>JARVZY010002775.1:0-483000 GCA_030686995.1 Artemisia argyi
ACAACCTATCAATCCTACGAAGGAATAAACATAGTACCCATTTTAGTTTCAAATGATTATCTAGCCCATTAATGAAGAAAATTGAACCTATCTCATTAACAAATATCATAACTAACGACATTTTTTAGAGTTAACATACTTGACTCTAAATACCTCAAGGAGCAATAATGTTTCAATGGTATCTATCTAAACAGATGGGTGTACCTATCTTATTAACAAACATCATACAAACCAATTTTTAAACACAGAAAGCACATTACCTATATGTTTAAATGAGATAGGTACTATATTTAAGCACCATACCTGGTCAATGGCAGCAACAACATCAACAACAAAGCCACCGAATATCCTGCCCACAAAACGACCCATTTCAGCCTCCAAACCCACACTCATTTGAGCCCCAAGACTAACACATTAGAGACTTCAAGCCCATGTATTTCAGCCCTTAAACGCACACCTTTCGGCCCCCATTTCAGCACCCAAATGCACCGATTTACGCCCTCGTTTCAGCACCCAAAACCCACTTGTTTCAGCCCCCACTTTAGGCCCTGAACACACCGATTTCAGCATAGAAACGGACCCACTTGAGCCACCATTTCAGCACCCAAATCCACCTAACAATAATTACAACACCAATTAAAAAACTACCAGGCATAAAAAGTTTATCAAATTCCTCTCACAAAAGAAACAATATCCAATCCCAAATATCATCCTAACGCGAAAAAAAACAGTATTTGAGCTTCAAACACCACTTGAACCCTAAAGGTAACTACACTACCACATACAAAACTAACAAAAAATCAAAAGTTGATCACATTTTTCACACAGCCAAACAACAGTTTACTCATAACCGAGTTCAATTAACCCTAATTAGAAACTACAAAAACTGACAAACCAATTCAATTAACCCTAAAAATAAAACCACAAAGAATCATAACACAATTCGGTTAACCCTAAAAATCAGGCACTATGAATGAGTATACCTTTGTTAGGCACTATGAATGAGTATGGATTGAAATGCGTTTTTTTTATCGATTATTTTTGTTTTGCCGGATCTACTTTGTGGACGTGAAGAAGATAAGGTTTGTAAGTGCCGGATCTATATGTGAGAGAGTGGGAGAAGCAGTTTTGGCCTAGTAATTCACTGTACATTCTACTGTACATATAACACAAAACACTGTAGCAACACAAAAAAGGCTTGGGGGAATGTACCAGAGTTTGGCATTAGCAAAGTGCAACTAAGGTTCCTGGTAAATGTTATATTAGATAATATATATATATATATATATATATATATATATATATATATATATATATATATATGAAACTAAGCATCATTTATTAATATATTTGCTCTTTCTTACTGCTTAGGCTAGATGTAATAAGCACCCAGCCACCCAGGCGACCTTCATTTCCTATGCCACTATAGCTTTCTCTCTCTTAAATTGTTTCACTGACCTACTTGGTGTAATAAAACAACCTCATCTCCATTTTTATTTCATTTTCAATTTTTTAAACAACAAAATTAAAAAATAACAAAAAAAATAAAAATAAAGCAACCACTTTAATTCCCGGTTTTAGCAACATCCTTATAAACTTTTATTTCATCAAAGTTAGTAATTTACTTTCTACTGCATGAGCTGCTTTCGTGTGGTTCTATATATAGGAACCATTGACCCACCTATTAAGGTCTACTAACAATAAGCAAACTCTAAAACGCATATGAGGGTTTTATTGTCTCACAATCTTTTTTTGTTACGCCTCTTGGTTCATCCCCAAGAAAACTTTATTTATCAGATTTTAGATCCCAAGGTTTTATTATTATTATTATTATTAAAATGGCTCAATAATTTTTGTTTTTTTAGGTGTGCACACAAGTCGGTCAACAAAGTGACCAACTAATCTCTTTTTTATCTAGCCGACCAAGTCATTAAATATTGAGGTAATGATAGGACTAGGCTTGATCACCAAAATATTTGATGACTTGGTCGGCTAGATAAAAAAGAAATTAAATCATCTCAATTCCATTGTTTGGTCTCTAATTGGCAACTGTTTTGTGTTATGCAGAAAGAAGAAACATACTTTGCACATGTTCTTTAATTTAAATTTTCTATAAAATTTATTTCACGTTGTTTTTATTAGTAAACAAAACATATGTTTTTGCTTATTTCATGAGTCAAGTGTCTCTTGGTGCCAAACACAAGAATTCATCAAAATTCTTTATGGATTTCATTTATCTAGATTTCAATTCTCTACATTATTTTATTTCAATTAATTTCTCTCAACCAAATATGTCCTCTTAAATTAATAAGGCCTGCACCTACCTACCTAACACATTTTGTGACAACCCGGTAATTCGACATTTAATTATATACTGCGTTACGAATAAAATTTAATAACTGAAAACTAGAAACCGGTTTAGGTTATGGGAGACTTCATTTTGGAATATTCTATGCTACATATAATAGAGCAATGAATCCCTTTCCAAAAAATTCCAATGTACAAAAACTGATGCATGGTATACAACCCTTTAATGCACACAATTTTGATATTTACAACCACCAAAGCATTGTGTACAACCAAAAATAGCATAAAACCAAATTCAGACCAAAAGTTATAAATTAAGCATTAAAAACACCCTTATGACAAAAATTACAACCATGAATCCATATTGTACAACCCTCCATTGCAATTAATTCCCAGCCAGTTAATTCCCAACTTGATTGCATACTGTACAACCCTCCAATCCCTCCTATCCGAGCCATAAATGCATACATTTTCCCTCCAAATTCCCAGCCAGTTAATTCCCAACTTGATTACATACTGTACATTTTTCCTCCAAAAAACCAGAACATCAGCCAAATAGTTATTTAGAACCTGAACATCAGCCAAATAGTTATTTAGAACCTGAAAATCAGCCAAAGTTATTTCCTGATTTACATCCAATTACCTTTTTTTCCTCATATGTTGGTACTATAAAAACCCATTTACTTGCTACTAGAATACTGCAACTAAAGAACAACTTTAAAAAAAATTGAATGCACCAAATCCAAACAGATCTTATGATAATCGAGTAGCAAAAAATTATATCTTTGTGTTTCTGCTCAAACACAACATTCATAAACAAATACACTAAACAATCTCACATTTGATTCTCTCCCTTTTATCTCATTTTTCTGTTCCTAACACCACCTACATTTTCAAAAAGTCAAAACCAAATAATCATCACAAGTTCACAACAAACCTAACAATATAAAATAATCATAAATTTAAAGGCAAATAACTAATCTCATATTAAAAAAGTGTCCCATTTAAAATTCTGTTACTATTTTTGAATCTCAAGATTTGGACCAATTTATTAAAAGATATATTTGTATGACTAAGAGTCTGGAGTAGATTAAGGAGAGTTATGAATAAGAGATTCCACATGTAACACAAAAAAACTGTTACTATCCACAAAATTCCTGATTTTCAGCAATGTTATCAAGAAAAGCCATCAAAATAGTAATTACTCCAGGATTTTTAGCTGTAAGCATCTAATTACCCACCCAAATTTATAGCCACCATACCTTAGATATCTTTGAAAATTCTTTGTAACATGTTTGACTCAATAAATCTGTAATAATAGCAATTACTTCGGTATTTGTAACAGTCAAAATTAAGCAACTATCCCAGATTTTCAGCCAAATCACCATATATATATCACCATATCATGTACTATAAAACCCCATTCCAACTTCAGTATTTTAGTGCAAGTGTTTTTCTAAAAACTCATCCTAAGTACTAATAATTCCACAAGCATAAACCCAACAACAACATGGCCTTACCAGAAAACATGGTTGAGGCACAGCAGAACGTGCAGCTGGAAGCACCGAGCGACATTGTGATGGTTGATTCAAGCGCCGCCAATGAAGTAAACATTCGAATCTCCAACAATCTCATTTGTTGTGTGCCATGACTGAAATATAACCATTTTTATCTTAAAGTACAACTCGAATCACCAAACAAATAAACGAACAAACCCTTGATCTTTTTGTGGCGTCAAGGATGGTGGCGGGCAGCAGTAGTGATGGTGTGGAACGGCGGCGATGACACAAAGGGTAGTGGCGGTTGTATTGATGGTGATTGCGTCGGATATAGTTGACGGCTGAGGAGAGAGGGTATTGAGATAGTTGTTGTGTGATGAGGGTTAATGGCACCAGTGAAGGTGGTGGTTATGGTGTTGATGGTGATGGCGTTGTGGTGTGATGGAGATGACAGCCAGAGGTAGTGCGGCGGCAGTGGTGTCGGCCGGATATTGGAATGGCGGCTGGAATAAGATGGGAGGGGATTAGGATTTGTGAGGTGAAAGATGGTAACCAAATGAAAACCCTAAGTTTAATACCTTTATTTATAAAATCCCAAATCAAAAGTTACAATTAAATGTGTGAAGGTGATGAAAGATGAGGGGGCGCGGGTTAAAATTAACATAGGGACCAAAGCTGAAATTTTGACTATCTTTTTGGAAGTTAATTAATTGAGGCTCTTTTAGGCCAGACGGTGTTTATCTACCGGATCCGGTATTTTCTCATGGACAACTTTATGTGGCGTTGTCTAAAGGGATTTCACGCGGAAACACAAAGGTGTTAGTAAAGCCTTCCAAAAAATTCAATGAAGATGGAGTGTACACGTCAAACATTGTGTATCTAGAAGTTCTTCGTGAAGAGTAAAATATAAATGTGTATAGGATTTTCAATATGATGTAGTCTCATCAATAAATGTATGTTATTCAGTTGTTGCACTTTATAAAATATTGTTAACCATTTGATATAGTGATAATTTGTACGTGACGGTCATGCAGACACGCTACTACATATTTTGTGCCGTTAATATTTATTTTAGGGTACCCGCCGCCGCAACGCGCAAGTACCCTACTAGTATTATTTGATACGTGATATTTCCCAGAAGAGCTTAAGTTGAGCACAACGCGAGTCGGCACAAGCCTGAACCTAATAAAACGAGTAATACCGATTTTTGACGCGCTAAACGAATACAGATGTAATTATAGTCAATTTTAACGGAAAAATAAATTTATAAACATTGGCACGACTTAAAACTTCCCACGAGTATTTTTGACACGCATAACTTAGCCCGAGAAACATTATGAAGAAAGGATAACGAAATTTCAACATTAGTCCCTGTGGTTTTCATTTGCAGCCAAACCCCAAACTAATACATCCTCTCCTCCTTCCTTGTTCAGCCACCGCCACCTGAGAACACCATCACCACGATCATGAGTTGTTCTTAATTATTAACGAATTGGTTTGGGTTAGTAGTAAACACGTTTGGTATCGTCCTTGTGGTCATGGTACTGTTTTTTTTGGATTTGTGATTGGTTTTATTTGGCTAGCATACGAAAGAAATAATCCCACACCGAGCTTATTTCGAGCTTATTGGATTATTTGGGTTGTGTTGTATATTTTGGAATCCGTTTGGTTTGTGCTGAGTTTGGTTTTGTGTTTAGGTCGAGACCCACAAAATGGTAAATGCTTTGATCTCTATTAGTTTGAGTTGGTTTTGGATCCAAGAGTAGACTCATTAGTCCATTTGGTTAGTTTGTTATGAGACGTGGATCCACAGCCAAGACCCCGTGGTCTCGGCGAGGTAAGTGGTTTGTCCGAATTGTTATGGTATATTTGTGGTCGTTTGAGACTTGGTTGTGACTTGAAAAACTAGAGTCGTAGGAATTAGTAAGGCCGAGTGTTGATGTGATTTGATTATGAATTGAACTTGGAGTTAACTGTGATGTTTGGCCACGTTGTGGTTAGCGGAGAACCCGTGGTCTCGGTGTGACCACGATAGCCTAAAACGGATATATGTAACTTGTACTTATTAGTAGAATATTGACTTGTTGACCCGGTTTATGATCGTGGACTTATGACGAAAATGTGACTCGTTACAATAATAACCCTCGTGACGTGTTTTAATTTTTAAACCAAAAAGGAAAAAGAGTTGAAATAAAATACACGTTAAATATATTAACTAGCAATTTAACTTGTTAATTAATATATTATAACAAAAACGGAAGTCTAAAGATCGTGAGTAATTAATTTGGATAAAAACGGAAACCCACGAGGTTATTAGGTGTACCGAGACACATTTATCCTAGGATAACATATTCAAATTGTTTGGAATGATTTGGGATCGGGTTCATTGTTATTGACCTGGGGGTATTGATATTGAAATGTGACTTGAAACGGATAATACTTGGTGACCTTACTTATGTTTTGACCCGAAGAAAGAAATAATAAATTTTCCATCAAGGAATAGTAACTAACAAATTTTAATTTGTTATTTAATACTCCATCCGTCCCAAAATTATCGTCCCCCGACAAAAAACACACAGTTTAAGAAAAATACATTTATTACAGCTTTCTCTTTCTTACTTTTTGATAGAATGACAATTTTGCCCTTAGGTAATTAATTAAAGTCTTCTTTAAGGTATGTAATAATAATTTTAAACAAGGGTAATATAGTAAACTTGGTTAAAGTTCCCTATCTATTTTTATTAGTGGACAATTAAATTGGGACATCCCAAAAAAGAAACGTGAACAATACAATTGGGACGGAGGGAGTATATACTAATACACGAAAGTGACTTTTGAAGTATACGAGTTAATAATATTTTTATATAGAAATAGAAACACGAAAGTTATTGGACGTTTTGAGGCACATTACCCATAGGATACCATACGTTGATTTATTGGATTACGTGTTAGATTTAATTATTTGATGATCGATTGGTGGTCAGGTTACTTGAGATAATTGTAACACCATAATTGAAACGTGAACAATAATATTTACAACTTTTGTTATATAAACATATTTAGGAAGAAATGAAGTCGTTCGACATGGAACACTTTATAAACCAATGAGCCATGGCGAATGTTTGTTTTAATATATAAACAATAATGTTTTATGAAATCAAATGGGATTATGGGAATATACCGATGACTACCAATCCCTCACCTACTTGGTGCATTTGTTATGTGTGATCCTTGTGAGTCATTTCCGTCGTCACTCCTTGATTTTTTGTCATGTTTTCCGCAACAATTCCATTATCGTCACTTGTTTTGGCATGTGTACACTTGAGTTAGCGATTTTTCACCACTACAAGAACGATGATACCAAACACATAAAAGAGATAAAAGGAGGATATTTTTGGAAATGGAACCTGATTATTTTGGAATGGGAATAGTTAACTTTTGGAAACTTTTACAATTTTTATGGAATATACGTTAAGACCAGTTTTACATTATTAGGTTGTGCCGAGTCCGTTGTGCCGTGCTGACTTAGTTGCCGTTGTGCTATTCTACCTTTGAGCTTGTGGAAAACTAAAAGGGGGTTGAATGGTTTACCGGTTTTTTGTTTAATTATCTTTGAAACCTTTACGTGTAATCGAGAATTGAAACTAATAGACAATAAAGAATATGCAAGATAAATTAAGAAACGATCAAACCACAACATGGATGTTTATAGTGGTTCGACTACAAGGACTCTTTTTCCTTGCTCTACTCCACTCCCCGAGTATCCAACTCGAGAGTTTTTCTTCAATAGTCAACAAGCTCCTTTCACTGGCGGAGAAAACCTTACACACGTCGCTTACACTTTTTTCGGTACAAAGCTAAATACCGGGTTCTAGTTCGAGGTAGAACCAACCTAACGTCGCCTATACAATATTTCCGACACTAAGCTAGATGTCGAGTTCTTTCACACGGGTACAACCACTCCCTTCACTCTACGTATTTTAAGGACTAAAATACTAACCAATACCTACTGAATGAATACAATCAAAAGATGTATAAACTATATAAGTTTACACAAAGCAAAGCAAACAAGTCTTGCAACGTTGTGTTGAAGCTTGAAGACTTTCGTATGAACTTGTGATCTTCTTGCTACAAAAAAATCTCACACAAATGAAATGTTACTGAGTTAGATGAATGAAATGAGAGTATGTATGCGAAATATGATTGTAAGTTGTGAATAATTCCTTGGATGTGGCTTGCTATTTACAGGGGAAAACCTCAGCAGTGCCACGGATCTGGTGGAACCCTTTTGAGGGTTCCGTCTGTGTATCCCCAAGGTTCCGTCAGAGTCTGACAGAAAATCCTCCAAGAAATCTTTCCAAATCTAACTAAAATCTATCCAAAATATTCTCAAGATCTTCTAAAGTCAACTTCAAGATTGTAGTGTGTAAATCTACACAAAATATATGATATGACAAATCACTTAAGAGAATATTTGATGATGCAATGCATGATGTATATGTATATTTTTGTTTTTAGAATATTATGTAAATAAGAGTAAACTTGTTTATGTATCTACTTATAATGTATGTATGAGATGTTTTAAAATGTTAGAAAGATTATGACTTAATAAGATACATTATTTAGTAAAACTTACTAAAAATGTTTTCGACACTTAACGTGTTACTAACATTATGAAATTAACTTATGAAATATGTAGCAAATGTATTGTTAACTTTGAAATAAAGTTAATGTATGAAAGACTTATGCTATATTTATGTTTTGCTAAAAATAAAGTTTACACTTTGTCGTTAAAAAAATTTAGCAAAGATCGTAAAATATAAATAACGTTTTTAGGCGATATTTGTATTAACAATCTCCCCCTTTTTGTTGAGGACAAAATATAAATTTTATTTTTTAGCAACTCGATAATTATAGTATCGGCACTTTTTTGCAGAGTATTCATAAGATGCTAACGGATGGTATAGACACATGGGCACCAAAACTGTCTGTGAAAAAAGCAATTATATACTTTCTGTCACGAAATATAACCGAGGAAATGCATATGGGTCATTTACGATCCACTTTTATTGGAGAAGAGTTAGCTCTTATGCTCGAGTATTCTGGAGTTGTTGTGGTCCAAAAAAGAATCCATGATGGGGATCATCTGGACATTAATCATCTGGAGATTAAGGTACACGCAGTTCGTCTTGCTATTTGAGTTTCTGTCAAATATAATCGCATTATACCTGTGCATTATATAAAATAGAGTAAATTACATGGATGGTCCCTGTGGTTTGTCAAAAATAATAACTTTCGTCCCTCGAAGTTTAAAGTTGCACTGGTAGTCCCTTAGTTGGTAAACAAATAACACCATCGATCCTTCAGTTTAACTGGAGTTAAGTAGTTCCGTTATAATTTACACGTTAGCCCCATTTGGTTAAATATCGTTGCATCTATTATCCTTAATAATGACGGCTATTTATAATTTATAGTTTCCATACATTTTTATCCGTTTTTACACGTTTTTGTCCGTTTTCATAAGTTTTTATCCATTTTCGTTCGTTTTTATAAGTTTTTAACCGTTTTTATACATTTTCGTTCGTTTTTCCTGAGTTTTTAATACGTTTTCGCCCGTTTTCTTACATTTTTATACGTTTTATCCGTTTTCATCCATTTTCTTACGTTTTTATCCGTTTTCGTCTGTTTTTATATGTTTTCGTACATTTTCTTCCGTTTGTAAACGTGTTCGGCCGTTTTTCTTAAGTTTTCATACATTTTTATCAATTTTTATACATTTTCGTAATTTTTTTCCCGTTTTTCTTAAGTTGTCATACGTTCTTATCCGTTTTTATACATTTTCTTACATTTTTATCCGTTTTCATCCATTTTATACGTTTTTGACCATTTTTATACATTTTGTCCTTTTTTACGTTTTCTTCTGTTTTTCTTAAGTTGTCATACATTTTTATTTGTTTACGTCCATTTTTATACGTCTTTGACCATTTTTATACGTTTTCATCCGCTTTTTTACACTTTTATCTATATTCATACGTTTTCATACATTTTTGCCCGTTTTCTTACATTTTCGTTCGTTTTCTTACATCTTCATATGTTTTCATAAGTTTTTATCCGGGATGAAAATGTCTAAAATTTGATAAAAACGTAAGAAGACCTATAAAATGGACGAAAACGTATAAAAACGGATGAATACGTATAAAAACGGATAAAAACGTAAAAAACAATAGATGTAAACGTATAAAAACGGACGAAAACATATAAAAACAGACCAAAAAGGATAAAAACATATCAAAACAGACGAAAACGGATAAAACATATGAAAATGTAAGAAAACGGGTGAAAACGTATAAAAATGGATTAAAACGGATAAAACGTATGACAATGTAAGAAAACGGGTGAAAACATAAAAAACGGATGAAAACGTATAAAAAACGGTCAAAACGTATAAAAACGTATAAAAACAGATTAAAACTTATGAAAATGGATGAAATATAAAGACGGACAAAATGGATAAAAACGTATAAAAACGTAAGAAAAACGGACGAAAACGTATAGAAACAGGCAAAACGTAGGAAAACGGACGAAAACGGATAAAAAAGTAAGAAATCGTATAAAAAGGGACGAAAGCGTATAAAAACGGATAAAAACATATGGAAACTTTAAATTATAAACAACCGTTATTATTAAGGATAAACGATGCAACGATATTTAACCAAACGGGCTAACGTGTAAATTATAACGGAACTACTTAACACTAGTTAGACTGAAGGACCGGTGGTGTTATTTGTTTACCAACTTAAGGACTACCAGTGCAACTTTAAATTTCGAGGGACGAAAGTTGTTATTTTGGACAAACCACATGGACCATCCATTTAATTTACTCTATAAAATATAAAATAGGTAAAGCTGTTTGAATGTCTATTAAATGTAAAATAGGAATATACCTCTTTTTTTCGAATTTAATTTCGTTTATATTCAGGGTAAAAGCTTTCATGATCCCAATAAAAAGACTCTAGATTTATTGAGGAAATTTGGTCTGACTAAGGTCAGTGACGGGGATGAGGCGGTATTTATTGAAGGAAGAAATTTACCTCTTGTATATCTCACAGCTTTGCGGTTAGTTTACTTGCTATAAATGTTGATTTTGTCAAAAATATTTCAATTGGTTAGTAATATTACATTTTTTTGGGGGAAATATTAAAACCTCTCCTGTTTGCATATGTAGGCATGCACTAGATACGGAAAAAGCAGACCGGATATTGTGTGTGACTGATGTAGGGCAACGAGACTATATTGGAATGTGCATCAGTGTAAGTAACATTTATACACCATAACCGATAACACCTTCCAAAAGAGCTCAAGAATCTCTTCCCTGCATGTTGCTAAACGTGCAGGGTGGTTAACAGAGGATCATTCTGAATACCTTTTAAGTCATGTAGGATTTGGTCTCATCCAATTTGATGATTTTAAGAGGTTTCAAACTCAAGTGGATAACTTGGTTGACGAAGCTAAAAGTCGCTGTAAAGAGCTCCTTGCGGGACAAGGTATACCAAGTATATTCATTCTGTCTTTCAACCTGTTTCGAATCAATCCATTACTAGTTTAATGGGCCAATTTAAAATGCATTTTTTTTAGCAGACATGGCTGATGAGTGGACTGCTGAGGATCTTGACCATGCTGCTGAAGCACTTAGATATGGCGCTGTTAAGTAAGATTCCCATGCTTTATCATAAATGTTACGACTATTGTACTTATGCTATCAGAACCAATAATATGAGTGAGTAGAGTGGTAAATCTTTGATATCTGAAGAGCTTGCTGTAATCAAATTTATATTTCCAAAACGAAGTGTAACTGTGTAGATGAACAAATTTTACAATTTTATTTATATTGAATTAAACAATGCTATACCTTACTTTTTGGTCAAGTTTCGTGCTTATTCATATTCTATGATGGTGTTCTTAACAGGTATGCAGATTTGAAGAACAACAGATTGGCTAATTATACATTCGATTTTGATCAGGCGCTTAATAAAGAGGTATGCATACACAGTGCATCTCCATTGCAATGACTTTCTGACCTTTTGTTTAAAAAGTATTTGAAAAAGCTTTTGACTCCAATGGGGAAGCTTTTATAATGTTTTATCGGTTACTAGTGAGTGATGTTATGCAATTGTTTGTATTTTCTGGTTGATTTGAAATCTTTACATCGATCTTATTTCTAATTTTCTCATATTCATTGATAAATAGGGAAATACTGCGGTATATATACAGTTTACACATGCTCGAATTTGTTCAATGTCAAGAATTTGAAGGTAAGAATTTCTTTTGTTTTTCAAAATTGAAGTGAAAAACGATTTTATATATTTTGAAAATTTCTATTGTTTCGGACAGGCTGAAGAGTTTGTATTGAAGAACGATGATGAACGTGAGTTGGGATTACATTTACTCCGGTTTACTGAGGTAAGATAATGATTGTTTAAATTTTTCATACGCTTTAACCGTTCAAAACTTCAAATTAATGGCTCAGGAATATGTAAACTTGTGTGTGGACTGTTAGTGTTCACATGCAATATCCTTGACACTGATTTCGTCATCTCAGTATTTTATTAAAATAACCAAAGACTAAGTTAACATACAAGTCAGATCATAGTAGACATGAAAACAAAGATCGATCAAAATGTAATGCTAGATAGAAACTCAACAATTCAACCGATGAGTCCAAATTTGAGATACGAAATTCAATTTCTATGATTTGATCTTCTAGCTTTTGAGACTCATACGCTCTCCTTCAAATTGTTGGCTCACACTTTCTTTAGGATTCTACTGTGTTTGAGTGATGCTACAGATTAGGTATAACGTGGGTAATTGGAGAGGAATGGGCGTGAAAATCTAGGAGGATAGAGTCATATGGGATTGTATCTAATCTAACTTTCCTTTTTTAGGTTCTCAGAGAGGTTTGCACAATCCTTGCGCCACATATCCTGTGTGAATACTTATATGTTTTATGCGTGAAGTTCAACAACTTAAACGTGTGTGAGGTATATTTACTTGTATATACACTTTTTCTCATACAATATTCAATTTAATCCCCGTTTATCTTGAACCAAAGTTAATTTTTGTTTGATTTGTAGAAAGGCAAATCTAATGATTTTTTACGCAACTTTGAAAGTTTTGGCAGGTTGGTGGGTCTAGTGACGAGACGAGCAGATTATTGTTGTGTGAGGCAGCTGAAGTGGTAGTGAGGAAATGCTTTGATCTTTTGGGGATTGCTCCTATCAGTAAAATCTGACCTTTAATTTTACCTTTTTTCTTGATTATTGAGTGATCATTTCAGAAATCTTAAAGCGGACTACAATCTGCCATTTGGAGCTTAGATATGGCTGCATGTTTAACCCATTTGGTATGGAATCTGTCATTTGGGAAATCTGAAGGGGGCAATTTCGAGCGATTTAATCCAAAATTATTAATCAAAATAAACCACATTACACCCCAAAATTTACTTATAAGCAATTAGAAATACGAAAATTTGACCTGCTGTTTTTGGACTCCACCACTAGACTTGGATAATGATGATTCTGACGGATTTGCCGCATCCTTATTTGGTGACTAATATTTGAATTATAAAAATTAATCAGAAATTTATGAAAAATAACAACAACAACAACAACAACAACAACAACAACAACAACAACAACAAAAATAAAAGTAGCAAAATTAATTGCGTTCAGATTATACCATAAATGTGGATGATTTTTTTGTTTTTTTTTTTTTATTTTAAAGTGAGTGGGTGTTGGATCGATATACTCTGATCAAACTACTTTGTAGCTTGTAAGGGTTTAACAATATTGAATAAACTCAATACTATTAATATTGAAACACTGTTTTGACCTTGTAAAGTATGCGGAATCTACTAACACAAAGCTTAAGAAAACTTTTATATTAACCAAACTTAGAACCTGCTTTGTTACACAGATTCACTAACAATCCCTAACTATTAACTTTGATCGACTTCTAAGACTTGTAAAACTTCTAAAAACTCTATCGACCAATACCTCTTAAGGCTCTTTATATAGATAACCTTAAGTCGGTTTACAACATATAATCCTTGAACGACAAGTTATAATCCCTAACTAATTCTAGAATATTCTCTTAATATTACAAAATAATCCTTGTCTAATATTGCACATCAGTCCTTGCATCCTTCGAAGTACTTTAAGCAATCTTCATATCAGCAGTACTTTGACTTTATTCTTCAGCAGTACTTTGACTTTTGTTCTTCATGCAGCAGTACTTTGACATCCAGAAGCACTTTGATATTTCATATCCCAACAATCCTCCCCTAACTTGAACTTTACTTGCTTAATTTCAAGTTTCTATGTTATCTTGAATCTTCATATCTTTATTATTCAGTGAGATTGTATCTTTATTCCTTTTCTTCTATCTGTCATCTGTCAAAGTACTCTTTATCAACATCATATCTTCCATAACATCTTTTCAGCAACTCAGCAACATTTAGGTACAAAGAATCATCAAATCTTAAAAGTTTCATACTATTCTCATCACTTCCAGGTGTGTTAACTCCAGTGAGAGGTGAATCATTGAAAATTATGATTTTTAGCAAATCATCAGCTATTAACGGATTTGATATGTCTTTACCATTAGCCGTTTGCTATGGACTAGCCAACTCTTGATCATTTAGATGTATGGTGAGTTGATAACCTAGTTTTTGGTAAACTATCAACCATCAACGGATTTGATAAGTCTTTACCAGTAGCCGTTTGCTCTGGACTAGTTGATTCTTATGTGGATTAGACATGGTGAATCAATAACCATTTGTTGTGTAGTATAAATACTAACACCATGTATTTCTTTTCAAATCCTCTTTCCTTTTTATCAAAAAACATTTATTTTCATTTTAAAGGACTTATACTGGTTTATATCAGCAAGCAGTACTTTGATAAAGTACTGTTTGTTTTTGCAGTACTTAGAAAAATACTTTAACTTTTCAAAACAAATCATACCAGTATTATGCAATATTACTCTTCAGACTTAACCCATCTGATAAATAACTTGATAACATCCAAAGCTACTTCAGATTCCTCTTCAAGTTCCATTCCATGATCCAGCATTCTTAGCATTATTTCTCTGATCAATGGATATCTCCTCTCAGCCAACATATGAATCATGGTACCATCTTCCACCTCTAATGTATGAACTCCTGATGACTCAAAGAATCTCCATCTTGTTATTTCCCAATTCTCTTGATCATTCCAGAGAGTATCAACACTTGTCTCTTCAGTATCCCAGATGGTAAATAAATCTCCAAGCAAAACTAATCCTACTTCTGAAGCTTCATTCTTTGTATAGTAAGTCTGCACTTGCACATATAAATCATACAAATCTTCCCTTGTAATACAGTGCAATAAATCCCATAACATATAGAATGTTGTGAAGCTTTCATCTTCCCTGTGAATCATAAAATAATTACCCTCTTTAGATTCTACCACAGAAAATGAGATTATCTTGGACTTAGTTCCAGACTCTTCACTTCTTTTGTTCTCAAAATCAACAACTCTTAAATAATTTCTGAGTTCATCAACAGTATCTTCATGAACTAGCTTCAGCCTTTTTGACAATTGTTCATGCTCAGCTAATTTCTTTCTTTTCAATTTCCTTTGCTCAGCTTCTTCCTTTATAACATCTTCCAATCTTTTCTCTCTATCAACTTCCATGGGTACAAAACTTTCTACCTCTCTTCTGATATCTTCTTGTACTTTGTCCCATAAAGCTTTTATTTCTGGATACCTTTGTTTATGCAAGTTCTTGTATCCCTTCTTTCTCAAAAATTGCATCATCCAATTTCTTTCCTGAGCTTTAGTCATTGGCTTCTTTGTAATTGGCCTTCTGATTTCCTCCAAGTATTCAGCATCAAATACAGCTTGTTGCTTTTTAGCAAGCTCTAAATCACCTGCAGTATCTAATTCTCTAATCTGAGCAATAGAAAATTTCTTCTTCTTCTTCTTTGATTCTTTCTGAACCATTATACCTTTCCCTTTATCTTTTGGATCTGGTTTTTCTGATTCAGAAGTACTTTCATCATCTTTTTGTGCAGGCTCAGATATATGTATTCCTCCAGCAGGTGTTCTCAAATTCATCATAACCTGAGCAATTGTTTCATCATCACTAGCAGTATGTTCTCTTTCTTCTTCTGGTATAAAAGTAGAAGGACCAGCTTCATCTGCATAATTCATTATGGAAGGTCCAACAGCAGTTCCAATAACAGCAGAACCTTGTTCAGCAGTACTTTGCACATCTGTATTAACAAAAGTACTTCGAACATTATTACCTTCTAAATCAATTTCTTCTGTATCTCCACTTTTTACATCCTCATTCTCAACTTCAAGATTAATTTGCTCTGTCTCATCACTTTGTCTTTCAATATTGTCTTGAGCAACATTTTCAACTTGATCATTCTTTTCCTCTGAAAATTGAATCATATCATCTCTATCCAAATTATCATCCTGATTCCTCCCCAATTTGATAGATGATGACTTTGTAAGCTTCCTTTTAGTCTTAGACTTCTTCCGTTTAGATTGTTGCTTCTGAGACTGTTTCTTTTCTTTCACAAAAAGCCTAAAATGCTTAATAAGAGGCCAAACAAATTTTTTCAATCTGATGAACTTCTTTCTAAGACGTTTAAGCTTTGCATCTTGAGCAGTAACAATAGACTTGAGCTTCTCCAATTCTTCAGCCAAATCAGAAGTCTCTTCAGTACCTTTCATTCCCTCATCTCCTCCAGATGTTTGAAACCCATCTGTGGAAGTATAATCATTGGGAGTAGGTACTGGTGAATTCTCTGAAGCAGTACCTTGAGGATCAGTACTTTGAGGAGAAGTACCTTGAGTAGAAACAGATTGATCCAAAGAAGCTGTATCTGAGGGAATCTTTTCATCTGAAACATCATGGGAAGGAGAAACAATAGGTGGTGTTGGAGTATGCTCTGAAGCAGAATGCTCAGCAGATGAAGCATCATGAGCAGTGTGTGCAGAACCACTATTGGCTTCTTCATCCCTAATAGCTTGAGCTACCTCTAACATATAAGCATTAAGAGGTGTATTCCTACCCGAAAAATTAATCCCCTTGTGTGACATAAAAGTGAAAACCTTAGGTGGCATTGTAATGGTAGGGACATAATCCTGAGGCTTGGGTATACCATCTAGTGGATTTTCTAAAAGCAATTGAACAAACCTAGGATACATAAGAAAAGGTTTGCCAGCCTTAATATGAGTAAGCATGCCCTCAAGAATCATGTAAGAAAAGTTAAAAGGCTGATTAGTAATCAGACCCACAAAAGCAGAGGCTATAGAATGACTGAATTGATCCCAAGCAGTACTCTTTGGACTTAGACAATGTAACAAAACATGAATAAGAAATTTCCAATGAGGACTAACCATAGCCTTCTGAAAAGTAAGCCTATTCAAAGCACCTTCATACCCAATATCTCTGAGCGTAGTCCAAATTTCTTGTTTCCCAAATAAAACAGAGCCTCCTTCATCATCAAATAGCAAAACCTCTCTAATTGAAGCTTCTGTTACACGAATAACTCTCCCAGCAACTGTAGCAGTAATAATATCTTCTCCATTCTCAACCTTCGACTGAGCTGTATCCCAAAAAGCTTGAATCCATGGTGCAATAACCTCAGGGTTAACAAGAATGGAGTAACAGATGTTGGTACCATTGAGAAAATCAATAATTCCATGAAAATCAATGTTTGCTTGGGTTTTCTCAAGGTTTGCAATCATGTTGTGTTTGTTGTTGGTTTGTCGATTAGCCATGATGATGAGGGTTTGAGTTAGAAAAGTAATGATCGATGAACAGTGGGATGAGTTTAAATAACAAAAACGGTGAATAAGGTGAATAAAAGGAAAAGATATGAGGGTTTATATATGGATAAGATACAAAAAATCACGGTGAATTAATGATTTTACCGTTATTTTTGGAAGTAAATATCCCCAAATCTTTCGAAAGTTTGTTAGCCGCAAATCTGACCATTGGAACAGTGTCAGACACGTCAGCGTACCCTTTAATAACACCAAGCAGTACGTTCCATATAATATGGAGCAGTACCTTCTGTTATAAGCTCACACAGTATGTTGACCAAAGTACTTTCCCAAAAGAAAAACTTGAATGTTGACCATTTGACCAAAATATTCTAGAAAGTCAACCAAGATGAATGACTATCTCCCCACAATAAATCCCAAAGCTACCATGGTAAGTAAACATCAATACACTTCAATAAATGCCCATTTACCTTTACTTGGCTTATAAAAGCAACTTTATCACCAACTTGCAATCACCATAACTTTCTTTAACACAAAAACTAGTAAACATCATGAGTCACATTCCAATTGTGAACATCTCTTCAGACTCGGATGGCAGCACAGATGCAGAAATAAGTTATCACTCTGATTCTGAATTTGAAGATCCTGGATGGTCAGACTATTTTCCTCCTCAAGTCCAAGAATCTTCATCAGCAGTAAGTGTTGCCAAATCTACCATAACAGATGCATGTAGCATTACCAACAAAAAAACTAAGAAGAAGAAAACTATCCCTGGTTCATCTTTGGCTAATGAGCTTCCACATGCTTTGACTCAAGCCCTAGAATCAGCAATACAGAACATGAGGTGGCCTGCTCCAAGAAAAGAAAGACCTCCCAAACAGATTCTTGGCTTAGCTTGCCCAAGAAAGCAGACTTCTTTTGATGACAAGAGAAAAACTGCTTAAAAAGGAAAGCAGAGCTATGAGGGCAAGGGTAAAAGGCCAATGGAGTAGAGATATGGATCTTGATGGTAGTCTGTGATAGTCTTTTGTGTGGTTTGTCTTGTCTGTCTTGTGTCTGAGTCTGTAACTTGATGACAATGGTGATGTATGAATCTTCGGAATAATGAATAACAAAAACTTTTCCTTTGTATGATACATGTAGCCTCCCCTGAAATAATGACTAACTAAGAACTACTTATGCCTCCCCTCAAAAATAGCTTACATATTAATCATGCCAATACTCACAACTAAGAAAGTAAATCTTGAAACATCAAAGCCTTTTGTGAGTAGATCTGCTACATTATCATCAGTATGAACTTTAACCACATTAATAAGCCTTTGTTCATAGCAATCTCTTATGAAGTGATGTCTAATCTGAATGTGTTTAGTTTTAGAATGATAGACTGGATTCTTAACAATGCAGATGGTACTCTCATTATCAATGTTGATTGGAGTATTCTTGAAATTGAACCCATAATCCAAAAGCTGATTTTGCAACCAAAGTACTTGTGCACAACAACTTGCAGCAGCTACATACTCTGCTTCTGTAGAAGAAGTTGCTGCAATTGTTTGCTTCTTACATTGCCATGAAACTAATCTGCTTCCAAGGTACTGGCATCCTCCAGTTGTGGACCTTCTATCATAGTTATCTCCAGCATAGTCACTATCTGAGAAGGCATGGAGATGGAAAGGTGAATCCCTAGGATACCATAATCCCAACTTAGGTTGTTGCCTAAGATACCTGAAAATCCTCTTGACAGCATTCAAATGAGATACTTTAGGATTAACCTGATGTCTTGCACATAAACTCACAGCAAAAGTAATATCAGGTCTTGATGCAGTTAAATACATAAGACATCCAATCATAGACCTGTATAGTGTGACATCAACATCTTCTCCATCTTCATCTTTTCCCAAAGGTTTGTTAGTATCCACTGGTGTAGATGTAGGCCTAACAGTTGTAAAAGTGAATCTTTTGAGAATATCTGCAACATACTTATCTTGACAAATATAAATCCCACTACTTGACTGTTGTACTTGAAGGCCTAAGAAGAATGTTAATTCTCCCATGGAACTCATCTGAAATTCTTTCTGCATAAGATCTTCAAATTCCTTCACCATAGATTGCTTGGTAGCACCAAAAATAATATCATCTACATATACTTGAACAAGCATAATATCCTTCTTATCTCTCTTGATAAACAAAGTTTTATCAATAGCTCCTCTTCTGTAACCATGTTGGAGTAAAAAGTTGGAAAGCCTTTCATACCAAGCCCTTGGAGCTTGATGAAGACCATAAAGAGCTTTTATTACCTTGTAAACTTTGTTTGGATGTGCAGGATCTTCAAAACCAGGAGGCTGTTTGACATAAACTTCTTCTGTAATTTTGCCATACAGAAAAGCACTTTTAACATCCATCTGATATACAGGGAATCCCATATACGATGCAAAAGCCAAAAATAGTCTAATGGCTTCAAGTCTTGCCACAGGAGCAAAAACTTCATCATAGTCTACTCCTTCTTCTTGTCTATATCCTTGAGCCACTAATCTTGCCTTGTTCTTAATCACATTTCCTCTTTCATCTCTTTTTACTCTAAAAACCCATTTAGTTCCAATAAGTTTCTTTCCATCAGGTAGATCACATAATACCCAAACTTCTTGAAGTTTAAACTGTAGAAGTTCTTCTTGCATAGCTTCCACCCAGCTTTCTTTGGCTAGTGCTTGTTTAATATTCTTGGGCTCTTCCTGAGATAGAAAACAAGCAAATAGACACACCTTCTGATCCTTGTGATTCACCCTGTTTTGCTTATAAATAAAACTAAGTAAAGAAGTATGTTGTTGAGACATATTCTTAGCCTTAGTCCTTGTGAGCACCCCTGATGATGAGGGTCCAATTATGTTGGTAGCAGGATGAGTTTTATGAATTCTGAGTGTTGGAGTTGGTGGAACTTCAAGATTTCCTTCCAAATTAGTGATATCTGGATCTTCATTAGAATCTGAGAAAATGCCTTCTTGATCCAATTCATCATCAGTATCTTCTAAAGTAATGGTGTTTGGATCAACAGTATCTTCTAAGTCAGGCATATTAGGATCATGAGCAACATCAGTAGTTTTCCAATTTGAAGTATCCATAGGTTGAAAAGTACTTTCAAATGGATTAGAAGTGCTGGCTGTTTCCTTTGCTTTCTTCTTTTCTGCTTCATAGGCTCTCCTTTGTTCATCATCATATGACTTAGCCATTGTTTCTTGAAAAAGCATTCTAGCAAGTTCATCATGAATGGCTTGATCTTCTGCAGATACTGGTATTTGTGGTGGAACAGTACTTTGAGGATCAACAGTACTGTTAGGTACAGCAGTACCTTGAGGCTCAGAAGTACTTTTCTTCTTATCATTGGCATTATCTTTTGGCTCATCTTCAGATCTTAAATTAACATCATGAACAATATACTGTGCTTCATCATCAGTGGGAGCAGCTTGATTTTCTTCCCTTACAGGTACATAATTCATTGATGAAGACATTAAATCAAGATCAAACATCCAATCAGGACCTTTACCTTTAGAGTTTTCTTGTTCTTCCAAAAAATCAATATGAAGACATTCTTGAACCTTCTTGGTGACCTTATTGTACACTCTGAATCCTTTGCTGTTTGTACAATATCCCAATAAATATCCTTCATCTGACTTCCCATCAAATTTGCCCAAATTATCAGCAGTATTTAAAATGGTTAGGGGACATCCAAAAGGTTTCATAAACTTGATACTTGGCTTCTTCCCCATGAGTAACTCATAAGGTGTCTTCATTTGAGGTTTAGTCACTGATACTCTATTCAACACATAGCAAGCAGCACTTACAGCTTCTGCCCAAAATGGAACTGGTAGTTGAGAGTCTGCAAGCATTGTTCTGGCTGCTTCTATAAGAGTTCTATTCTTTCTTTCTGCAACTCCATTTTGTTGAGGAGTTCTAGCAATACTGAATTCTCTTTTAATTCCTTTCTTAGCACAAAAGTCATCCATAAGCTGATTCTTGAACTCAGTCCCATTATCACATCTAATGCCTCTAACCTTGAGCCTTAACTGATTTTCTAATGCTATGATTAGATCATGAATAGCATCAAAAGTTTCATCTTTAAAACATAAGAAAAAGACCCAGCTAAATCTACTACAGTCATCTGTTACAACCAAGCAGTACTTCTTTTTGTTCAGACTGACAACTGAGACAGGTCCAAACAAGTCCATATGCAGCAATTCCAAAGGCTCTCTAATAGTCTTCTCTTCAATCTTTTTACAGGAGGCCTTGTGCTGTTTACCCTTCTTACAAGCAAGACATGTGTGATCATTCTTAAATGTCTTAGAAGGTAAACCTCTAACTAAATTTCCTCTGACCAGCTTATTGATGTTCTTGAAATTCACATGTCCCAGTCTTCTGTGCCATTGATGTGCTTCCTCCATAGATGCTCTTGCAATCAAACATGTTGCTTTAACATCAGAATTCACATTCTTCAAATCTATGCTGTACACATCATTAGTTCTTGGTGCTCTCAGTAACACCAAATTTCTGTCTTCTAACTTGAAATCAGGAGAAAGTATGAGACATTCTGTGTCAAAGAATAACACAGGATACTTCTTATCACAAATCTGAGAGACTGACAAAAGATTGAATTTGAGCTCCTTCACAAATGTAACATCTACAAAATCAATGTTTCCTGCTTTGATTGTTCCTTTGCCAGTAATTCTTCCTCTATCAGGATCATTCCCAAATGCAACTTTTCCTCCATAATAAGCTTTAAAATCTGACAAGAGCTCCTTTTCTCCTGTCATACTGCCAAAGCAACCACTGTCTACAATAAGATGATCTTTAAGCTCCTCCTCTGGGTTGCCCTGCATTTACATGAAAAAGGTTAGTTATTTTTAGGAACCCAAGCCATTACTGACTTGTGTTCCCCTTGTGGAGTGACATACTCAAAATTTTTGAGTATGTAATCACCACTGTCTTTGAAAGCATGATCAAGAATTAAGGTTTTTGTTTCCAAAACTGTTTGTTTTTCATGATCAATTTTCCCTTTTTCACCCTTAACCTCTGAAAGTACTGGTTCTATCCCAGCAGTACTTTCTTTCTTAACCCATTTTGTTGTGACTTTAGGAGTTGGGTTCTGTGTCCTAGCATCTTTTCTTGTGTTGTAAGTCTTTCTAGGGTTGGAATGACTGTAACTCCTAGGTCTTACACTTGAGTGTCTGCTAGAAACATTAGGGACCTTTCTATCAGTACTTTGTGAAGGTACTGATGGTTTGGAGTATGACCTTTTCTGATGAGGGTACCTAAAATCTTTTGAGAAATTACTGTGGTTGACCCTCTGTGAATAATTCCAAACTGGTTTGTTACCTCTTGGCCTATTCTCTGTATAACTTGGTTGTGCAGTTCTGGTCTTAGGATATTTACTAAGGTATTCTGAATGATAATTGCAATCTTTAATCAAATGATTAGGACTATAACAAACATAACAGACCTTTGGACCAATATCCCCAAATCCCCTTCCATAAGTGTTTCTAAAATTAGCAGTATTTTGAAAGAATTTTCTTTGAGGTACTGCTGAGTGATCAGCAGTTCTTTGAAAAGTGTTTGAAGGTACTGCTTGTTTTGGAAACTTGATCTCTTCAACCTTAGGTGCTTCAACAGACTTTTCTAAAGTTTTAGGACTAAGTTTACTTGTAAGCTTTTTCCTAAACTCTAGATTATCTACACCATAACAATCAACATCTTTTCTAGGTGGTTGAAAGCTACCTGGGGGGTGAGGAACTGCATTATAACCCTTTTCTTTCTGAAATACAGGAGGTGTTTGACTAGGGGATTCCTCATCACTAGAAGTGTTTTCATCAAGACTTAGGAACTCTTCATCACTAGTGGAGGTTTCAACAGTTAGATTTATTTCCTTACTCTTAAATGGAATTCCTTCATTACTATCATAACCTAGGCCTGTCTTAATGTTAGATGTTCTTTGCTTTTCAACAAATTGAACATGTGACACTCCTGCCTCATTCCAAACAGCAAGTTTTTCTAACAACTTATCCCTTTCAGCAGTCACTTTCTCTAGTTCAGTCACCTTGCAACCTAGTTTCCATTCATTCAACTTAACTAGGTAATCCTGTTGTTTATATGTTTCAAGCCATGCTACTTCATTGTTCTCATGTGTAAGGATTTTGGCCTCCATAGACTCTAAAGTTAATTGATAACCTGTTATCTCAGCCCCAGCTTTTTGAAATTTATCTCTTTCAGCTACATACTCAGTAAGTAACTTTTGATACATATCATTACACTTAGAGCATACCTCAGATTTGGTGGATGGATTTGGTGAAGCAGCTACCATAGCAAGCTGAACTGTTTCTTCTTCAAACTCCATACTCCAATCAAAGCTTCCTAACTCTTCTCTTGACTCCAAAGCCGCATATCCAGGCTCTTCATCAAATGCTGTGCTCCAATCTTCCAAGGCAACCATTGAATAAGTTATAGGTTCTTCATCAAACTCATTGGACCAATCAATCTCTGACAGATTCTCTTGAGCAACCAAAGCTTTTGGTTTTGGTTCAGTAATTGGAATCTCTTTTCTTTCAGGCTTGGGTGGTTCAATCATCTTGTTTGCTTGATACTTTGCAAATTTGCACTCCCTTGCAAAGTGACCAGTCCTTAGACAGTTGAAACATTCAATCTTGGATTTGTCAAATGTTATGCCTTGTTTAGCTCTGAAGTTGATGCCTTTACCAGTCTTGTTCACATACTTCTTGATCCTTGCTGTGAGCATAGCAACTTGCCATCTGATATCAATTTCTTCCAAAGCATCATCATCTATTTGCAATACATCTTCTTGATAGGTGACAGGCATAGATGCTTGTTGAGCAAAAAATGAACATAGAACTTCATCTGAGGTGGGGGTTAGTGATTGTGATGAATTGGTGGTGACCATTGTTGTGCAAGGAACCTGTGTTTCATTCACAGTACTTTGAGTAGGGTAAGCAGTACCTTTGTTAGAAGTACTGCTTCTCTTTTCAGAAGAAACAAAAGCAATGTTCTGCTGAGTACTTGAACTTGTAGAACCATTCATCTCATGCTCATACACCTTCAGATTATTGTAAAGATCATCAAAGTCCATAGTATCCAGCCCTGATTGTCCTCTAATCATAGTAGCAACAACATGCCAGGCTGATGGCAAACTTCTTAAGAACTTCAAATTTGCATCTTCAATAGATACCTCAGCATCATATAGTTCTAACATGCTCAAAAGATGTTGAAATCTTTCATATGCAGAATCAAGACCTTCTCTTTCACCAACTGTGAAGGTTTCAAATTGTTGCTTCAGCAAATTCCTATGCATCTTTTTGGAAGCATCATTACCTCCAAACTTCTTCTTTATTGCAGCCCACAATTGTTTGGCATCTTTGGCATCATGAAACTTTAGTAAGTGACCATCAGGAATAGCAGAAAGCAGTATGTTGAGAGCTTTGTCTTGATTTCTTTTGGTAGCAGCAGGTACAGGTATTTTTGGAGGTGTTGGTTGTCCAGGTACTTCAATTGGTTCATCAACTTGCATGTTACCATTGACAATCACATCCCATAAGGCATGGTCTGTGATAGCAATGTACTGCCTCATCTTCATAGCCCATAGATTGTACTCTCCCTTCTTAACAATAGGAATTCTAACAGCAGTAATTGAGGGAGCAGGTGCAGCATCAGTCGACATCTTAAAAGGGTTTGTAGTAAAATCGGTTTAAAGGTTTTAAAGGTTTGTTTTCTTAATTCAGAGTTTCCAACACAAGCTCTGATACCACTTGTTGGATCGATATACTCTGATCAAACTACTTTGTAGCTTGTAAGGGTTTAACAATATTGAATAAACTCAATACTATTAATATTGAAACACTGTTTTGACCTTGTAAAGTATGCGGAATCTACTAACACAAAGCTTAAGAAAACTTTTATATTAACCAAACTTAGAACCTGCTTTGTTACACAGATTCACTAACAATCCCTAACTATTAACTTTGATCGACTTCTAAGACTTGTAAAACTTCTAAAAACTCTATCGACCAATACCTCTTAAGGCTCTTTATATAGATAACCTTAAGTCGGTTTACAACATATAATCCTTGAACGACAAGTTATAATCCCTAACTAATTCTAGAATATTCTCTTAATATTACAAAATAATCCTTGTCTAATATTGCACATCAGTCCTTGCATCCTTCGAAGTACTTTAAGCAATCTTCATATCAGCAGTACTTTGACTTTATTCTTCAGCAGTACTTTGACTTTTGTTCTTCATGCAGCAGTACTTTGACATCCAGAAGCACTTTGATATTTCATATCCCAACAGTGGGTAACTGTCTATCTTAGATAATTGGGAAGTGAAAAATTAAATATTGTTTCTGTAAAGTGAAAACCCCAGTTTTAATCTAAAATTGGGTTAACCAAAGCCCATTCGGTACATTGTTTTTAGACATTTATCAAATTTGGTTTACTAACACTAAAACCTTTCGAGCATGTATCAACTACACAAGTTTGAAAATATTGTATCTACAACTATAGTATAGCAAGCTAGTTTCTATAGCACAAGTTTAAAAAATAAGATTTTTTCTCTGTTCTTGGTTGTGATTTTCGGTAGTTTGGTGGTGATTTTTCGATGGTAAGTGGTGGTTTCCGACTGGTGGTTATTTTTACAAAGAGATGAGTGTAATTTTAAAAAGAGAAATGTGAGAGTGATGAGTGACTTTGGAGATAGAAAGTGTATAAATGTGTGCTGAGTAAATAAATGTGTTAGGCAATGTTAAAAAAAGAGTGAATATGTTAGGTGGGTGGGTGCATGCCCTATTAATTTAAGGCTGCATGCAAAAGGGATGCTCGATCGAGACCCACGATCGATTCTCAGTCGATCGAGTTTCTGTGGGTAGTCGGTCGAGCAAGGAAAGACAAACAACCAGGTCGAGATCACGATCGAGTATATTTACAAACTAATTTGTTTTGCTTTTGGACAATTAGCCGTTAGCTTGAATAAAAAAAAAATCTTTTAAATACCTTATAAATACACAACATAAAACACACTCTAATTCACAAACCACATTTCAAACATTCTCTATATTCAATCACACCATGAATTCTTTCGACTTCTTTTTTGCCAATTCGTCTTCGGATGACGAAAATGAAGTTAATACCGAGTTTTTGATGTTTGCGGAAGATTGTTGATAGGCTTATCAAGCGTCATAACCTAAAGAAACACGAAACCAAATTACTAGGGATCGTTTGAGTGCTCATGACCATTTAGTGACTGCTTACTTCTGCGCTAACCCAACATACAGCGAAGAACAATTCCATGATCGTTTCCGAATGAGCCGAAGACTATTCACACGAATTGTTCGAGAGGTAACCGATCATTCACCTTATTTCCAACAAACTCCTAGTTGTGCGGGCTTACTTGGTATATCTCCATTGATGAAAGTTACTTCGTCAATTCGTCAATTGGCATACGGAGTGAATCCTGATATGCTAGACGAGTATGTGCAAATGGGTGGGTCAACAATTCGTGAGTGTCTCTATAAATTTTGTGAGGTCATCATGGAGTTATATGGTACAGAGTATTTGCGAAAGCCGACGGTTACTGACGTTGACAGACTCTATGAGCATCACTATCGAGTTCATGGTTTTTCTGGCCTGATAGGAAGCATTGATTGTACAGACTGGCCGTGGGAGAATTGCCCACATGGTTTAAAAGGTCAATTTTGTAGGGGTGATCACGGGAAAACTCCTTTCATTTTATTGGAAGCGATCGCCTCCCAAGATTTATGGATTTGGCATGCGTTCTTTGGTGTCGCCGGGATGAATAATGATGTAAACGTTTTACGTGCATCGCCTATTTTCAATGATCTCAAAACGGGGAGAGCACCGGATGTGGAATTCTTTGCTAACGGCGTGCCTTATTAACGGGGATATTATCTTGCTGATGGGATATATCCGGAATACTCTGTTATTGTGAAGTCCATTAAACATCCAGGGACGCATGATGAAAAACGTCAATTGTATAAGAGGATGCACGAAGCAGCAAGAAAAGATGTGGAACGTGCTTTTGGTGTACTAAAGAAGAAGTTCCTAATGATTAAACATCCGGCTAAAGGATTTAACAAAGAGCGTCTTAGACATATTATGTACACATGCATCATATTACATAATATGATAATTCAAGACGAAGGGCGGGCGATATCTCCCGAATTCTTTCCAGTGGAGCAGCACCGTTCTTATGACCCTTTAAGAACGCATGAGGAATCGCTGAAAATTACCAGGGAGATATGCAACAAAACAACTCATCTTAACCTCAAAGCCGATTTGGTGGAAGACATTTGGCATCATCATAATCCAAACTAGTTTGGTCGTTTTAATGTAATTTGAATAAGTGTTGTAATGTTTTTTATTTTATTTTAATTAATATGTAACGTTTTAATTATTAATGAAATTTGAGTTTGTGTTAAAAAAAAAAAAAAAAAAAAAAAAACAACTGAACTAGGTCTCCCTTACTGGGGCACTGAATCGCCTGCAGGTCGCTGGAGAGAGAAAACTGACGTGGCAGGGAAAAGTAAGGGGATTGAATCCCCTTACTGTGGGTAGCCTAAGAGGGTATCTGGTTGGAGGTTTTAAGGCTGAAAGTAATTGGTTTTTTTTGGTGATCAAGTCTTTGCTTATATGGCACTTCTATTTTAAGCAAAAACATTTTTACTTTATATGTAACATCAATTATGTAGCAAATCAAGGTATGTTGCGGAATGCGCGGGTAAAGAAATTTGAAATAATCCGAAAAATTAAGTTTATCATATCATAATAAACTTATATAAGTACACACGTCTTAAAATAATCCGAAAAATTAAAGCTTATAAAATATAAGTCGAAAAACAAATAAGCTCACTTGCCACGTATAAGCTTAAACAAATACCTTTAACGTGGAAAAAAATTGTCTCTTTTTATTACCTATATATATTATAGCGCACTGATTCGGTGCGTTATAATTAGCCGAATACTTAAAAAATTATTTTCTTTTGGACAATTTCATGGGCTAATATTGAGTCCTTGGTGAGTACCTTTTCACTCACCTTTTCTTGTCCAAAATTAGACTAAATAAACCAAAAACCGACTAAATATGCCAAATATGTTGTGTTTTTGAATTTGCAGGTACGGATATTTTGATTAATGGACGAAAATAGAAGAAATGGACGAAAATCACGAGAAAACAATGAAACCGAGCACGAGAAATGGAAAAGAGTATCGAGGGCAGAAGCTGGGAGAAAATTACCAAAGTAAATCACTTTTATGCTCAACTTGTCAATAATAGCCCTTGGAAGATATTATTGGAAGATGGCAGCTTGAGTCCTTGCATTCTCAGTTTATTACACAAAAGGTCCTTGTGGTTATCTAAGCTTATACCAAAACAGATTTTATACTTAACCATTGGTCCAAGTCCAAAACAAAGTTAAACCCAAATCACTACCCATAAGCCCATAACCATGAACCCCAGCCCATTCTTTGGTCAATCCTATAATTGCCTTCGGTCAATAAAAACGAAAAAACAATAAAAAAAAAAATCCCTTTCCCTCCCCCCAAATTAACCCGTACATCCAATCATTGGAAGGTCTTGTCACGTGTCAGAGAGAGAATTAGCCACGGATTGCCAGCATGTCAATATGGCAGCCTCTCATTGGTTGCTACACATCATCCAAGTGATCTTCTTGCTACAAAAGAATCTCACACAAATGAAATGTTACTGAGTTAGATGAATGAAATGAGAGTATGTATGCGAAATATGATTGTAAGTTGTGAATAATTCCTTGGATGTGGCTTGCTATTTACAGGGGAAAACCTCAGCAGTGCCACAGATCTGGCAGAACCCTTTTGAGGGTTCCGTCTGTGTATCCCCAAGGTTCCGTCAGAGTCTGACAGAAAATCCTCCAAGAAATCTTTCCAAATCTAACTAAAATCTATCCAAAATATTCTCAAGATCTTCTAAAGTCAACTTCAAGATTGTAGTGTGTAAATCTACACAAAATATATGATATGACAAATCACTTAAGAGAATATTTGATGATGCAATGCATGATGTATATGTATATTTTTGTTTTTAGAATATTATGTAAATAAGAGTAAACTTGTAAAATAAAAGTAAAGTTGTAAAATGTTTATGTATCTACTTATAATGTATGTATGAGATGTTTTAAAATGTTAGAAAGATTATGACTTAATAAGATACATTATTTAGTAAAACTTACTA
The DNA here is from genome assembly GCA_030686995.1 of Artemisia argyi. Taxonomy (NCBI): domain Eukaryota; kingdom Viridiplantae; phylum Streptophyta; class Magnoliopsida; order Asterales; family Asteraceae; genus Artemisia; species Artemisia argyi. Next base: position 29,922 of record JARVZY010002775.1, read on the forward strand.
AAAATATTTTCGACACTTAACGTGTTACTAACATTATGAAATTAACTTACGAAATATGTAGCAAATGTATTGTTAACTTTGAAATAAAGTTTATGTATGAAAGACTTATGCTATATTTATGTTTTGCTAAAAATAAAGTTTACACTTTGTCGTTAAAAAAATTTAGCAAAGATCGTAAAATATAAATAACGTTTTTAGGTGATATTTATATTAACAATCTCCCCCTTTTTGTTGAGGACGAAATATAAATTTTATTTTTTAGCAACTCGATAATTATAGTATCGGCACTTTTTTGCAGAGTATTCATAAGATGCTAACGGATGGTATAGACACATGGGCACCAAAACTGTCTGTGAAAAAAGCAATTATATACTTTCTGTCACGAAATATAACCGAGGAAATGCATATGGGTCATTTACGATCCACTTTTATTGGAGAAGAGTTAGCTCTTATGCTCGAGTATTCTGGAGTTGTTGTGGTCCAAAAAAGAATCCATGATGGGGATCATCTGGAGATTAAGGTACACGCAGTTCGTCTTGCTGTTTGAGTTTCTGTCAAATATAATCGTATTACACCTGTGCATTATATAAAATATAGTAAATTACATGGATGGTCCATGTGGTTTATCAAAAATAATAACTTTCGTCCCTCGAAGTCTAAAGTTGCACTGATAGTCCCTTAGTTGGTAAACAAATAACACCATCGATCCTTCAGTTTAACTGGTGTTAAGTAGTTCCGTTATAATTTGCACGTTAGCCCCATTTGGTTAAATATCGTTGCAACTATTATCCTTAATAATGACGGCTATTTATAATTTATAGTTTCCATACATTTTTATCCGTTTTTACACTTTTTTGTCCGTTTTCATACGTTTTTATCCATTTTCATTCGTTTTTATAAGTTTTTAACCGTTTTTATACATTTTCGTTCGTTTTTCCTGAGTTTTCATCCGTTTTAATACGTTTTCGCCCGTTTTCTTACATTTTTATACGTTTTATCCGTTTTCTTCCACATTTCTTACGTTTTTATCCGTTTTCGTCTGTTTTTATATGTTTTCGTACATTTTCTTCCGTTTGTAAACGTGTTCGGCCGTTTTTCTTAAGTTGTCATACATTTTTATCAATTTTTATACATTTTCGTAATTTTTTTCCGTTTTCTTATGTTGTCATTCGTTCTTATCCGTTTTTATACGTTTTCTTACGTTTTTATCCGTTTTCATCCATTTTTATACGTTTTTGACCATTTTTATACATTTTGTCCTTTTTTTACGTTTTCTTCCGTTTTTCTTAAGTTGTCATACATTTTTATTCGTTTACGTCCATTTTGATACGTCTTTGACCGTTTTTATACGTTTTTGTCCGCTTTTTTACACTTTTATCTATATTCATACGTTTTCATACATTTTTGACCGTTTTCTTACATTTTCGTTCGTTTTCTTACATTTTCATATGTTTTCATAAGTTTTTATCCGGGATGAAAATGTCTAAAAATTGATAAAAACGTAAGAAGACCTATAAAATAGACGAAAACGTATAAAAACGGATGAATACGTATAAAAACGGATAAAAACGTAAAAAACAATAGATCTAAACGTATAAAAACGGACGAAAACAGAACAAAAAGGATAAAAACATATAAAAACAGCCAAAAACGGATAAAACATATGAAAATGTAAGAAAACGGGTGAAAACGTATAAAAATGGATGAAAACGGATAAAACGTATGACAATGTAAGAAAACGGGTGAAAACGTAAGAAAAACGGTCAAACGTATAAAAACGGAAGAAAATGGATAAAAACGTATGAAAATGGATGAAATATAAAGACGGACAAAATGGATAAAAACGTAAGAAAAATGGATGAAAACGGATAAAACGTATAAAAACGTAAGAAAAATGGACGAGAACGTATAGAAACAGGCAAAACGTAGGAAAACGGACGAAAACGGATAAAAAAGTAAGAAATCGTATAAAAAGGGACGAAAGCGTATAAAAACGGATAAAAACATATGGAAACTTTAAATTATAAACAACCGTTATTATTAAGGATAAACGATGCAACGATATTTAACCAAAGGGGCTAACGTGTAAATTATAACGGAACTACTTAACACTAGTTAAACTGAAGGACCGGTGGTGTTATTTGTTTACCAACTTAGGGACTACCAGTGCAACTTTAAACTTCGAGGGACGAAAGTTGTTATTTTGGACAAACCACAGGGACCATCCATTTAATTTACTCTATAAAATATAAAATAGGTAAAGCTGTTTGAATGTCTATTAAATGTAAAATAGGAATATACCTCTTTTTTTTCGAATTTAATTTCATTTATATTCAGGGTAAAAGCTTTCATGATCCCAATAAAAAGACTCTAGATTTATTGAGGAAATTTGGTCTGACTAAGGTCAGTGACGGGGATGAGGCGGTATTTATTGAAGGACGAAATTTACCTCTTGTATATCTCACAACTTTGCGGTTAGTTTACTTGCTATAAATGTTGATTTTGTCAAAAATATTTCAATTGGTTAGTAATATTACATTTTTTTGGGGAAAATATTAAAACCTCTCCTGTTTGCATACATAGGCATGCACTAGATACGGAAAAAGCAGACCGGATATTGTATGTGACTGATGTAGGGCAACGAGACTATATTGGAATGTGCATCAGTGTAAGTAACATTTATACACCATAACCGATAACACCTTCCAAAAGAGCTCAACAATCTCTTCCCTGCATGCTGCTAAACGTGCAGGGTGGTTAACAGAGGATCATTCTGAATACCTTTTAAGTCATGTAGGATTTGGTCTCATCCAATTTGATGATTTTAAGAGGTTTCAAACTCAAGTGGATAACTTGGTTGACGAAGCTAAAAGTCGCTGTAAAGAGCTCCTTGCGGGACAAGGTATAACAAGTATATTCATTCTGTCTTTCAACCTGTTTCGAATCAATCCATTACTAGTTTAATGGGCCGATTTAAAATGCATTTTTTTAGCAAACATGGCTGATGAGTGGACTGCTGAGGATCTTGACCATGCTGCTGAAGCACTTAGATATGGCGCTGTTAAGTAAGATTCCCATGCTTTATCATAAATGTTACGACTATTGTACTTATGCTATCAGAACCAATAATATGAGTGAGTAGAGTGGTAAATCTTTGATATCTGAAGAGCTTGCTGTAATCAAATTTATATTTCCAAAACGAAGTGTAACTGTGTAGATGAACAAATTTTACAATTTTATTTATATTGAATTAAACAATGCTATACCTTACTTTTTGGTCAAAGTTTCGTGCTTATTCATATTCTATGATGGTGTTCTTAACAGGTATGCAGATTTGAAGAACAACAGATTGGCTAATTATACATTCGATTTTGATCAGGCGCTTAATAAAGAGGTATGCATACACAGTGGATCTCCATTGCAATGACTTTCTGACCTTTTGTTTAAAAAGTATTTGAAAAAGCTTTTGACTCCAATGGGGAAGCTTTTATAATGTTTTATCGGTTACTAGTGAGTGATGTTATGCAATTGTTTGTATTTTTTGGTTGATTTGAAATCTTTACATCGATCTTATTTCTAATTTTCTCATATTCATTGATAAATAGGGAAATATTGTGGTATATATACAGTTTACACATGCTCGAATTTGTTCAATGTCAAGAAGTTGAAGGTAAGAATTTCTTTTGTTTTTCAAAATTGAAGTGAAAAACGATTTTATATATTTAGAAAATTTCTATTGTTTGGGACAGGCTGAAGAGTTTGTATTGAAGAACGATGATGAACGTGAGTTGGGATTACATTTACTCCGGTTTACTGAGGTAAGATAATGATTGTTTAAATTTTTCGTACACTCTAATCGTTCAAAACTTCAAATTAATGGCTCAGGAATATGTAAACTTGTGTGTGGACTGTTATTGTTCACATGCAATATCCTTGACACTGATTTCGTCATCTCAGTATTTTATTAAAATAACCAAAGACTAAGTTAACATACAAGTCAGATCATAGTAGACATGAAAACGAAGATCGATCAAAATGTAATGCTAGATAGAAACTCAACAATTCAACCGATGAGTCCAAATTTGAGATACGAAATTCAATTTCTATGATTTGATCTTCTAGCTTTTGAGACTCATACGCTCTCCTTCAAATTGTTGGCTCACACTTTCTTTAGGATTCTACTGTGTTTGAGTGATGCTACAGATTAGGTATAACGTGGGTAATTGGAGAGGAATGGGCGTGAAAATCTAGGAGGATAGAGTCATATGGGATTGTATCTAATCTAACTTTCCTTTTTTAGCTTCTCAGAGAGGTTTGCACAATTCTTGCGCCACATATCCTGTGTGAATACTTATATGTTTTATGCGTGAAATTCAACAACTTAAACGTGTGTGAGGTATATTTACTTATATATACACTTTTTCTCATACAATATTCAATTTAATCCCCGTTTATCTTGAACCAAAGTTAATTTTTGTTTGATTTGTAGAAAGGCAAATCTAATGATTTTTTACGCAACTTTGAAAGTTTTGGCAGGTTGGTGGGTCTAGTGACGAGACGAGCAGATTTTTCTGCGTTCAGATTATACCATAAATGTGGATGATTTTTTTGTTGTTTTTTTTAAATGAGTAGGTAACCGTCTATCTTAGATAATTGGGAAGTGAAAAATTAAATATTGTTTCTATAAAGTGAAAACCCCAGTTTCAATCTAAAATTGGGTTAACCAAAGCCCATTCGGTACATTGTTTTTAGACATTTATTAAATTTGGTTTACTAACACTAAAACCTTTCGAGCCTGTATCAACTATACAAGTTTGAAAATATTGTATCTACAACTATAGTATAGCAAGCTAGTTTCTGTTGCACAAGTTTAAAAAATAAGATTTTTTCTCTGTTCTTGGTTGTGATTTTCGGTAGTTTGGTGGTGATTTTACGATGGTAAGTGGTGGTTTCCGACTGGTGGTTATTTTTACAAAGAGATGAGTGTAATTTTAAAAAGAGAAATGTGAGAGTGATGAGTGACTTTGAAGATAGAAAGTGTATAAATGTGTGCTGAGTAAATAAATGTGTTAGGCAATGTTAAAAAAAGAGTGAATATGTGTAGGTGGGTGGGTGCATGCCCTATTCATTTAAGAGGGTCTGGTTGGAGGTTTTAAGGCCGAAAGTGATTGGTTTTTTTTGGTGATCAAGTCTTTGTTATGTGGCACTTCTATTGACTTAATCCTATTATTACCTCAATATTATTGATCGAGTAAAGCCTTCATTTTACAGGAGGTTGACATGACTACTTCAGCATTGTTTGAATTTTACGTGGGAAATTAAACAAATGATTAAAATTTAAGTTTAAAAAAGTTATTTTGAGAACTGAACATTACTCAAGTTTAAGCTTTTTAAATTTTAAGCAAAAATATTTTTACTTTATATGTAACATCAATTATGTAGCAAATCAAGGTATGTTGCGGAATGCGCGGGTAAAGAAATTTGAAATAATCCGAAAAATTAAGTTTATCATATCATAATAAACTTATATAAGTACACACGTCTTAAAATAATCCGAAAAATTAAAGCTTATAAAATATAAGTCGAAAAACAAATAAGCTCACTTGCTACGTATAAGCTTAAACAAATACCTTTAACGTGGAAAAAAATTGTCTTTTTTTATTACCTATATATATTATAGCGCACTGATTCGGTGCGTTATAATTAGCCGAATACTTAAAAAATTATTTTCTTTTGGACAATTTCATGGGCTAACATTGAGTCCCTGGTGAGTGCTTTTTCACTCACCTTTTCTTGTCAAAAATTAGACTAAATAAAACAAAAACCGACCAAATATGCCAAATATGTTGTGTTTTTGTGTTTTTAAATTTGCAGGTACGGATATTTTGATTAATGGACGAAAATAGAAGAAATGGACGAAAATCACGAGAAAACAATGAAACCGAGCACGAGAAATGGAAAAGAGTATCGAGGGCCAAAGCTGGGAGAAAATTATTGGAAGTTGGCAGCTTGAGTCCTTGCATTCTAAGTTTGTTACACAAAAGGTCCTTGTGGTTATCTAAGCTTATACTACCAAAACAGATTTTATACTTAACCATTGGTCCAAGTCCAAAACAAAGTTAAACCCAAATCACTACCCATAAGCCCATAACCATGAACCCCAGCCCATTCTTTGGTCAATCTTATAATTGCCTTCGGTCAATAAAAACGAAAAAACAATAAAAAAAATCCCTTTCCCTCCCCCCAAATTAACCCGTACATCCAATCATTGGATTCCCTTCTAGAAGGTCTTGTCACGTGTCAGAGAGAGAATTAGCCACGGATTGCCAGCATGTCAATATGGCAGCCTCTCATTGGTTGCTACACATCATCCAGGTGATCTAAGGGCTGAAATTAGAGATCAAATGATTGGATATTATCAAGGGTCATGATTGGGATTCGAGATGCTTCTGAAGCCCTAGCTGAGCTGCTATATATACCCACTCCTCACCTCACAATTAGACTTGTTTGGAGTAGTTTAGTTTAGCATTAGCTTAATACAGCTTATTTGTAGCTTATTATTCCGTACTTGTATTCAAATTCTCAGTTTCAATAAAGTTTAGTTTTCTTTAATTACTTTTCTGCATTTATTTTCAAATTTTCATTATAAGCTTATTTCTGTTTCAGAAGCTCACGTTAGCTCTCTCAATAGCTTTTGTGAGTTTTTCATAGTTCAAATTCTGATTGTGATCTAAAGTTCTAAATAAGCCAACTAAACAAGTAAGTTTTCCATTTAAATCCATCTAGCTTAATTCCTGCCTAAAGCTTATTATTCATAAATTATAAAGAAATTTATGTATATTTTTGAAATGCAACATATGTAACACAAAACAAAACATAAATTATATTTATAACTTATAAGAGATATTTGTAGAACCTGGTATACTACCAAAGTGCTCCAATTCAACTCCAATATATGACTGATTGACTGGAAAGAACCTGGACCGATAAATTTGACTGATATTTGACCGATTTGACCGATATTTGACCGATAAATTCGACCGATATAACTGATTTTGACTGATATTTGACCGATTTTGACCAAACCGATAAATTTGACCGATAAGTGAAATATCGTATCGGTCGACCGCCGATAAGCGATATATCACTGATATATCGGCCGCCAAGACCGATATTTACAACACTGAGTTTTCCATTTAAATCCATCTAGCTTAATTCCTGCCTAAAGCTTATTGTTCATGTTTATTAGTTTGTTTCCATCTTACTTACATCTGGTTCTTTCAGCTTATCTCAGTTTATGTGTGCTTTCTAGATTGAACTCCATAGGTTGTAGCTTGTTTGTTTAAGTTTTCATAGATATTAGGCTTATTCTGATTTAGCTTATCAATTTACCTTAAGTTTGTTCCATATAGCCTAATTAGTAATTTGAAATTAGTAGCATAGCTTGAGTTAGGATTTAGTAGTTAAATCTCAAATCAGTTTGTCATATGGAGTGTTTGGCATAACATTTAATTTTGTGCTTGTGGATCTTTTCTTTTGGTCATCAAGTCAAAATTGGATTAGCTTAGGGTTGCTCATATTAGTAGTTTTGATTGATTTCTCAGTGACTTTAAGTAGTTATAGAGGTTTTGCATCAAGTCAAAATTGAATTTGCATATTAGTTCAGTTAGATTTAGGATAGTACCATTTTTAGTTGTTGTTTATGCTTACAATTGGTTCCATATAGCGGTTGTATTACATGTTTAGACATCTGATTATTTAGCTTTTTAGTCCACAATCTCAGTTTTTGTCCATTTCAACCCATTGCATCAGTTAGTTAGTTGTTCATTTTGCTTATGCCTTTGATTTTTAACTTCCTCATTTCATGCTCTCATCATCTAATGCTTGGTATTCTGAATAATTAGTTGCTAAAGTAGTTGTGTGAGATTTTTATGAATTTTTAGATAAGCTTTTGTGTCGCTTTTGACTTGCTTGTACCATAGTTTTCTGTCCCATCAGCTCAAGTTAATAAGCCCATAGCTACCTCTACAGTTGAGCTTTTTGTCTAACTGTTGGTTCTTTGGATAGTTTGAAGTATAGATTTGATGAATTTGAGCTTTAATTTCACGTTTGAGCTTATTTGGTTTGCCAAATCAGGTCTGTTTAATGCCCCATCAGGACTGTTTGGAAAATGTCTTGTGATATTTGAGCTTTTTGTTTGATTTATCCTCTGAGTTTATTTGATCTTTTTAAATTGATAATTTTAGATTATTTAAGTTAGTTTGATTAGATTTAGCTTACTTTGAGCTTAATTGCATACTTACCGTAGCTTAAAAGTTTCCAGTTAAGCTTGTTAGTTTGGTTAATTTTCTTAAAAAGCTTCCTTTGCAAATCTGTTTCAAACTTTGCTTATTTCTGAGCTTTATATTAGTTTTCATAAAAAGTTGTTTTTACACAAAATGCTCATTTACATCTGTTTCTCGGTTTGCTAAAAGAAAAAGTCAAAAATAAAATGTTTTCCACAAAATGTGGACCAGAGATTCGAACCCTGATTACCTGGTTCACAGTCTCAACATCACACAGCACACACAATTCCATCTGCACTAGGGTCTTATATTGGTTGGGTTTCACTTTATTTCTCATTTAAAACCTTGTTCCCTTTTAGCTTATAAGCTGTCTCAGCTTATTTAGGCTTATTTGAAACTGCTTTTTCAGAATTTTTATTTTTCTTAGCTCTTAACTAGTTTAAAGAGTTTCCTATAAAAATTTCAGAATTATTTTTCACATTTTACTATTTTTAGTCATTTAATTTTTTTAATTTTAGTTTTTAAATCATAATAACTAAAATAAGAAGTAAAAAAAAATATTTTTCTTTTTCGCAAAATTGTCTTTTATAATTTAGAATATAGAAAAATTATTTCCAAGTCCGTAGGATTAGTAGAATTTAGATTTCACTTTTTATTTTGCGCACGTACGTAATTTTTAAATTAGATTTTGTGTTTTTAGTTTAGAATTCGTTCTAGCCTTATTATCTTTTACGTTATAGCTTTATTTGTTGTTTTTAGTTATTAATTCATATATTGTAGTGTAAAATTCCAAATTCATCACTTTTATCACCATTCACTTCACGAATCACGAACCGAATCACGATTCCATTCAACCTTCGTTGGGAGAACGACCCGGGGAAATACTTTCACCGGTATTTCTTCGGAAATATACTGTAACCTCTAAATCTACATCTTATCAGTCCACCATTTGGTTGCTGGCCCAATCATTTTTTTTAATCCCTGTGTTGACTTTTGAAGTTGGTGAGATTGACCACAAGTGCATTGCATTTGTTTATTTATTTATAGAAACTTGTAATAGTAAATTTCTTGACCGACCCGATGGAAGGAGGATCGACACTTAGACCAGCTGACATTTTGGTTTTTGGATGGAAAGGGGGAAACATGCTTGTGTAGATCTAACGGGGGTTTCTCCACTTGTGGGATTGAGGAATCATGCTTTTACGGCAGGTCAGGCTGCTTTGAAAGCCGCTTCATGCAAAGTAACCAAACACGAGAAAGCGTGCCTTGATAACCAACACGCGTTTATACCTTTTGCATTTGATACTTTTGGTTTCCTTGCATCGGAGGCTGTGGAGCTGCTCAAAAGAGTCCAACGGGTTATGCATGGCAATGTTACGACCCCAAGGTCTTTGAATGTAGTTTTTAAAAGATTAAGTTTCGCTATTCAAAAATAGCTAGCGGCGCAGCTTGTTGCCCGCTTGTCTATCGTTTCAGTGTAAAACTTTTCTTTGAATTGATGATTGCAAAATAGTAAATATTGAGGGAAGAAAGAAGGTTAAAAATCAACAGTGCTTACTCTACTAGTCCAAAATAATTTACTTAAAATAATTATGGCCCAATATATCTTTTCAACACCATACTCCCTTTACAAGTAGAAAAACAACAATTACATAGATGCTACATACTACAATTACATCAAGTGTGACACAGGAAACCAATATCGGCAGTTACATCAACCAAAAGATAGATGACACTACAACGACGCAGCATTAGTATTCAAGTGCTTCATTGGTTTGACTGTGGTAACTTTTATTCTTCATTTGGTTCAGTGGGACATGTGACCTCAGAGTATGGTTTTGTTAGTGTTGTTTTCTTCTTGGGGCTCTTCCTTTTTAACTATCTTGTTAAGAAGGTGGGTGGCCATTTCTTTTGTATCTTCTCTTAGTTTTTGGTTCCTTTAATTCATGTTGCCTTTCAAAAAAAAAAAAAAAAACTAGGAAACAATAATAAAACACAACCTAACAAAGAGACATTCTCAGAAAACCAATTAACAACTGGTACAATCACAAAGACATTTCATGACGGTAACTACAAACGGTCTACAAAACAGCCGAAACAACTATTACAGTGACACTTAAACTTGAAAGAAACAAACCAGACATTACAACATTACTAAAACCACACAAATATGAAAGTGACAATATTGCAGACACTTAACAAAAAGCAAAACAAACATTCACACACATAAGCAATCAAACACGCCAAGAAACAACATCATGTAGTTACACACAGTTTACCTCGAATTTTTTTTTTCTAACCTCTCATTACTATTCTAAAGTGCTACAACTTTATCACGTATAGCTTATCGAAAAATCACCACTGAAACACGTATGCCAAAATTACCCGCCGCGGCGCCGCAACGCGGCGGGCACATCTCCCTTGTTACTAGTACATGACACAAGCAAGTCCAAGTTTAAAAGCCCAATTTAATAACACATACATGATACATTCAAAAGCCCATTATTCTCCCCCAACCATACGACGTCGTTTGCTTCTGCAACTAGTGTTCATCATCTTTCTTACAAACCCTGAAGCAAAAACCCTTAAAACCCAAAACAAATGGCTGAAAAACCTGAACCAGTGAAAGTGTTGTACAGTGGTGTATGTGGGTTACCAGCTGAGTATTGTGAATTTGGACCTGATTTTGAGAAGTGCAAACCATGGTTGATCCAAAACGCTCCGAATCTTTACCCACAGCTTGTTAATGGTACTTCAAGATTTTACCCTTTTCAGTTTTATGCTTAAATCTCTTGGCTTTTTGGATTCTGGTTTAGTATTTGTTACTATAGTTTGTGTTTTTCGTTATATCAACAAACCCCAAAGACCATTTGCCTTTGCTTCAAGTCTCTAATTCCTAGTTCCTACAACCAAACTTATGCACATATATATATCTACACATGGTACAAGTCTAACAGTGTCATACTGCCATACATGATGGAAACTAAGGTTATGGCGTGAAACGTACACATGCATGATTCTTTTATCTTCGAAGCATAGTATTGTTATAACATACTTCAACCAAGCATAGTATTGGAATAACGAAGTTTTAATCTTCATAGTAAACAACAATAAACACACACAAAAACAAAAAATAAACAAGTGACTTTATGGCGTGAAACGTACACATGCATGATTCTTTTATCTTCGAAGCATAGTATTGGCTTAACGTACTTCATCGTCTTTGCCTGACCTGAACACCTCCATTAAAAAAGGATACCTACAAATATTAGTTAATGTTAACAACATATTGATTTCTGCATAATCTCCTGAAGATCTACCTACGGCCACTAAAAGAACATCTATGATAATTTACAAGAAAAATCAAAAACTATGACCCGTAAGAATTGAACAATAGGTTTTCACTTACTGTAACTCATGCTTTAGTATGGATTTACAAGACTTTAAATGCATGTTCTCATTCTGAAATTAAGGGAATTGAAATCTGGAATTTTTATACTTGTATTCATGAATGTACGTACCTCGCTAGAAAAACTTCCTCCTTAGGCGAGCAAGGTTCAACATTATTGATAACGTTAGCCAACCATAAACATTCTCAAAGAACCCAAAGTAAGCCAACCTCCAATTCCTGATGAAGTGCAAACTAGCAAGAAGTCCCATGAATCCAACAACAAAGCCTGGACCCATGCTAACATAAGAAAACAAGCCTTCATCATTATCTTCTTGACCTTCATCTTTACCATCATTACTGTATGAAGAATTGGATGGTTTGCATCTCGATAGTGGCGGCCCACACAATCCGTTGTTCCCTTCATAAATGGACGGGTCGTTTAAAGTCTGGAGCTGATTTCCAACCGGAATAGGACCAAATAATTTATTGAATGACAGGTTCAGGTAGCTTATAGAGTGCAAGGTAGCCAAACTTTGGGGAATTCGACCAGACAACATGTTCATTGACAAATCCAAAGATTCCACTTGCTGTAGGTTTCCAATCTTTATTGGTATATTTCCTTTAAGCAGATTTCTTGAAAGATTCAAATTCTTCAAACCCACAAGATTCATCAAAGAATCTGGAATTTCTCCAACAATATTGTTGTTCGATAGGTCTAAGGATGTAAGAAACTTTATGGTCTTTGTGAAGAGCAACTGATTTCCTTTCATGTTAACCAAGATATTTTCGTTATAGTATGAAACAAGGTCGTACTCATTGTTACTATTATCTTCTATCATGCCACTTAAATTCCCAAAGCAAGGAGGGATTGTCCCAGTTATGCTATTATGTGCCAAGTTTAAAAGTTGAAGACTGCTGAGGCGACAAAGCTGTCGTGGAATCTTGCCTGTAAACTGATTGGATTGAAGATTTAAGATTCTAAGTTTCGGTAGACTTTTACCGATCCAGAAAGGGATACTACCCGTGAAGAAATTGTTTCCCAAATCCATGGTGACCAAGCTTGTCAAATTCTGTAAAGAAGGGGGGAGATCCCCCATAAATCTGTTGTTGCTCAAGTGCAACGAGATGAGATTTCTTAGAAAGCCCAAAGAGCTTGGAAGAAAACCGGTTATTGTGTTGTTTGTAAGATCTATCACATACAAATCCAAGTTCCATAAGCACCGAGGAAGTCTTCCAGAAAAATTGTTTTGTGATAGATCCAATAACCTGATACCAAGCATATTACACAGCTGTTTTGGGACAGCTCCTGTTAACTGATTTTTTGAGAGATCAATATATTGCAGGTTTTGGTTCACTGTTCCATTGGTCTTAGGAACATTTCCTGACAGTAAATTATCTGACAGGTCCAACACCTGAACATTCGACGGTATTGAGATGAGTGGTCCCTCAAATTTGTTCGAGTTCATTTTCAGTATTCTGTACAAGTATGTTTGGCTGTTAGAGGGGAATGCTGGCAGTTCGCCACCGATCTGATTGTAAGACAAATCCAACTCAGCAATATGAGTTGTGATATTCTCAAACCAATCTGGTAATGTATCTCTAATACTAGAGTTTGAAAGATATAGGCTCTCCAGATTTGTTTGTGTTTGAAGCCAACTCGGGAATTGGGGACCAATGATGCAGGAGCTTGCTTTCAATTCACGCAGTTGAAATGGAGGATTCCATCGGGAGCTGACATTCAACGCTAAAGAAGTTGAAGACAAATCTAGTAAGGTTAAGTTCTTCAGTTTGATGAAGTGAACTTCTGAAAGATTTCCCTCCAACGAATTATAGGAGACACGCAGTTCTTTTAGAGACGTTAGGCCACCGAGTGAGGGAGGTACATGACCAGACAATGTATTTCGGCTGAGGAGCAGATTTTCAAGTTTCTTAAAGTCTCCAATCGTATTCGGAATACATCCACTGAACTCGTTTCCTGCAAGACTGAGATACACAAGACTCTTTGCCACAAATTCTGACATACTTCCTATTAAACTTGGAAGATCTCCCTCAATTCTATTCGCAGATAAATCAAGAAGAGTGAGGCTACTCAACGTTCCAAGAAAATCAGGAATCTGACCATGGAACTCGTTGTCAGAAAGCTCTAGATGCGTAAGGTCAGTAAGGTTGGATAACCAGACAGGAATGGTCGAATTGATGGAATTGTAAGAGAGATCGAGTGAATTAAGAGACGTGAAATTAACAGATGTAACGGAAGGGAAATTGATATCACAGCCGGCCAAGTTCAGTGTAAGCAAAGAAGGGAGCATGTTAACTACACTGAACCAATCAAGTTCATCAGTAAGGTTCATAGTCATTTCTAACCCTGATAGCCCCAAAAGCTTTAATGATGATAGTGAAGGCACCCAGTTTAGATCATCTATGCTCACAGAGGAACACCAAATAAAACCTTTTCTGTCAAGCCCTCCGTGATATTGGCTATTAAGATCAAGATATTGTAACCTTGAGAGATTTCCTAGATGATGAGGAACTACACCATCACTAAAACCTGAGCATGAAAGATTAAGGTATTCCAAATGCTTAAATGACCCTAAGAACTTAGGAATTTGTCCTGAGAACTCATTCATGCTCAAGTCCAAGTAACGTAAATGCTTCAAATTCAATAATGAAGGGCTTACCTCACCTCCAAGTGGGTTGTCAAAGTACCATTCACCTGTTCGAACTGTTCGAAGATCAAGTCTGATAACATGACCACTTCGCTTGTCACAATGAACTCCTACCCATTCACAGCATTCTACTCCGGTCCATGTTGACAGACGACGATACCCGTATGTGAGTTTCTCTTTGAATATAAGAAGAGATTTCCGCTCCCTTTCGATACATGTAACAGTTGAAGAGTTTGTCATCTTGCTTTCGCTGCTTGCGCCAAGTCTTTGCAAGAGCAGGAATGTAAAAATAACAAGAAAGCTGGTTTCCATTTTGGAGTAAGATAGAGTTCAAAGTCACAAGCACGGGGCAGATATATAGTATCCGATTAATTTCTAAATAACAAGAAAGCTGGTTAAGACCCAACTTCACAAGACTTTTGCCGAAGACTTTTGGATAATCTGAATAATTTTTTCAGTCAATGACTGCATGCGCTGTATTTTCCACGCACGTTATTTCATACTCGTTTTTCAGTCAATGAAGATTAAACTAATATTTTGGATGTACATATATATTCACCAATAACTTCGTCTTATTTTTTTATTTTTTATTAATTTTTTTAATAAAAAAGGTAAAGTATTGGATCTTTCAAATGAAGATTAACATATAGCTCCTCTTAGTTGTTTGGAAGTAATGATTCTTTATGTTATTTGGGTTTTTTCTTCTAAACCGGTTAGATAAGTCAGAAGTTGTTGAAACTAAAGTTATTCAAAGTGTTCTTACAATCATTTTCCCTACTAAAATGTCTTATATGAAACCAAACATCATTTATTAATACGTTTACTCTTTCTTATACCGCTTAAGCTGGGTGTAATAAGGACCCAAGCGACATTCCTTTCCCCTCTGCCTCCATAGCTTTATCTCTCCTATACTATTTCAGCGACCTACTTGTTGTAATAAAGCGACCAATCTCTGTTTTGTTTTCATTTTCAATTTAAAAAAAAATCAAAATTCAATGACAATAACAATAACAATAACAAATAACAATAACAAATAACAATAACAATAACAATAATACATCTGACCACTTTAATTCCGATTCTAGCAGCATCTTTATAAACTTTTATTTCATCAAAGTTAGTAATTTACTTTCTGTTGCATGGGCTACTTTCTTCTGGTTCTATATAAGCTCACAATCTTTATTTGCCGCGTCTTTTCGGCTTTTGGTTCATCTTCTTTGGCTATGTTTGACGCTAAGCTTTTTTTTTTAGCTTTTTGGGGCTATGGGCGGTGAGCTAGGAGCCTTTTAATTTTTATTGTTCGTTTGGCAAAGGACTGATGAGCTTTGCTATTTTTTTATAAAAGCTCATTTTTCTAATGCTTCTTTGAGAAGCTGGGAGCGGTTAGCTGTGAGCTGTGGCTGCTGCTCGCAGCTACTACTCACAACTACTGCTCACTGCTATTTTTACCAAACACACCCTCTATCACATTATTCAGATCCCAAGGATTTTTTTCCTTTATTTATTAAAATGGCTCAACAGTTATTTTTTTAGTGTGCGCATAAGTCGGTCAACAAAGTGACCAAGTCATTGAATATTGAGGTAATAATAAGACTAGGTCAATAAAAGTGTCACGTAAGCAAAGACTTGGTAAAAATAAGGGGGAATTGCATATATATCCCTCATAAACACTAAAATTGCATATATATTGCTAAACAATAAAAATATCATCTATGTACTAATAACTAATTTTAATATGATTGGATCCTTAAAATAAATGACAACTATAACTTAAATCAAGATAGACCATTATGCCCTCTAGCTCTACCATTAACGACATACAAAAACTTATCAAGCCATGCCATCATACTTGCACTGATAAACAAAAACCAAACTGACACCTTTCTTTCGTTTTTTATGTTACAATTATGCCAGTCCTTCTACATAAAAGACCACACCTTTTCAGTTCACACCCAAATCAGTTATGGTTTAATCTGTATATCCTATGTTTGCAAAATCACGTACGGTGGCTAGCGATGCTCGTTGGAGGCACACGTAACTTATTGCCTGCATTTCTTGCCGTAGATAAATGTTGTAGATGCATGGTGGCCAGTGAAGAGACATGAGAAGAAACGATTGGCGGGACGTAGTTGGTGGTGCGTCCTTGGACGATAGTGGTTGGCGATGATGATTGATGAATGGTGATGGTTGGCTAGTTGACATGGACGGAACATGTATAGGGCCAAGAGGGGTCCCTCTCAAAAAAAAAAATTAAAAAAAATAAAAAAATAAAATAACCCTGTATAAATTTTATACTTTTTTCTTTCTATTTTTAGTCATTTTATTAAAAAAAATCCGGTATTGTGTATATCGCTCCTTCTAAAATAAATATTTTACAAGTTGGCCCCACCAACAAATATGTTCAACCTAGTTGACGTATTCGTTCGGCGGCGGTGGTATGAGGTCGCCGTCGGTGGGTAGTGGGATGTGTCGTTTGAGAGAGGAGATGAAAAGTATCAAATTAAATATTTTAAAGTTTAGACTTGGTGTCTCTTTGCAGAAGATTGATAATCACCAGCCATGTAAAGTAAGGGCATAATAGTCCATTGTGATTTAAGTGATAGTTGTTATTAATTTTTAGGATTTAACTATATTAAAATTAGTTATCAGGACGTATATGATATTTTTATTGTTTAGGAAGGATATATATTCAATTTTGTGTTTAGTTTGGATATATATGCAATTTTAGTGTTTATGATAGATATATATGTAATTCCACCTAAAAATAAAGCCTGCCTTAGAGCATAGGATACCATAGCATGCCAATTTTCACTTTTCAGTGTCATCTCAACGCCATTTCAGCATCTCCATTTTTAACACTCACACACACCAAAACACACCTTCACTCATAATATGCCATTTGGGTCCTAACCACCCACAATTTTATTTTCTTTTAGATTTTTGAAAACAAACTAAATTTAATTGATTCAAATAAAAATATAAAGGATATAAAACTAATGATATGTATATATATATATATATATATATATATATATATATATATATATATATATATATATATATATATATATATATATATATATATATATATATATATAGTGAGACTTTCTTGCGAGAACCATCTTATCTGCAAAAACTGCGAGAACCACAAAAAACATACATGCAAGCCTTCAATAATTGTATTTTTGCACATATGTTCTAAAAACAACATATATGTTTTAAAAAAAACATAGTTGTTCTAAAGAATTTGATAAGAAATTGTAAATACAAAATTTTTCTTTGAAGGTGTGCATGTATGTTCTTATAAGGCGTGCAACGACAATATTACGGCCGTGTGTAAGGTTTTTGTGAAAAAAGATGATGAGTTCATGATGATATTGAAGAACATAAGTAGATACTTATGATTATTGATGATTTGCATGCATTTTTATTTTATTTTAAAATGTGTGCATATATGTTTTTTGTGGTTCTCTCAGTTCTCGCAGATAAGATGGTTCTCGCAAGAAAGTCTCCATATATATATATATATATATATATATATATATATATATATATATATATATATATATATGGTAGGGTTCTAGAGAAAAGTGCATTTCGATAGAAAAGTGAGAAAATAACTGTGATGCACTAAAATAAATATTGATGCATCACAGTTAAAAATTTTAGTGCATCACAATTATTTTCTCACTTTTCTACCGAAATGCACTTTTCTCACTATATATATATATATATATATATATATATATATATATATATATATATATTACATAAAAAGTGTTTTTTATTAGTTTAATTTTTTTCATTGACTTTCAAATAGGTATTCCTTATAATTTTATAAACGTTTACATGTTTTTTATTAATTTTCGTTAGTAAATAGGTGATGTAAAGCAAAATAAGAGAAACAATTTGTACCAAATTTAAGATAGTATTAAAATCACAAATAAGGACCTTAAATTTTATTGGATAAAACAAAAGGATGGTCAAAAGTTGAAATTAGTGCGGCTCATAAATGTAATGTTGTTTGTTTGTTACTCATCTTTCTTCTTTCTCTTTACACCGCATATTTCTCTGTCAACTCTATTATTCTTTTATCTAACATGAAACTCACTAACAAATTTAATTTACCATGTACAAAACTCACTAAAAAATTCTTTCTCTCAACATTGTCTTCTTCTCCCTTTCACACACATCACTGAATTGGCGCCTAACAAGTTTTTGAAAAGTGGGGGTGTCATCACTTAAAGGTGGTGGCGCCATTTTCTTGGCCACGTGGGAATTGGCGTTCGGTGGCATCATGGTACCTCATGGTCTTTGTGTAGAGGGTGTGGCTGAGGATTTTTCACCTCTCCATTATCAAAAAACACTTCATTTATATTTTTCCCCAACTTTCTCTAAACCATTGCAGCACATTCTTTCTCTTTCTTTAATTTTTTTCTAATTATTATTTTTTAAAAATATTCTTAATACACACACAACGACCAACAACAACCAATAATATACACTCTCCCTCCTCTTCCCCCTCTCTTTTCTTTCGGCACTAAACTCTAACATAAATTATTTTTTTCCTGTATCCCACACCTTCTACCGTTAAAACCTGATACCCTCTTAAATTAATAAGGTCTGCACCCGCCCACCCACCTAACACATTTACTATCTTATTTTTAACATTACCTAACACATTTACCCTTTTTACCCACCTAACACGTTTACTTTTTTTTAACACCCACCCACCTAATACATTTACTCTTTTTTTTAACATTCTCTAATGCATTACTCATTCAACACATATTTATACACTTTCTATCTCCAAAGTCACTCATCACTTCACAATTCTCTCTTTAAAATCACACTCATCTCTTTGTAAAAATATCCGCTACTCGGAATCCGCCACTAACTATTGGAAATCACTACCAACCTCCGGAAACCACCACCTACCACTACCACCCGTCATATCTAGACCAAATCTGGTTGTAGTGGTTTCGTGGTGGTAGCCGGCAGTGGAAACCACTAACTATCCAAAAACCACCACCTACCACCACCACCACCCGTCAAATCTAGACCATATTTGGTTGAATCTGGTTGTAGTGGTTTCGTGGTAGTGGCAGTGGGGGGTTTGGTAGTGGTGGTTTCGTGTTTAAAATCACACATCTCTTTTTGAAAATAACTATTAGTCGGAATCCACCCTTTAATAAGGCATGACCCACTCACCTAACTATTTTTAACACTACTTGACACATTTACTGTCCAAACATTAGTACACTTTCTATCTCTAAAGTCACTCATCACTTCACATTTCTCTCTTTTAAACTCACACATCTCTATTTAAAAATAACCACTAGTGTGAATCCACCACTAACTATTGGAAATCACTACAAACCTCCAGAAACTACCACCACCAGCCTTATCTAGAGCAGATCTGCCTGAATCTGGTTGTAGTGGTTTCGTGGTGGTGGCAGTGGAGGGTTGGTAGTGGTGGTAATTTTGTGTTTAGATGTTGATGGGTTTGAATTTGTAAGTGTGTTGTATATATGGGTGTGTATGTTTGCTAAACCTATCCGTACGCAAACAATTATATAATTTGTTTACAATTATGTTTTAGATATGTTTGAAGTTGTAAGTCTAAGTGATTTAGATATGATTTTGCTGAATGTTCTTGCATATTTTTTGTGAACAGTATTTTTTTCTCTCAAGCAATTAGACCATTAATTGTAAGATTGTCATCAAATCCAATAGCAGCTTTGGAAAAAGATTTCCAATTGTTTATCATGAGACTTATCTATATAAATGGTGTAGTAATAGGTGCATAACTGCGTATTGATTCTTGATAGGATAGAGAAACTATTTTATTCCTTGCTCCTTCCGTGACAACCGTTATGATGGTGAATATTCTTGTCATCCATTTTTGGGTCGTAGGGTTGTCAAGGTCATTGGCAGACATATCATCTATCAATGTTTCAACGGCTTGTACAAATTCTTGGTAATTTAGTTAGTAGATTGGGTCGCCTAAGTTTCTAGTTAAATCTTGATAGTTTTCCCCATAACCCAATTCTCTCAACTCCTCCCCAAAATTCTTGGATAACCTCAAACCTGAATATCGTGGCTCCCCTTTGATTGATAGCAGTCACGTACAAATTGTCTTGGCGCATATGGACTTCCAATGCTCTATTCGCATTGTTTGTTACTAGCATTATCTTTACATATGATATATCTTCTCCCAGCATAATGAACTATCAAGATATACCATACGTATGTTGGAAAATTTAGTGCACTTGAGGGATCAATTTACACCTGGTAATGGGTTAGGAGGTATGGAGTATACACCCATTTGGTCACTGAATTCCCTGACTCAATAGTGGTTATGTATTGATCTAAGTACTGCTAGTTTTGTGAATCTGCTGCTAAGACTCTGCTGCTAGCTGATCCTGCTGATAGGATTCTGCTGATGGCTGATTCTGCTGCTAGTAAGAATCTGCTGATAGCATCAGCAATTCTGCTGCTAGGTTTTAACCACTGATCCCTATTATTATGGAAATTATTATGTTATAATTAATGGGCCGTTAATTATACATAATACCATGGGCTAGGGTTTGAGTATTCTCTATTATAAATAGAGGTCACATCATTCTGCATGGATAGATATAATACGAAACCCTAAACACTCTAATACGCATCTGGTTCTTGATTTGTGCCTAAAACAAGAACTTCACTTCTTATCCCATAGAGATATTCGTGTAACCCAGGCATAGGGTCGAATAGTTTCTATTGGAAAGTGATACCACGATTTCAAGTGAATATCCGGTACCTTTATTGATTATCTTAACCCTTATCTGGGAACCGTTATACAAGTAACAACCAACAATCAATAGAAACTATTAGAGATAATCAATGGCTGCTGCTATGAGACAAATGGCTGCTAACTTTTCCAAGTTGGAAAAGTTTGAAGGTGTTGATTTCAGAAGATGGCAAAAGAAGATGCACTTCTTGTTGTCAAGTATGAATGTGGTGTATGTTCTCACGACTGAGATTCCAGAAGATCATGGAGATGATGCTACTATGGATCAGATGAGGGCAAGGAGCAAGTGGGAGAATGATGACTACATTTGCAGAGGTTTAATTCTCAATGGTATGTCTGATTCTCTTTTTGATATTTATCAGAATGTTGAAACTTCTCAAGAACTATGGGATTCCTTGGAAGCCAAATATATGGCTGAGGATGCATCAAGTAAGAAGTTCCTTGTAAGTAATTTTAACAATTACAAAATGGTTGATTCTAGACCTGTCATGGAACAATACAATGAACTTCTTAGTATACTTGGTCGATTCACACAACACAAGATGAACATGGATGAGGCTATTTCAGTCTCTTGTATCATCGATAAACTACCTCCTTCTTGGAAAGAATTCAAACATATGCTTAAGCATAAGAAGGAGGAGTTAACTCTTGTTGAGTTGGGCAGTCACTTGCGCATTGAGGATTCACTCAAAGCTCAAGACATTGACAAGCCAAAGAGTAGCACTGCTACTGGTCCATCAGTTGTCAATATGGTGGAGCATAACAACTCCACCAAGTACAATGACAACAAGGGCAAGCGTAAGCATCAAGATAACACCAAATCTGATCTTAACAAGAAACCTAAGGTGACTTGTTGGAAGTGTGGGAAACCTGGACACTTCAGGAAAGATTGCAAGGGTGGTAAAGTTGGAAACAAATCCAATGGATCAGGCACAAGTGGAGGGAATGGTAACACCAATTCTCTGAAATGTCAGAATGTGTTTAATAAGTCTTTTAAGATTTATTATGTTACATATATATCTGATATTTACTTTGTGCAGGATGATGATGTTGCTTGGTGGGTTGACTCTGGAGCTACAATTCATGTGTGTAAAGATAGAAGCTGGTTCAAGACCTACAAGTCAATGAATGATGGTTCTATTCTTCACATGGGAAATGAGTCAACTGCCCTGGTGCATGGAAAAGGACGTGTTGAGTTAAAGTTTAGTTCTGGAAAGATTGTTTCTTTATTTAATGTTTTACATGTTCCTGATATTAGAAAGAATTTGGTTTCTAGTAGTGTTTTAAATAATTGTGGTTATAAACAGGTTATTGAATCTGATAAGTTTGTTTTGTCTAAAAATGGTGTGTTTATTGGTTTTGGTTATTTATGTAATCAAATGTTCAGACTTAATATTGTTCATGATAATATTGATTCTGCTTTTATATCTACATCTAAACTTTATGATTCAAACCTTTGGCATGCAAGACTTGGCCATGTACATTTTAAAAGAATGCAAGATATGTCTAAGGATGGGTTAATTCCAGCCTTTGATGTGAACACTGAAAAGTGTAAAACTTGTATGTTGAACAAGATAACTAAAAAACCTTTTCAAGGAGTAAAACGTGAAACTAAAGTTTTGGAGTTAATTCACAGTGATCTTTGTGATTTACATGCAACTCCCTCTTTGGGGAATAAGAAATACTTTGTGACTTTTATTGATGATGCTTCTAGGTTTTGTCATGTTTATTTATTACATTCTAAAGATGAAGCATTAGATAAATTTAAAGTATTTAAAACTGAAGTTGAATTGCAACAAAGTTCCCTGATCAAAAGATTAAGGACTGATAAGGGAGGTGAGTACATGGATACTCTGTATTTTCAGTCTGTTGGTATAATCCATGAAACGACTGCCCCTTATACTCCTCAGCAAAATGGTATTTATGAAAGGAAAAACAGGGTGCTGAAGGAGATGGTTAATTCCATGTTGTCCAATTCAGGGCTGAGTCAAGGATTCTGGGGTGAAGCTATGTTAACAGCTTGCTATTTATTAAATAGAGTTCCCAACAAAAGGAACAAAGTTACCCCTTATGAACTTTGGACTAAAAAGAAACCTAACCTTAATTATCTTAGGATATGGGGTTGTAGGGCTGTTGTAAGACTCCCTGATCCAAAGCAGAAAACTTTGGGTGAAAGAGGCATTGAATGCATCTTTGTTGGATATGCTGAGCATTCCAAGGCATATAGGTTTTATGTTATAGAACCTAATGAGTCTGTTTTAATTAACTCAATAATTGAATCAAGGGATGCAATCTTTGATGAGAACAGATTCTCATCTATCCCTAGACCAAGTCAAAGGATTCCAAATGGAACCAATGACAATGGTGTTTCAGAGGTTCCTGCTGATGAGGTTCCTGCTGATGAGGTTCCTGCT
Source organism: Artemisia argyi (assembly GCA_030686995.1). NCBI lineage: Eukaryota > Viridiplantae > Streptophyta > Magnoliopsida > Asterales > Asteraceae > Artemisia > Artemisia argyi. The sequence goes on from JARVZY010002775.1 coordinate 53,474, forward strand.
AATGAGGTTCCTGCTGAGGTTGTGGAACAACAACCTGAACCTGAGCTCAGAAGGAGCAATAGGGTGAGGACTCCAAAGTCATTTGGACCTGAGTTTCAATTATACTTAATTGAAGGTACAAGGAGTGAGGTCTCTGACCAATACTCCTATTGCTTCATTGTGGAGGATGATCCCAAAACATTTGAAGAAGCAATGAAGTCCCAGGATGTTGCTTTCTGGAAAGAAGCAATTAATGATGAGATGGACTCCATCATGGGCAATAACACTTATGTGTTGACTGATCTACCACCTGGTTGCAAACCTTTAGGTAGCAAATGGATTTTCAAAAAGAAAATGAAGGTAGATGGAACTGTTGAAAAGTTCAAGGCAAGATTAGTTATTCAAGGCTTTAAACAAAAGTCAGGAATAGACTACTTTGATACTTATGCTCCAGTGGCACGTATCAGTACCATAAGATTGCTAATTGCTTTGGCATCAATTCACAATCTGATGATTCATCAGATGGATGTGAAGACAGCTTTCTTGAATGGTGATTTAGATGAGGAGGTTTACATGAACCAACCTCAGGGCTTCATCATGCCTGGCAATAAAACCAAGGTGTGTAAACTGATTAAGTCTCTTTATGGACTAAAACAGGCACCTAAGCAATGGCATCAAAAGTTTGATGAAGTGGTTTTGTCTAGTGGTTATTTACTTAATCAAGCTGACAAATGTGTATATAGCAAATTTGATGAATCTGGTAAAGGAGTCATCATTTGTCTATATGTTGATGACATGTTGATCTTTGGCACTGACCAAAATCAAGTTGATCTTACAAAAGAATTTTTGTCATCAAAGTTCTCCATGAAGGATATGGGGGAGGCAGATGTTATCCTTGGCATAAGGATTAAACATGAAAGTAACAAAATTTCTATATCTCAGTCTCATTACATTGAGAAGGTGTTAAATAAATTTAATTACTTTGATTGTACTCCAGTGAGTACTCCTATGGATACAAGTGAGAAGCTAATGCCTAATACTGGCAAAGCTGTATCTCAACTTGAGTATTCTAGGGTGATTGGCTGCTTGATGTATGCCATGACTTGTACAAGACCTGATATTGCTTTTGCTGTGGGTAAACTGAGCAGGTATACTAGTAATCCTAGTGCTCATCATTGGCAAGCAATTCAGAGGGTCTTTAAGTATTTGAAGAGAACTATGGATTATAGTCTCTCATATACTGGTTATCCTTCAGTATTAGAAGGATATACTGATGCAAGTTGGATCAGTAACACTGAAGACAATTCGTCTACAAGTGGCTGGGTATTCCTACTTGGTGGAGGTGCAATTTCTTGGGCATCCAAGAAACAAACTTGCATTACCAGTTCAACCATGGAATCTGAATTTGTGGCTTTAGCTGCTGCTGGCAAAGAAGCTGAATGGTTGAAAAACTTGCTTCTTGAGATTCCATTGTGGTCTAAACCTATAGCACCTATTTCTATCCGTTGTGATAGTGCTGCTACATTGGCAAAGGCTTATAGCCAGATGTACAATGGGAAGTCTAGACACTTAGGTGTTAGGCATAGCATGATTCGTGAGCTTATCATGAATGGGGTGGTATCTATAGTGTTTGTTAAATCTCAACAAAACTTAGTTGATCACTTGACGAAGGGTTTGGCTAGAGACTTGGTTTTGAAGTCTGCTAAAGGGATGAGTTTAAGTCCAACTTAGTCACTGAATGCAAGGATACCCAACTCCCTTCTAAGGAAACTTGGAAGCTGAGTTCAATGTGGAAAGCTGATCATTTGGTGGACTGAAGCACATGTATTACAAACATCCCAAGGTTGTGCTTGTTACCTGCTGAAAGGAGGATGAAGTCTTCACTTCTTAATGGTTAATTTTCTTTGAAAAAGTGCTAAGTAGGAGCATGAATTAAAGATGAACCACCTTGTAAATGTTGAAGTTTTGCCGCTTCAGGAAGCTTTGGACTTTTAGCTTTTACAACATTTATGAATTGGATATGGACACATGGCTTGTATAGTGTCAGGAGTATTTTAGTGTTTGAAAACTTGTGTGTATTTATCATCAGGTATTCAAATGGGTTGAAGGGTTCAATTCTTAGAACACCCTGATTCTCGAATATTTGAAAGTATATGTACTAATGTGGAAATTCAATCCTCAGGATATTTTCATTTATGCACTTGTTTTGGTTTGTGTTTGATTTTTCATGCAAAGGAAGTGAACTAAATTTGGGGAGGATTGTTGGAAAATTTAGTGCACTTGAGGGATCAATTTACACCTGGTAATGGGTTAGGAGGTATGGAGTATACACCCATTTGGTCACTGAATTCCCTGACTCAATAGTGGTTATGTATTGATCTAAGTACTACTAGTTTTGTGAATCTGCTGCTAAGACTCTGCTGCTAGCTGATCCTGCTGATAGGATTCTGCTGATGGCTGATTCTGCTGCTAGCAGATTCTGCTGCTGATAGCATTCTGCTGCTAGTAAGAATCTGCTGATAGCATCAGCAATTCTGCTGCTAGGTTTTAACCACTGATCCCTATTATTATGGAAATTATTATGTTATAATTAATGGGCCGTTAATTATACATAATACCATGGGCTAGGGTTTGAGTATTCTCTATTATAAATAGAGGTCACATCATTCTGCATGGATAGATATAATACGAAACCCTAAACACTCTAATACGCATCTGGTTCTTGATTTGTGCCTAAAACAAGAACTTCACTTGGTCTTATCCCATAGAGATATTCGTGTAACCCAGGCATAGGGTCGAATAGTTTCTATTGGAAAGTGATACCACGATTTCAAGTGAATATCCGGTACCTTTATTGATTATCTTAACCCTTATCTGGGAACCGTTATACAAGTAACAACCAACAACGTAAACATAATTCTAGTAACAAACAATGAGAATAGAGCATTTGAAAGTCTATATGCGCAATACAATTTGTACGTGACTGCTATGGATCTAAAGGGGGAGCTATGATATTCAATTTTAAGGGTATGCAAGATTTTGGAAAGGAGGAGTCGAGAGAATTGAGTTATGGGGAAAACTATCAAGATTTAACCATAAACTTAGGCGAAACAATCTATGAACTAAACTTCTAAGAATTTCTACAATGTGTTGAAACATTGATAGATAATATGTCTGTAATTGACCTTGACAAACTTACGACCCACTAATAGAGGATAAGAATGTTCACCGTCATAATGGATGCCGATGAATGAGCAAGGAATAAAATAGTTTCTTTATCATATCAAGAAACAATACAGAGTTATGCACCTAAAACCACACCATCGATATGGATAAGTCTTGTGATAAAAAATTGGGAATCTTTTTCCAGAACTGCTATTGGGTTTGATGATGATGTTACAATTAATGATCTAATTGCTCAAGAGAAAGAAAGGTTGTTCACAGAGAATGTGCAAGAATCTTCAGCAAAATCATATCTAAAACACTTAGATGACCTAGCCCGAGCTAACATTTGTCGTGTGGTGCTTAACATTTTATGTGTACAATTAAACTGAGAAGCAACTATTCCTCTTCAAGCAGGTAATACTTTTCATTGATGCGGATTTAATATCTTCACTGATGTTCTTATAAAATGTGTATCGATAACTACACATTTATGATGCATAACAAAATTTCTTTTACCTCTCTCTACACCCTAGTACAATAAAGGAAATAGCATTAAGTTACATGCGTAGATGAGCTTTTGCAAGGGGTACGTAGCACCAGAGGGTAGATGTGCTTTACTTGCTTGTGCTCGTACCCTTTTTTGCCAGCGCTCACCTGAATAACATGTAATATATGAGAGATCATAACAACAAGAAATACAATGCTAACATCAGTTAAACGCAGACCTTGACCTGGAAAAATTGACCCAATTGTGTAAAACAGGTTGGATTGGGTAATTTTTTTGAAACTGGGGGTCATATGGTGAATAAAGTTAAGGTCGAGTGGGATTTTCAAAACATCTTCAAATTAGTAGAGTAGGTCTGATCAGTAATAAGAATGGGTCAATTACAAATTCACATCTCTAAACTTGAGTAGGTAAATCACAGAATGGCAGGGAGTGTTTGGTTACTTCTTGCATAGTTTTTGAGCAGATAATTCATCAATGGATCACCAAATATACAAGCATTAATATCAAAATATACAAGCATTCATATCAAAATTAGTTTTTGAGCATATAATTCATCTTATTTGTTTTGTGTATCCAGAAAAGGTATACACATGCTAAAATATTTAAACTACGAGTTTGAAAGCATTCATATCATTTTCCCATTCTCATCTTTATTATGGTATAATGGACAGCGATTGGCTAAAAGTTGTGTAGACATGTTAAGATAATGGGATATAAAATGGCCCATGCGATATCACGTACCAGAAGAATGTCTAAAACAGGTACATTACTAATAGACATTACCCTAGTATAGAGTTGACGGTACATAGTAGTATTAGTTTGTTTATTGTATATTTATTTGTTTTTGTGTAGAGTAAGTGAGTAGAGAAAGTTTGTAAATTAAATTGTAATTAAGTATTTGTATTATATTTTAAAAGTAAGAGTATTTTGGTAAAACAACACTCCTCCTTATGTATTTTTTTTAATCAAATGTGTTTTCTCTTTAGTAGTAACAGGTTTTATATATTTGACCACAGTCATAGTGTTTCTCGAATATGTTTAACATCTTTAGAGATTTTCAGCAACTGTAATGATAATTTTTGTGTACTTGAAGTAACTACATTGTTTATGAATTTCTGGTGGAAAATGGTATATACCTAGCTTGATAACCAATCTGTGGCTATGTTTCAGCAATAATAAGTAGCTAAAGCAGCCCATTTGGTGTTGGTTACAGTAAGCATATGACAGAAACTTGTTTAAGAACAAACAAAGTATAACCCGTAATTAAATCGTACTCTATTTTCTAACTGAAGGCGGTCATGATTTCTTTTGAGCTTTTATAAGTCCAGCACCATGCACAACGGAAGATGTAATATGTGTCATAAAGATTAACTTATTAGCCTATGGCTTATCTACTGTCACAACTGCTTTCAAGTTAGCCTTTTTATAATCTTACAATGAATAAACTACACCGTTCGTCCTTGTGGTTTGCGTTGACCACAACCATTAGTCCTTTGACCAAAAAAATTGCACCACTCAGCCTTAAGTCAGAAACGTTATGCACTGTTTATCCCTCCATCCAACTGGGCCCACTAAATCCCACTAACGCTCGTTAACTAAGACTTTTAAGGGGGTATATTCGTCATTCAACCAAGATTATTAGTAAATGTTTTGATTTGATGATAACTAACCGGTGTGAATTGTGAACTTTTACTTTGTCATAAAATTCCAAGCTTTAACTACCAAAATCACATGTATCTTAGTTTTCATCTAACCAAAAACATCACTAATAATCTTATCATCTTCAACAAACCTAAAGCCAATCTGCCAACTCAACCATAGCGACCACCCATATACGCCATTGCCACCACCACCGAGGTCAAAAGTATCCACATCCGCGCCACCACCACCAGTCGCACCCACATACGCGATTGCCACCACCACCGAGGTCAAAACCATCCACATCCGCGCCACCAATCGCCTCCGTTTCCATCGGTAGTACAATATGTAATATCAATCAAGTTTTGTTTTTGTTTGGTGGTTTAATTGGTTTGGATGACTTTTTGATATTAGGTTTTGCTATAAGTGGGTTTAAACGGTTTATTAGGTGGGATTTAATCTTTTGTTGGTTTATACTTGATTAATGATGATGGTACCTTAATGTTGGTAGTTTAATTGATTTCTCTTGAAGCTTTTTAACAAGAAAAGACATTGTAGATTTTGTTCGCGACCACCAACCACCACCTATATCCGATCTACCCCATATACATCCACCGCGACCACCAACCAAATTCGCATCGTCGACCACTTCTGTTAAGCACCCCAATTTATTAAATGAATGTCACGCACCAACACATTAATTGATTATTATTTGGAGTTTATTTGTGGTGATGGTGGCTTTACTCGGTGAGGCGGGTTAGTGGGTATGGTTTTGAGTTTAGCGCAAAAATTAAAACACAAATACATTGTTTATTTGATGATGATGGAGGTGATCGGGATTTGATGATAGCGCAAAAATTAAAACACAAACACATAGTTTATTTGATGATGATGGAGGTGATCGAGATCTGATGATGGTGGCAGGTAGTGTATGAAAGTATGGTTGTGGCTGCAATATTTTTATTGTATAGAAATTAGTGTTTTTGATATTTATTGATTATGCTGTAAATCATAGAGATGAAAATGATTTTTTGTGATTTCTGTTTTCGATTTTGTGAAAAATATGTACAGGTAGAGATGAAGATAAAAGAGAACGAGATGTTTTTCTATTTTTTTTAAGAGAGAATATTGGGAGAGAGAAGCAGAATGATTGTTGGTGTTTATTGGGAGAGAGAAGCATAATGAGTGTGTTTATTTGGAGAGAGAAGGAAAGTAGACAATGAATAAAGTGGTGGCAGGTGGTGATGATTGAAGATGAGGATGAGAAAGAAAAAAAAAAAGTTAAATAGTGAGGGGAAAAGACCGCTATGCCCTCACATGTGTGTCACATGTTTAAACTTAACGACGGTTAGTGGGCTTCGTTAGATGTAGGGACAAACGGTGCATAACGTTTCTGACTTAAAGCCGAGTGGTGCAATTTTTTTGTTCAAAGGACCAACGCCTGCGGTTAACACAAACCACAAGGACGAACGGTGTAGTTTACTCTCTTACAATTTAGCCTTTTTATTATCCTTTTACACATCTTTTTCATTGTCACTGCTGCAAGAAAACATGGAATCTGAGGTAGCAATTTTCAGCCCATTTGCTTATGAGTCATGAATGGGTTGTTTAAGGCAATGTGTTATCTATAACGGGCCCGGACTGTTAAAATAACATTTTATGTGAACATTTTGAGCGGTTATCTTGTAAATATGTAATTTAGTTAATCTCAATATGTGTATCCATGAACGACACTTAAAAGGAACCTATTATTCATGCTAACTATTATCGAGTTGACCCATTTTATTGCAGGTTGTTCGTACACTTGGAACTTTGGAAGCGTAGTCTTTGTGAGCATCTTGCTTGTTCACGGGGTATGGACTGGATTATCATATTTTCAAGAGGGTCGTTACACTAGGACGGATGATTTTGATGACGAGAATCAGGCATGGACCAGACCGGACCCAGTCTGTATCTTGATTCATACATCACAGTGTAGCTGCAATTCAACAACTTGGGATACGCTAACTTTTGTTGCAATTTTTCTAAAAGAGAATAAGTTAACGTCTTCCTGGTTCCTGATGACGATGGAATATGCAATAAGAAGGCCATCTTCTCCTGTAAAGAAATTTGAAAGACCATATTAACTCATTGTTTTTCTTTTGTCTAACGATTTCCTTGATGTTCTAATTTTTCGTTATATCGACAAACCACAGTGACTATTAGTTAACTCTAAATCAAATTTACAAACTCATATTTGCCTTTGCTTCAAGTCTCTAATTCCTACAACCAAACTTATGCACATATATCTAGCTATATTATAAGTAAGGGCCTATGTTACTGTAGCCATCCTAGAAAAAGCCACGTAAGCCATCCAAAAAAGCCCACGTAAGTTCTAAGGAGCTCCCAAAAAAATACATGTGCCTCTTTCAATATTGGTTAGTTGATAAGATGTGGATTTAGGGGTAAGATATTTCCAAAGAAATACTCGTGAAAGTATTTCCCCGTGTCGTTCTCCCAACGAAGGTTGAATGGAATTGTCATTCGGGATTCGTGATTCATGTAGTGAATAGTGATAAAAGTGAAGTTTAGGGAAATTATAACTACGGAAAGCAAATCTATATTAAAAAGCGTATCATAAAGCACGTGAAATGATAACGTAAAACAACTAAAACCTAGAACGTGATTAAAACTAAAAACGCATAAGATTAAAAATAACGTTCGAGCGCTAAATAAAAAGTGAAATAAAAGCAATACTAATCCTACAGGCATGAAAATAAATTCCCTACATTCTAAATGATAAAAGAAAATTAAAGGAAAAAGAAAAATATTTTTCTGACTTTTTATTTATTTATAATGAATTAAAAACTAAATTAAAAAGATTAAATATAGAAAAATAGCTAATGAGATGCAAAAATTATGAAAAATTTAGAGAAAGTCTATTACTATATGAAAAACTTGGGAAAAATATGAAAAGTTGAAAGGCTACTTTGAAAAGCTAAGAAAAAGCTGTAACAGTTTTTAATACTTAATAAGCTAGAAAATGGAGAAGTGCTATAAAAGAAAAGGATGATGAGTTGGACAGAAAAAGTCCTGAGGGCGTTTGGTAAAGGTTGGGTGTAAGGCTGTGTGGTGTGCTTGAGCTCCCGGGATTGAATCCCGGTACCTCCTTTTTGAAAAACTTTTTTTATTTTTGCAAATTTTCTTATGCAAACTTTTCAATCTCATGGAAATAAACAACTTACTAAACTAAAACATTTAACAAATCTGAATATATAAAGCAGTTTGAAAAACAAATTATCATCAGTTAAGGACAGAAGCAATAAAAGGGAATTAACAACTTAAAAACAAACTAAACTAAATGAGGCATAAGCAACACTAGGTGAAACAAATCTAAAACCAAACTAGTTTTTATCAAAACTAACTGTAACAATCAAGTTTAAGCAATGAATTCAACTAAATACACCAAAAAGCTCAAGGTCCAATAAGCTAAAATTTGACTGAGATACTAATGCCAAAGAGGCCTGATGAAGCTACTTTTGAGCTACCAAAAGCTATTCTAAAGCTAATGCCATAAGCTGAAATCCTAAGGGAAAAACTGATCTGATATCAAAGATCAACCGCACTAAAGTTCAAATAATGTGGAGCTTATACGAGCTTGTGACAAGCTGCTGGTGTGGGGCTGGGAACATGGATTAAAAGGCTACTGGCAGACTTGAAATAAGCAAAGAAATAAGCTCAAAATTCAAAAGTAAACCTAATCTAATGAGAATTATACTACCAACTACTTGTGCAAACAATTTAATGATCTAAATCTTACTCTAACCTACTGAATTTCGAACTCAAAAGGGTTGTATGGGACAGTTAACTGATGTGCAGGGGACAGTGGGTCAAAGAGGCAGTTCCTAGCTTGTTAAAAGCTGAGAAGAATTCATTATAAAAATTCACAAAAATAAGCAACTATAAGCCTACCAACCAAATGCCAATCCTTCCAAGTTTAAGCCAAAAAGGATTTGTATTGAAAGATTTAAAAATCAAAACCAACAAACTGTTGAGACACTTTATTCTCCTTTTGACTATTTCTATTTTGGATAACTTTGACTTAGATGAAATTCTATTGATCCTACTTGACTGAGATTGAAGTAATAAGCTATATTATGATTGAATTAAACTATCTATACTACTAATGCAACTAAAATGAAGCAAAGATGTCAACTAATAAGAACCTAATCTAATATTTAGTCTAGCTATATGAGAAAACAGTTATTATGTCTATATGAAAATGCTTCAAATCACTTTAAAACTATTGCTGTGACTAAAACAAAGCTAGATCGAATCAAGTTTAAGGTCAAAACAAGCAATAGCCAAACCAAATCTACTGTTCCAAACACTCTCTACTAGTTTGCAAAAATGAAATTTTAAACTATGACTTTAAAACTATTACTGTGACTTTTCGTACTTTGACTATATGGAATTTTGCAATCAAATCAGAATTCAAACAACACAAGCTCAAAAAAAGCTATGGATTAGCCTAAATGAACTTATGGAACAGAAATATAAATCTTAAAACAGTGAATAACAATAAATCGAATGCTTAAAGTAAATTGAGACAAGGAAGTTAAAAGAAAAAGTGAAATCTCATTGATACTTGAAAGTTGAATTACAGAAAATTTAAAAGCTAAACAGAAAAGCTACTTTAAAAGCTACTACAAAACTACAGCTTCAAATGGTGAGGTGAGCTCTCTATTTATAGCCTGAAGAGGTAGGGTCTGGAAGGTCCTGGATTTTCTATTCTCAACCAATCAGGAAGCCCCATTAGTCCAGCGTGTCATTCCCTATGTTGCAATTTCTCTGTCTTGTCAGCTTCTAGAAGGCTCAGGGGATCCAGTGATAAGTGAGGTGTTTAGGGCAATGAGAGAGCTCAAAATGGCCAATGATGAAGGTGGGTGAATAGTAAAAGAAGGCGGGGGTTGGGATTTTTTGTTTGTGTTTGACTGAGGGATTGGGGGTGTTGACCAATGGGTCGGTTTGGGATGGTGGATCCGGGTTGTGGGAACCGGATGGGCTTGTGTTGTAACTTAGGTGGTGGGCTTGGTGGGTTTATGGTTTGGATTTTTTATTGGTTTTGGATTTAAGTTAAAATAGTTCAAAGGTTTAGTAATAATCATCCAAGGACCAAAGTTACCAATTTATAAAGCACAAGGACTAATATTGCCATTTATTGAAAAGTACTTCCAAGGGCTTTTCTTGACAAATGATGATTCTTCAAGTACCAATGTTGACATTTTGAGCATAATTGTGATCGAAACTTGAAAATTACTCCCGGCCTCGGCTTTATGAACTCTCTTTCATCTCTCGTGCCCGATTTTGACATTTTCTCACGATTTTTGTCCATTTATTAAGTATCCTTACCTGCACAATCACAAAGACAAAAACACACATATATATGGCATTTTAAGTCGGTTTTTGGTCATTTGGGTCCGGTTTTGGTCAAATAAAAGATGTGTAAATTAACACACACCATTAGTCCAAAGTAGTTGTAATCCAAAAACTGCCATGTGTTTGACCAATCAAAATATGAATTGTATATGTATGTTACTGAGCCTGGCTTTCAAGTGGTAGGGATAGCTTAGTGGATAAAGTTGTGGAGGAGATCGGCGGTTAATGTTAAACCCAGATCGTAGAGCGTATTCAGAGTGGAAAATGGTGGCTAAATGAGGTTACGCAAGGTTATATTCACTTTTTGTTAATTTGAATAATTTGCTCACACATGTCTTTTTATGATTTGGTATATAGAAGAGGTTTGTAGTAGGGAGTAAGGATCCAGTGAGAAGAAAAATTAAAATGAGAAGGATGAGAAATAATTATAACCACACATTTGAGATGTATCAACTTGATTTAGATGCATCTCTATTCATTTAGATGCATCACAATTAGTTTTGAAAATGATTTTGAAGTAAAAACGATGCAAAATAGTACTAACAACAAATTTGACCCGCAGAGGATAAAAAATGTATAGGATTCGTCTAACTTGATGAAATGCATCTAATATATGTATATGCATCTAATTTTTTGCTAGAAAATATATTATGGTGCATCTAAAAGACTATAGATGCATCTAATTCAAGTCGATGCATCTCAAATGTGCAGTTATAATTATTTCTCATCCTTCTTATTTTAAGTTTTCTTCTCATTTGATCCTTGGTCTTGTAGTAGGAGCATTTAGGATGAAATAATTGACCACTTAATTCAAAATATATAAAATGAAGAACAACATGAACTTCTTGAAATAGACTTTAAGGAGATCATAAAGTTGATAATAGATCATGGATATTTTATCATCATTTTTATTTTTTATTTTTTGCATTATTTGCCTTCCCCTTCCTTTTTTGGGTTCATAGAGTAAAATGTAGTTTTATATTGTTCTTTTAGAATTTTTTACAGTAGTTTTCTGGGATAAATGTTGATGATTTATTTGCAAAATTTTACAAGTTTTACTATTTGGAGAAAACATGATGGGAGGGAGGCAGGGTGGGTGGGTAATAGGTATTAGTAAATGTGTTGTTTTATTTTTTGCATTATTTACCATACATGATTGATGGATGATACTGTTGTTTATGCTTTCAATCAAAAGATTTAAATTTTTACTAATGACTATGATTGAAAATGCTTTCAATCATGATTATAATTGAAGATGTAAGCAACAATTTTCGTTGTGTGTTGATAAATATAATGCTTACGCATGTAGTTAATAAAACATGTTAAAGTATATTTTTACTAAAGTGAAACTTATAAACAACATATATTACCTACAAAGTCAAGGTAATACATTAGTCTTATTTGTGGTTTTCAATATATCTTGGGATAACAGTAGCAGGTATGGAGCACAACTGTAGCAAAACACTGCAAGATCATAGGGACCAAGGGATGAGAGTTAACTTTTACCTTTTTGCATTTAGACACGACAATGCATCCCAAGATCATCCAAATCAACAGGCCAAAGACATACAAGATATAAACTAGAATTTCATATAGATATGAAAAGTGTATCCATAAACAAATGAGAAATTCAGTGAATATATATACTAATTTGTTGTATCTATTTTTCTTCCTCTTTCAAACACCATATATACCAACCTTAAAAAGATAAACGTCACCTAATCTGGACCGTGCTTAGCACGGCCTAAACCCGTAACTAGTATATCTGCACATAGTACAAGTCTAACAGTGTCATACTGTCATACAATATTAATTTAAGGTTTTGGTTATATAATGGAAACTAAGGTTATGGCGTGAAACGTACACATGCATGATTCTTTTATCTTCGAAGCAGAGTATGGTATAACGTACTTCATCAAAGCATAGTACTATTGGTATAACGAAGTTTTAATCTTCATAGTAAACAACAATAAACACACACAAAAAAGAAAAAAGAAAAAACAAACAAGCGACTTTATGGCGTGAAACATACACATGCATGATTCTTTTATCTTCAAAACATAGTATTGGTATAACATACTTCATCGTCTTTGCCTGACCTGAACTCCTCCATTAAAAAAGGATACCTACAAAAGTTAGTTAATGTTAACAAGAAAAATCAAAAACTATGACTTGTAAGAATTGAACAATAGATTTCACTTACTGTAACTCATGCTTTAAATATGGATTTACAAACACAGCTATTACTATATATGTAAGACTTTAAATGCATGTTCTCATTCTGAAATTAAGGGAATTGAAATCTGGTATTTCTATACTCGTATTCATGAATGTACGTACCTCGCTAGAACCCAAAGTAAGCCAACCTCCAACTCCTGATGAAGTGCAAACTAGCAAGAAGTCCCATGAATCCAACAACAAAGCCTGGCCCCATGCTAACATAAGAAAACAAGCCTTCATCATTATCTTCTTGACCTTCCTCTTTACCGTCATTATTGTATGAAGAATTGGATGGTTTGCATCTCGATAGTGGCGGCCCACACAATCCGTTGTTCCCTTCATAAATGGACGGGTCGTCTAAAGTCTGGAGCTGATTTCCAACCGGAATAGGACCAAATAATTTATTGAATGACAGGTTCAGGTAGCTTATAAAGTGCAAGGTAGCCAAACTTTGGGGAATTCGACCAGACAACATGTTCATTGACAAATCCAAAGATTCCACTTGCTGTAGGTTTCCAATCTTTATTGGTATGTTTCCTTTAAGCAGGTTTCTTGAAAGATTCAAATTCTTCAAACTCACAAGATTCATCAAAGAATCTGGAATTTCTCCAATAATATTGTTGTTCGAAAGGTCTAAGGATGTAAGAAACTTTATTGTCTTTGTGAAGAGCAACTGATTTCCTTTCATGTTAACCAAGATATTTTCGTTATATGAAACACGGTTGTACTCATTGTCACTATTATTTTCTATCATGCCACTTAAATTCCCAAAGCAAGGAGGGATCGTCCCAGTTATGCTATTATGTGCCAAGTTTAAAAGTTGAAGACTGCTGAGGCGACAAAGCTGTCGTGGAATCTTGCCTGTAAACTGATTGGATTGAAGATTTAAGTATCTAAGTTTTGGTAGACTTTTACCGATCCAGAAAGGGATACTACCCGTGAAGAAATTGTTTCCCAAATCCATGGTGACCAAGCTTGTCAAATTCTGTAAAGACGGGGGGAGATCCCCCATAAATCTGTTGTTGCGCAAGTGCAACGAGGTGAGATATCTTAGAAAGCCCAAAGAGCTTGGAAGAAAACCGGTTATTGTGTTGTTTGTAAGATCTATCACATACAAATCCAAGTTCCCTAAGCACCGCGGAAGCCTTCCAGAAAAATTGTTTTGTGATAGATCCAATATACCGATATCAAGTATATTGCACAGGTGTTTTGGAACATTTCCTGACAGTAAATTATCTGACAGGTCCAACACCCAAACATTCGACGGTAATGAGATGAGTGGTCCCTCAAATTTGTTCGAGTTCAGTTTCAGTGTTCTGTACAAGTCTGTTTGGGTGTTAGAGTGAAATGCTGGCAGTTCGCCACCAATCTGATTGTAAGACAAATCCAAGTTAATTATATGAGTTGCGATGTTCTCAAACCAATCTGGTAATGTATCTCTAATACTAGAGTTTGAAAGATATAGCTTCTCAAGATTTGTTTGTGTTTGAAGCCAACTTGGGAATTGGGGACCAATGTTGCAGGAGCTTGCATTAAATTCACGCAGTTGAAACGGAGGATTCCATCGGGAGCTGACATTCAACGCTAAAGAAGTTGAAGACAAATCTAGTAAGGTTAAGTTCTTCAGTTTGATGAAGTGAACTTCTGAAAGATTTCCCTCCAACAAATTACTGGAGACATCCAGCTCTCTTAGAGACGTTAGGCCACCGAGTGAAGGAGGTACATAACCAGACAATGTATTTCGGCGGAGGAGCAGATTTTCAAGTTTCTTAAAGTCTCCAATCGTATTCGGAATACATCCACTGAACTCGTTTCCTGCAAGACTGAGATACACAAGCCTCTTTGCCAACAATTCTGACATAATTCCTATTAAACTTGGAAGATCTCCCACAATTCTATTCCAAGATAAATCAAGGACACTCAGTTGGTATAGGTTCTTAAAATCTGCAGGAACCAAACCATGGAACTCATTGTAACTAAGATCAAGAAGAGTGAGGCTACTCAAATTCCAAAAAAGACCTGGCACCAAAGTATCAAAGGAATTGACCGCAATGTCAACTGAAGCAAGAGCACTCAACGTTCCAAGAAAATCAGGAATCTGACCATGGAACTCGTTGTAATAAAGCTCTAGATGAGTAAGGTCAGTAAGGTTGGATAACCAGACAGGAATGGTAGAATTGATGAAATTGAAAGAGAGATCGAGTGAATTAAGCGACGTGAAATTAACAGATGTAATGGAAGGGAAATTGATATGACAGCCGGCCAAGTTCAGTGTAAGCAAAGAAGGGAGCATGTTAACTTCACTGAACCAATCAAGTTCATCAGTAGTCATGTGTAACCCTGATAACCCCAAAAGCTTTAATGATGATAGTGAAGGCACCCACTGTAGATCATCTATGCTCATAGAGGAACACGTGAAAATACTGTAAAGCCCTACGTGATACAGTCTATTAAGATCAAGATATTGTAACCTTGAGAGATTTCCTAGATGATGAGGAACTACACCACTAAAACCTGAGCATGAAAGATTAAGGTATTCCAAATGCTTAAATGACCCTAAGAACTTAGGAATATCTCCTGAGAAATCGTTCATGCTCAAGTCCAAGTAACGTAAATGCTTCAAATTCAATAATGAAGGGCTTACCTCACCTCCAAGTGGGTTGTCATTGTACCATCCAATTTTGTCTGGGTAATAAAACACTGGAGTTCGAAGATCAAGTCTGATAACATGACCACTTCGCTTGTCACAATGAACTCCTACCCATTCACAGCATTCTACTCCGGTCCATGTTGTCAGACGACGATGCCTGTCTGTGAGTCTCTCTTTGAATATAAGAAGAGATTTCCGCTCCCTTTCGATACATGTAACACTTGAAGAGTTTGTCATCATGCTTTCGCTGCTTGCGCCAAGTCTTTGCAAGAGCAGGAATGTAAAAATAACAAGAAAGCTGGTTTCCATTTTGGAGTAAGATAGAGTTCAAAGTCCCAAGCACGGGGCAGATATATAGTATCCGATTAATTTCTAAATTATTACGTATACTTTGGTTAAGACCCAACTTCACAAGACTTTTGCCGCAGACTTTAGGGTCATCAATCGCTCTAAGTCTTTCAAGAGCTAGTGGCCACACAAAGGAGTTTTTGGATAATCTGAATAATTTTTTCAGCCATGAATGACTGCGCTGTATTTTCCATGCACGTTATTTCATACTCGTATTTCAGTCAATGAAGATTAAAACTAATATTTTGGATGTACATATATATTCACTAATAACTTCGTCTTATTTTTTATTTTTTTAAAAAGGTGAAGTATTGAAACTTTCAAATGAAGATTAACATATAGCTCCTTTATCTTATTTGAGTTTTTTATTCTAAACCAGTAAGTCAGAAGTTGTTGAAGCTAAAGTTATACAAAGTGTTCTTACAATCGATCATTTTCCCTACCAAACTCTTTTATATGAAACCAAGCATCATTTATTAATACGTTTACTCTTTCTTAACACTTAGGTGGGGTGTAATAAGGACCCAGGGGACTTTCAATTCCTCTGCCACTACAACTTTCTCTCTCTTAGATTACTTTAGTGACATACTTGATGTAATATAACAACCTCATCTCTATTTTTATTTCATTTTTAATTTTTTAAACAATAAAATTAAAAATTAAATAATAAAAAAAAAATAAAGCAGCCACTTTAATTCCCGGTTCTAGCAAGTAGCAACTTTACTTTGGTTCTATCAAAGTTAGTAATTTACTTTCTACTGCATGGGCTGCTTTCCTCTACTTCTATATATAGGAACCATTGACCCACCTATTAAGGCTCATAAAAAATAAGCAAACTCTAAAACGCATACGAGGGTTTTTATTGTCTCACAATCTTTTTTTGTTGCGCCTCTTGGTACATCCCCAAGAAAACTTTATCTATCAGATTTTAGATTCCATGGGCTTTTATTATTATTATTATTATGGCTCAACAATTAGTTTTTTTTTTTTTTTTTTTTTTTTTTTTTTTTGTTTTGTTTTTAGGTGTGCACACAAGTCAGTCAACAAAGTGACCAACTAATCTCTTTTTTATCTAGCCGAGCAACTCATTAAATATTGAGGTAATGATAGGACTAGGCTTGATCACCAAAATATTTAATGACTTGGTCGGCTAGATAAAAAAGAAATTAAGGGTGCATTTGGTTGGTGGTTTTTAGGAGGTTTGTCTTGAATCAAAACCCAAATAAAATGTTTTGTAGTAATAATTAGGATTTTAAAGAGGGCATGATTCCCAAATTGTTAGCCCCACCAAATTGGTGGGTTTTATTATTTAATCAAATTAAATACTTTTTTTTTTTAATTCTTTCAAAAAATTCCAACCACATGTTTAACCTATTTAATTTTTATCATTTTCATTTTCTACTTTTTATATTATATTTTAATTCAATTATCATATAAATAATTTTATTTTTAAAATAATCATTATTTTTCTCTCTCCTCATTTTCTTTCAAACCAAATTCAAATCCAAATTGTAATTCAAAACCTATCTACAAACCAAACGGGCCCTAAATCATCTCAGTTCCATTGTTTGGTTTCTAATTTGCAGCTGTTTTATGTGATACAAAGAGAAGAAAAATACTTTGCACATGTTCTTTAATTTGCGGGTCTAATTTTTTGACGGTTTCAAATTTTCTATAAAAATTTATTTCAGGTTGTTTTTGTTTTAGTTAGTAAACAAAACATATGTTTTTGCTTATTTCTTGGGTCAAGTCTCTTTTGGTGCCTTGGTCCGGTCTAGGCTTTTTTCGGGATTCGGTCTTGGTCCTGTCCGGTTTTTCTCAGTCCGGTCCGCCGATGAGCAGCCTTACTTGCCACGTATAAGCTTAAACATACACCTTTAACGCGAAAAAAAAATTAAAAAAAAATGTCTTTTTTATTACTAGTACATGACACAAGCAAGTCCAAGTTCAAAGCCCAAATTTACAACACATACATTCAAAAGCCCATTATTCTTCCCCAACCATACGACGTCGTTTGCTTCTGCAACTAGTGTTGATCATCTTCTTTCTTACAAACCCTTATAACCCAAAACCAAATGGCTGAAAAACCTGAAGCAGTGAAAGTGTTGTACTGTGGTGTATGTGGGTTACCAGCTGAGTATTGTGAATTTGGACCTGATTTTGAGAAATGCAAACCATGGTTGATCCAAAACGCTCCCAATCTTTACCCTCAGCTTGTTAATGGTAACAAGATTTTATCCTTTTCATTTTTATGCTTAAATCTCTTTGCTTTTTGGATTTTGGTTTGGTATTTGTTGTAAAATTTGTGTTTTTACTGTTTTTTACTGTTATTTTTTGGACTCAAATTTGAAGGAAGTTATTGGTTTAAGAATTTACCCTTTTCATATTTATTTTCTTGTTAAGCGTATATGTGGGCTTATAAGCTTATTTGATTTCGGCTTATATTTTCATAAACCCCAATTTTCCGGCTTATTTTGAGATTTATGGCTTGTATAAGTAAAAAATTTGGCGGGACAAAGGAAAATGAGGCGGGAAAATAAATCCCGACGTCATGTCGTCGGTAATAAGTAGGCGGGAAAAAACCCCGCCCAAATATTCGCTTTTATTCGCAAGCCAAACGACATAAAAAATGTTTAATTATATACCGACGACATGTCGTCGATATTTTTACAAGCCTAACTTACTTAAACGCAAATAAACGCTAATCAAAACTCTAATCGTAATAAATTTTTAATTAAGAAAAATACCGATGCCAAGTCGTCGGGATATTCTTGGCGGGTCAATTTCCCGCCCAAGTTTTCGCAATTATTGGGAAAGTCAAATTTGACCAAAAAATTACCGATGAATTGGCGTCGGGATTTTAAAATCCAAAAAATTCAACGTGGGTTTGGCTCGGTTAAGCGAATTTTTTGTCGTTTAGTGTAATATGCCGACGCCCTTTATGTCGTCTGGATTTTTTCGTCGCCAGTTCTCTTTATTCTAGTAGTGACTTCAGCTCTAACAAGATGCTTCTACTTTGGTTCTTGGAGACTAATGTCAAATCATTTAAGGTTTTATATTAAGTAGGTTGTTGTTTTAATCTAATAATAACAATGATTTAAAAAGTGATAAAATAACGTATAGTAACTAAACAACGGTTTTAATAATATCGAAGTTATAATCGTATACAATGTCATATTAAGTACATAAGAAAATACATTTAATTTCAAATCCATATAAAAACTAAGTTATACATTTTATTTTTTAAAGGCTTACATGTGTAAACATGTTCACGGGTTGACCCGTTTAATACATGATCAACTCAAACACAACCGGTTTATAAAACTGGTTAGGTGGGCTGACTTATTTTTTACTCAAACTTGTTTATCCTTAACCTAAACCTTATCAGGTTCGTGTCCAGGGGTGTTCATCGGTTCGGTTATCGGGTTATTCGGTTTATTCGGTTCGGTTAATTCGATTAAAATTTTTTCTGGGTCAAACTGAAAATCGAACCGAACCAAATTCAAATTTGATTTAACCGAACCGAATAACCGAAAACCAAACCCCTATAACCGTAAACCGAACCGAATAACCCGAGTTACATAATTTTAATTATTTTTTCATTTAATTATATATATTTTTAGCGCAATTTTTTTTTCAAGCTTAAATAATGATATATTTATACTAAAAAAGAGTTTTAGTAATTTTTTTTCATATAAATACATAGAAGAATGTTATATTTATACTAAAAAAGAGTTTTAGTAATTTTTTTATCATATAAATACATAGAAAAAGTATATATTTATAAGAATTTGATTTTCAGTTTTTATTGCCAAAACTATATTCAAACCGATAATCGAATATTTAGTTTGGTTCGGTTCGATTATGAAAAATTCGGTTCGGTTACGAATTCTGTTTATTTTTTTCCAGATCGGTTTTCGGTTACTGTGGATATTACCCGATCTATGAACACCCCTATTCGTGTAGTATCCAGATTTTAAACTTGTCGTTTTATTACATAACACAAGAAAGTCCAAATTTAAAAGAGCCCAATTTTATAAACACATTCAATCAAAAGCTCATTCTTCTTCCCCAACCATACGACGTCGTTTG
The DNA here is from genome assembly GCA_030686995.1 of Artemisia argyi. Classification (NCBI taxonomy): domain Eukaryota; kingdom Viridiplantae; phylum Streptophyta; class Magnoliopsida; order Asterales; family Asteraceae; genus Artemisia; species Artemisia argyi. The sequence continues at coordinate 73,492 of JARVZY010002775.1, forward strand.
CTTGTGCAACTAGTGTTCATCTTCTTCTTTTCTTACAAACCCTTAAAACCCAAAACCAAATGGCTGAAAAACCTGAAGCAGTGAAAGTGTTGTACTGTGGAGTATGTGGGTTACCAGCTGAGTATTGTGAATTTGGACCTGATTTTGAGAAATGCAAACCATGGTTGATCCAAAACGCTCCCAATCTTTACTCCTCTACAATTAAGGAATGTATATGTACACCTTTCATTGGCACATTCACAGGTATATCTTTTGGCGCCTAGCTTTGAAACTTTTAAAGTACTTCTTTTGGCGCCTCTTAACAATGCATGACCTAGGGTTTGTGTGCTATATATATGAGTGGTCACTTTCACTCATTAGCTACAAAACACAACCAAATATCAAGTGTCCCTTTCTCTCTTTAGATACACATCGAAATGGCCAACCATCAGGTAATGTGTGCACATATTATGTCTTCATACATCATATACCTAATAGCATGCATTCTAATCTTATTCTCTTTTATTTTTTTTATCAGGAACTTGCTGCTCAAATCATCCTTAACAACCAACTGGTATGTTTTATATATCATGCATTTTAAACCTTCTCCTAAGTGACGTAGTTGGTTTTTCTAATCTATTGTATACTATCAGGATATGGCGATCATCAATGATTCAAAAAAGAGAAAACGTGAAGAGAATCTCAAAAACTGGAAGTGGACTGAATTTATCGACGTTGTTGCTCTTCCTGATCATGATGAACATGTCCCAAACACCGGTAATGTAACAGATGTCACAATCATTGAAGATGTAAGTACATGAACAAACTTATTTCTATACTCTTTTAGTTTGTTTTTATTAAATAATCACATATTTTAATTAACTCATGCGCTAATTATTAATGCAGGAGGTTAGTGATGATGAAATACCAATGGCCCCGATCAAGAGAAACAAAAGAAGCCAAATAAAAATAACTGGAAGAAACAGGTTCAACAAACTATTTCATGAAGATGAAAGTGAAAAAGATGAAATTGAAGAAGATGGAAGTGAAGCAGATGAAAGCAAGGAAGATGAAAGCGAAGAAGATGACGACTGGGTTTAGAAATATCATAACTATTTTATGTTTTAGTTTCAATTCTCATGCTACTATCTTAGTAGTATCTTTCTTTTAGTACCATCAGTTAAACTACTATTCAGTAGTATGTCGTGTCATTGTCTCTTTTTCATTGTGTGTTTTTAGGTGATCAATAAACAAATGGTTTATTTTATATTGTGTTAACAAAAATTTAGCTATTGTGTGTTACCATGTATATATAGTGTTTAGAAAGATGACATCATCTAAATCAATTTCATATGAAAACTCATACCATTATGTTGTAATATGTGTTATGACACGTTAGTCTGGTAGCCACTTAGATAAAGCATTAAATGGACCAGAGGAGCTGATATATCCCTGTAACTCAGAACCAAATAACCCAAAGTTTGCAACTAAGGCTGTCAAAGTTGTATAGCAATGGCAGCCATAGGTTGCGGAGTGTGAAGTCCAACTACTCTCAAGATTGGTATAATGATATTATAAATATATAAATATGCAGAAGATTACTACTTTTGATTCTAAAAACAATAGTCCAATATAAGCACAATTATTTTATGCAAAAAGGTTCCACAGTAGGGTTACATTACTTTATTTGTGTTACCATGTATATAGTGGTTAGAAAGATGACCTCATATAAGTCAATTTGATATGAAAAGTCATACCATTATGTTGTAATATGTGTTGTGGCACCTGAGTTTGGTAGCCACTCAGATTAAGCAAAAAATTTAGTAGAGGATTTGATATATCCATGTAACTCACAGTAGTTCGAACTAAATAACCCAAAAGTATGGTATAATGATGTTACAAATATAAAAATGTGCAGAAGATTAATAAGGGAGTGCTGATAAAATGGTGAGTTAGTTGTAGATGATATGATAATGTACATTGTGTAAGCAAAAAAACTGCTACTTAATTGGAGAGTTTGTTATATTTTAGCTAACATGATAATTATGTTGTAAAAGTAATATTTTTTGGTAAATTTAAATTTTGAAAGTTAATTTTTTTTACCCGAATTAATTTACAAAAACACATAAAGTGGTATCATTTTTGCAGCCTTTTTTACCTCCTTTTACCTGCAAATATTTTTCTACTCAATCTTTGCATTCAATAATATGGTGTGTTAAAACCAGTGTCAAGTTGGTTACCTATTGTTTTAGCACTTTATTTCATGCAGCTATTGAAGATAAAGTCATAAATCAACTAAAGTTGGATCACATTTAACAGGTTACTTTTTAACCTATTTCTTTAATCTTTTCTTTTGTATCATTTGTATGTTAATTAACCTTATATGATTGATCACACCTATATGCTATAACATTTACTTGATATTCATTGATTGCATAAGATACGCATGAATTTTTTTAGCTGAACGTTTCATATAGTGATATAGACTACCTCTCAATCTATGTGCGAGATTACAAAACTTAAAAAGAGTTACCAGAAGGAGTGCTTTGATAGCAAGTCTGTCGAGGTTCACTCCTATGCTATAATTTTTTTCGGTCTTAACCAATATATCAACGAAGTCTTCAAGGTTCACTCCTATGCTGTAATTTTTTTGGATCTTAACCAATATATCAACGAACTCTTCACTACCACAGCAGCTAAAAGCCAACTACTAATTTGACTAAAACGGATCTGATATATACCCTATATTTTTTGTTCCAAAAAACTTTTCAGTTACTTATATGTGTTTTGTTCATGCACTTGAAACACTTTATTTACACAACACTTTCTTTATACCATTTCCGGTTATATGTGTTTTGTCCATGCACTAAAAAATCTTTATCTATACAACACTTTAAAAGTGTATATAAAAAAACTAATATAGAATATGTGTGACTGTATTTAGTTTTTCTTTTTTCTATCAAAATTCTTAAGGATACACATTAGATTAATCACATAAGGTTATAAATATTGCAACCCAACATGTTTAACTCAAATAAACATTAGATTTATCACATTAAAAGTGTATCTAAAAAAACTAATATAGAATATGTGAAGGTTAAAACTAGGTAATTAAGTTTGAACATTGACATAGGAGTGCACTTTATATCATTGGAAATTACAGTTCGTTTAGTATAACTGTATATAAGTTGTTTTTAATATAAATTTTCCATATTATGCCGCTCTAACATAATCATTATTTGCCTCTCATTCGTCGAAAAATGAAAATATGTGAAGGTCGACCTAATTAAACATTCATAACGTGGTTGTTTGGGTTAGCTTTAGGGGATTTGTACCATGTCAATGTTCAAACTTAATTAGCTTTAGGGGATTTGTATCATTTTTGCCGCCTTCTTTACCTCCTTTTACCTGCAAATATTTTGGTTTTCTACGCAATCTTTGCATTCAATAATATGGTGTGTTAATACCGGTGTCAAGTTGGTTACCTATTGTTTTACAACACTTTATTTCATGCAGCTATTGAAGATAAAGTCATAAATCAACTAAAGTTGGATCACATTTAACAGGTTACTTTTTAACTTATTTCTTTAATCTTTTCTTTTGTATCATTTGGTATATGAGTTCTTGACTGCAATTGGTGTGTTTGGTACATGATCTAACTCGCATTTTAAGTGGTCGACATTATCACTCAAATGTTTAACCCTATTTTTAACCCATAAAAAACTGCACAATCATATCAGTAACTATCTAAACAACCTCCCTAACATACTCATTTGTATTTAACAAAATAATCTGTTAAAGTTGGTCATTATTGATTTAAACATTATTGTAATGTATGAACCTATATGCTATTACATTTACTTGATATTCATTGTTTGCATAAGATACATATGAATTATTGTAACTTAAGGACATGTCGCGAAATTCGGACGAAAATAATGATCCAAATAGAAATGCATTTGAGAGTAACAATCGTTTGCCGAATTGTATGTCGGCGTTGGTGACAACCGGTAACCGTCATGTACTAAATGACATAACTAACAATGTTACGGTTGCACCTCCGCGTCGTCCCCGTCTAAGCTCACAACCTGTAGCAAATGTGACTGTCAACAATAATGTGACGGGTGTGCCTCAACATCGTCGTGGGCGCCCCCCTTTAAGCGCACGCTCTTCTCATAGTAATCAAACATCTCAGCCACATCAAAATTTTGATTCAAACGTTGGGACAACATCATCATTGACCAATCCGTATTTACTTAATCGTTATTTCACACCAACCGCAAATTTATCCTCGGGGTCTTTGCTTCTCACAACTTTGACCAATGAAGCATCAGCTGTTATTAACATTTGTGATACAGTCCCACCATTAAGGCGTCCTGGCAGACCTCGATCACAAGCAAATGTCATGCCAGCTCATCGGAATGTCAGACCACGTAAGTCTACTTAATACAAGTATCACTAATCTGTTAACTAATCTTAATCAACTTTATTATTCTAATGTTTGGTAGTTAACACAATATTACAGGTTTCACTCCAAACAATGATGTTCACAATACGTCACCAACTCCGGCCCCTGCAATCATGCTTTCTTCGGTTACTGCTATAGACAATGATGGTAATGCGGTTCATCAAACTCAATCATCTGGTCTACGCAACCATTCAAATCCAACAACAGTAAGTAATCATGCTAATGTGATGAATACCTCTTCTTCAACACGTGACATGTCTCCTTCGATAAACTTTCGCGAAACTGACACTGATTTATATACAAGTGTGTATCGACTCGCACGTCAACATTGTAGGATGAGACAGTATGTCGACTCTGGGGATGCAACATATACATGTGTCCATTGTCAAGCCAGGTTTTGGTATGGTGAGAGAACAGTTAGACGTTCATCAACATTTAACCCGAGATTTTCAACATGTTGTAGTGAAGGAAAGGTACAATTGTCATTGCTTCATGATCCTCCACCGCTTTTGACAGAACTCATGGATTACAATGGTGGAGAACGATCTAAGTTGTTTCAGAAAAAATAAAGGTATTTAACTCGATGTTCTCTTTCACATCTACTGGAGGAAATATAAGTAGAGAATTAAATGATGGAAGTGGACCTTATGCATTTTGTTTGAATGGCCCCAACCATCATCGTATTGGTACTCTCTTGCCAACACACCAGGATGGGCGGCCTAGGTTCGCCCAGTTGTACATATATGACACCGAACACGAAGTTGACAATCGATTGAATGCCTTGAACATAACCGGTTCTTCAAGTGTTGTTCGTTTGTTGGTACAAGAACTGATTACAATGCTTAATTTCAGTAACCCATTGGTGCAATCTTTTAGGATGGCTAGAGATAGGTTTCGGGAGTCTTCAATACAACCTGTTACTCTACGTTTAATTGGCACCCGACAACATAATAGTCGTCAATATAACTTACCCACAGCTTCTGAGGTTGCTGCACTCATACCAGGCGATGGTAATCCCACTGATAGCCGTGATGTAATTGTTGAACAGCGTGGAAATGAGCATCGACATAATCCTGTAAAACGAATTTCAGAGTTGCACCCAAGTTTTATGGCTTTGCAGTATCCGCTACTTTTCCCTTATGGTGAAGATGGGTTTCATTTGAAAATACCTCTTAATGTTCCTACAACAGCTAGAAGAAAATATGTAAGTTTAAGGGAGTATTATTGTTTTCGTCTTCAAAATCGAATTGCTGAAGGTAAAACATTGCATAAAGGTGGGCGTTTGTTTCATACATATTGTGTTGATGCTTATGCGGCTGTTCTCGATCATGATCTAGACTGGTATAAGCGAAACCAAAATACAATACGAGCTGACCTATATAATGGATTTCATGATCGTGTTCCTAACGGAGAGACAAACGCCGAATCTATTGGTCGAAGGGTTATCTTGCCATCGTCATTCACCGGTGGTCCAAGACATATGATTCAACAATATTAATATGCAATGGCTATATGTCGTTGGGCTAGGCCACCGGATCTCTTTGTAACTATGACGTGCAACCCACGATGGCCTGAGATTCAACGTGATGTTGAAAGCTACATACCGGGACAACCGACTGGTGATAGACCTGATACGATTGCACGTGTTTTTAAGACGAAACTGAACGACCTTATGGATCATATAAAGAAAGGAAATCATTTTGGACGAGTTAAAGCTGGTGCGTGTTTACAATATCATTTTCATCTTTGCTTTTTACATCTCCTTTTTCTAACACACGTATGCATATACTTTCATGTGCAGTAATCTATACAATCGAGTTTCAAAAACGTGGATTGCCACATTGTCATGCACTCATATTTTTATACGAACATGATAAGATTTCGACAACTGATGAGATTGATCATGTCATATCTGCTGAGTTGCCTTCCGAAGCTGATGACCCAATTGGTTTTGAAGCTGTTCGTACTCATATGATGCACGGTCCATGCGGAGACCTATATAGGTCGACTGCATGTATGTCGAGACAAGGATGTACAAAGGGCTACCCAAAGGAATATTCATCATAGAAAACTATTACTCGCGACGGTTGGCCCCATTATAAAAGATCAAATAATGGAAGAAAAGCACAAGTTGGTCGAGTAGATATTATGCTTGATAATCGTTGGGTCGTTCCCCATAACCTTGACTTGATTGTAAAGTATAGCTGTCATATAAATGTTGAATGGTGTAACCAAGGATCATTGGTGAAATACCTTTTCAGCTATCTTAACAAGGGTCCAGATCGTGCTACAATTGTCATTGAAGGCCAAAGAAATGACAACAACACCACCGCCACTAACACCACTACCATCGACAACATCTCGAACACTGACAACAGTTCCAATACCTACAACAACACCAGCGCCACCGAAAACAACAACAACAACCATAGAACACCATATCAAGCTATGTTACAACATGAAAATGAGATAGAAGAATACCTTAGCTGTCGTTATATTTCTGCCTCAGAATCATGTTGGAAACTATTGGGATATGAAATGCATTACCGATCAATCGCCGTAGAAAGACTACCTTTCCACGAGGAAGGATGTAATAGAGTCTACTTTAGGGATGATGACGACGTCAATGATGTTATTGAAAGGGAAACCGAAGGTATTACTAAGTTTACAGCATGGATGAAAGCAAATAATATATATCTACACGCACGTAAACTTAGGTATGTCAATTTTCCCACAGAATTTACATGGCATGACGGCACTAAAGAATGGAGGCCACGTAAAAGTGGAATGAGTATTGGCCGTATTTATTATGTAAGCCCTTCAATGGGTGAGAAGTTCTATCTATGAATGCTACTGAATGTTATACATGGTCCTCGAGATTGGGAAGAGATTCGCACGGTAGACAAGGTAGTGTACCCAACATATATGGCAACTTGCAGAGCATGGAACTTATTGGAAAATGATAATGAGTGGATCGAAGCAATTAGATCAGCATCCCAGTGGAAGTTAGGTGATCAACTTCGGGAAATGTTCATGACCATACTGTTATTTTGTACCGTCTCTGATCATAGCAATTTATTTACAGAATGTTTCCCATACATATTTGAAGATGTTGCTCACAATCAGCGTAGGTTGTTGCAGAACGAACAAGTGGTGTTTACTGATGAAGAGATTCGGAATTATACTCTATTAGAGTTAGAGACGATTTTAAATACTAATAACAAGTCGTTGATTGATTTCCTAGACCTGCCACAAATTGAGTACACATTACTGAATATTGGAAGGAATAGGATGATAGCTACCGAAAGAATGTACAACGCGAATGAAGAACGGTCTCAGTTTAACTATTTGTATGCTGGATTAAATACACAACAAAGGGATGTATATGATAATATCATACAAGCTGTTGATGAACGTAACGGAGGTTTATTTTTTGTCTACGGCTATGGAGGTACGGGAAAAACATACCTGTGGAAAACAATAATCGCGCGGATACGTTCAGTAGGAAGAATTGTGTTATGTGTTGCCTCATCTGGTATTGCATCGCTATTATTGCCTGGAGGACGAACTGCACATTCAAGGTTCCGTATACCTATGGACCTTGACAGCGAATCGTGTTGTGGAATTGATGTCATTTCAGATCTTGCAAGCTTAATTAGAGCCGCAGATCTTATTATTTGGGATGAGGCACCGTTACAGCATCGACATGCTTTCGAGGTTGTTGATAGAACATTCCGAGATATTTGCAGGCTTGATAATCCTAATGCCGAGAATCAAGTCTTTGGCGAAAAAGTAGTTGTCCTTGGTGGAGACTTTCGGAAAATCCTACCAGTTATTGCAAATGCACCAAGGGCTGTAGTGGTTGCTTCTGCTGTAAACAAGTCATCATCCATATGGGATAATTGTATGGTTTTTGTATTGTCTATTAACATGCGTCTTCGTGATCCAACAATTGATGTTGCACATGCCAATGAAATGATGCATTTTCACAATTGGCTTATGTCCATGGGAGATGGAAGGCTTCCGTCCATTGCACTAGATGATGAAGACGAGTCTACATGGATAACAATTCCCAGTGACCTTTTAATTCCAATAGTTGATAACCCTATTGAGGCAATTGTCTCAAGTACATACCCGGATCTCCCAAACAGAATCCAAGATATCGACTACCTAAAAGAGAGATGTATCCTAAGCCCAACAAACAATGTCATTGATAAGATCAACTCACACATTCTTGATTCAATGTCAGGTGACATGCATGAACTTTATAGTGCTGATATGATATGTTCAACCTCAGATAACTTAGATGAGATGCAAATCATGTACCCGCCTGAATTTTTAAATACTTTGAAATTCTCTGGTGTCCCAAATCACAAACTTGAATTGAAGATCGGTGCACCAATCATATTATTATGGAATACAAACTTGCAACGAGGTTTGTGCAACGGAATACGTTTAGTCATAACTTAGATTACCCGTACAGTTCTTGAGGGTCAAATAATTACTGGGACTCATATCGGTCAAAAAGCCTTTATTAACAGGATCAATATGACCCCGACTGATTCATCTTGGCCATTCCGATTTATACGAAGGCAGTTTCCTGTAAAAGTATGTTATGCCATGACCATAAACAAAAGTCAAGGCCAAACTTTTAATCATGTATGTGCGTATCTTGAGAAACCTGTATTTACTCATGGGCAACTTTATGTTGCTGCTTCGCGTGTGACTTCCCGTGCTGGATTGCAATTTTATATTGACAACGGAGGAATTTGCGCTAATAATTTGACTAAAAATATTGTTTACAAGGAAGTCTTTTACAATCTGCCTAGAGGTATAGTTAACAATTTAATCATTTTACTATTTCATGACCTTACTATATGATTATATATTGTTTCATTGCAGTTCCCATCGAGCAACAATGAGTATCCGTTATCATCATGTCAGTGATTTGCATCCAAATCTAACCGATAAGTGGACAATTAATGTTATGGCTGCACGTGTATGGACTACTTACAATCCGAACAACAATCAAGTTCTTTCAATGGACCTGATTATAGTGGATGAACGTGTAAGTAATGTCCTTTTTCTATGCATATAATCGCTTGATTTACATTACATTCTACTTAACCTTTTTATTGATTTCAGTCTACTTGAATTCATGCAAAGATTCCGGTGAATCTCTGATGAGTGGCCTTTTACTCATCATTTTAGGCCCGAAAAACCCACCTAAACGACCAAAAACACCCAATAATGACCATATAATGTTACAAATATCATTGGAGTGTGTTTTTGTGTATTTCAGGTACAAATGGATTGAAAACAAGGCAAATGTGAGCAAAATGGAGCATGGATAGGAAACCGGAGCAAAAAGGAGCAATATGGAGCATTATCGGATCTATTCGACACAATGAGAAGCATTTATTGAAGAATTAAAGAGTCGAAGACAATCCCGGGAGTGTGACATGGGGGGAGGTATGGAAGTATTCCCGCTTGTCACGCGGGTGACCCGGGTTCGATCCCCGGCAACGGCGCCAAATTTTGATTGGTCTGAAACGGTCAGATAATTATTGGTCAACCACTTGTGAATGGTCAACTATAATAGTCCAACAGCTTAAACCAATGCTTCCGTGGAATACAGTGTTTCCCTGGGTCGTTATGTCCCGACGAGGTGTGGATGGTATCAAAACGGGTTTATGATCGGGTGAATTAAATGGGAAGTAACCAGATAATGATTTGGGTTTGTTTACACTACTGGAATGATTAGGAATAACAGTATTAACAATCACGGGAAACAGAAACGTATAAACGTAAACCAAATTAAAAATCAGAAGCGATTGCGTGCTGAGAAAAAGGTGAGTTTTAAGAAAAATAAATTACAGGGGTTAAAAATGAAGATTCTATAAACTTAAACTTAAAAGAAAATTAAATTAAAAATAAAATTATTTTTTTGATTATTTTATTATTTATTATTAATTATTTAATTAAAAACTATTTAACTATTTAATTAAAACTAATTTAAATCAAACTAAAAAATGATAAACACTACAAATTAAACTAAAAACTTATAAAAATAATTTCTAAAACTTAAAATGAACTTGAAGAAAGTATAAAAAAATAAAAATAAATATTTTTTTCTTTTTATGGATTTTCTATTAATTAAAAACTAATTATCTTAATTAAACTATTCAAACTAATTTAAATTACAAATAATACTAAATTAACTTAGAAATTATGGAAAAATTTATAAAACTATTTTATAACATTTAAAAGCTAGGAAAAATATAAAAACTAGGTGTTGCTTTATAAAAACTAATTATGCAATTTAAAACTTAATTATTGATTAATTATTAATAAAACTAATTTTAATTCTAATTAATACTAAAAGACAAAATAAAAATCTGAGAAAATTATTAAAAATACTTTGACATAAAAGGAAATTAATAAAAATATAAAAATACAACTTACTTAATAAAAATCTAAAAATGAAAATTAAAATTAAATTATATTAAATAGAAACTATCACTTATTTTTATATTTGTTTTTCTGGATTTTTCTTTTACAAAACTAATTTATACCTAAAAATAGACAACTTTTGTAAAAACAATTATTTTATAGCTTATTAATAAGCACAGTAGAAGCTTATTACCACCACAGTTGACTTAGTTTGACCAACTAAGCAAATAAGCTCAACTGAGTTTGTGTGGGACCCATTATGGATGAATCAGGTCCCAATAAGTTGTTTGAACTTGTTTAAGCTAAATTATGCTAAATAAGCTTAGTAGATAAGCTAATAAGCAAGATTAAGCAATTTCACAAACCAAAAACAACACAGAAAAGGGACAAACTTGAGAGTCTTATACAGGTGGGGTCCACTGAGTACTAGGTAAAATAAGTGGTCAACTTATGATCCCTGGTAGGAGGGGGGTTCAAAGAAACTAAGTTGAAGGTGTGGGACCCACTGAGGTGGCCACAAATCACCACCAAAGTGGTGGTGATGGGTGGGTAACTGATGATGCAGGGGAATGGTTTTCCCTGCAAGTGACTTTGAGGGTGAGTGGGGCCCAGTGTAAAAATCCTAAAAATTATAAAACTTGTGGGATTCAAAAGTTGAGCTGGGAGTCTATTACTACGACAAATTTCAGACCTTAAAACCTAATACAAAATTCACAAGAAATCTTGGAGTTTTTAGGTTTTCCTGCACAAGCATAATTTGACTTTTTGTAAAACTTAACTAGTTTGACTATTTTGGATTTCTAACACTTCTAACTGATTAATTAAGTTATATTAGACTATAAGAGACCTAAACTAAGCTAAAGCTTTAAGATATAAGCTAATGGTGTGAGTTTATGGGCCAACTGCCCATACAGTTAAAAGATAGGTAAGAGTAGTGGTGAATTTGACTTTTAGTTCAAACAAGCAACTGATTTTATGTTGTAGATAGACTATTAAGACCTAATATGGAATGTCAACACAAAACTTAACCACTAAATACCACAAATGCACAGGGTACTCCCCTGTGCCAAACACCCCTTTAATTTCTGAATTGAAGGTTTATACTAACTAAACTAGGATTAGACCTAAAAATACGTAACTACTGATCTTAACCAATTTAATAACTATATTTAAAACTAATTAAGCAGTAAAATATAACTACTAATAATGAGAAAAGTTAAATGCAAAGATCAAACTATTGACTTACAAGTGGTATGTGACTAAGAGACAATGAACCATAGAACCAAGATCTGTGTACCTTTCCTAAAGCTCACCAATGAGCACTATAACCAGTATAATCAAAAATCACCATGCTCCATTGCTTGTTTCATCATCTTTCTTGATTTTTTATTTATTTTATATTTTCTTGTATTTTTTTAAGTATTTTTATAATAAAGCTCTCAACTGGATTTTAAGGTTAATGACGCTTACAGAAGCTTTGTCAAGGCTTATGGAAGCTTTATTAGTCTTTGTAATCAAGTAATAACAACATTAATCAAACTTGAGATTTTTTAGTAAAAATGAACACCAATTGAAATACAAACTGAAACTTGAAATTTATGATCAAAACTAGTTTAGATTACACTGAATTGAAGATTACAAGCTACTTGAATTGAAAGGAACAACTGAAAAAGAAATTACACTAACTACGATTTATATTAAACTAAGCTATTCTAATACTCCTTCACCACTGCTTCTCTTTTCTTTATAAAGTCTTTTTAGGGTTCCCCTCTGATCTCTGAGTCATTCCCACTTTAGTTTGTAGCCCTTGGATCACTAAAACGTATCTTGACCGTTTAAACAATTTTGGCGCCAAAAAGTCTTAGGGGTAGCGTGTGAGGTTTTGGAAGCAATTAATGCATCCTGGTTTGTAGTATAGGTGGAGGGAACATGTTTGGATAGGTTTGATGGGATGGGATGCCAGGTATTGCTAGTTTCAGTTGAAAACAATGGGTGGTAGTAGTTTTGTAGTGGGAATGCATTTATTGATGGTGGGCTGGTTTGTAGGTGTTGGGGTGAGCTAGGGAGACAGGTGGTGAAGGTGAGGTGGTGAAACCACTAAGGTGGAGGGTGGTATGGTGGTCTGTGAGTGTAGGGTGGTTTTGGGAGGGACGGTGAACAGTGTCTGGGTTTGACTAGACACGTTGACCCGTTTTTTATTTATTTAAGGGATTGGGTGTTGGGCTTGTGGTGATGGGCTAGGGGAAAAAGGAAGGGTTGGGCTTGGTTTAGTGTTTGAATTGGATTTGGTGGTAACAATATTAAAAAGGGTCCGTTTGTATAATAACTTAACAAGGACCAAATTTGTAATTTGGGCAAAGTTGAGGGGCTTATAATGTAATTCTCCCATAAGTAATCATAAGGACCTATGTTGCCATAAATGAATAGTACACGGGTATTTTTTTGATATTTTTCACTTTTGAAATATCCGAGGACTATTTTTGCCAAACTTGAAACTTCAAGGACCAAATATGTCATTTCACCAAACTTATCACCCAAGGACCATTCCTGCAAAAGATTATTAGTACAAGGACCAAAATTGATTTTCTCAAAGTTTTTAACATCCCAGGGACCATTTATGTCTGTTTCCAAAGTATAGGGACTAAACTTGTAATTTTATGAAACTTTGCACCAAAGGACTAAATATGTAACTTTATGATTAAAAAGGACCTTTGATGACTTTTTCATGTTTTTAGAATAACCAGGGACTAGTTTTGACAATTTTTGAAACTTGAGGGACTGAAACTGCCAATTATGCAAACTTTGTACGTTTTTCATCTGTTTTTGCATATTTTGCATTAGAAACATATAAAACACTCTTCTAAGATATTTTCAGTATTTTGATGCATATTCGAATGTTTTTGGATGTTTTGGCAGTTCAGATTGGTATAAAATGATGAGTATTTAGACACTCATCAATCCCCCACACTAAAACATTGCTAGTCCCTAGCAATCTTTTGAGAAAAACTTAATGGATTTGAAAAATCTTTACCAAAAGCCATCACTTCTGGAGTAGCCAGGTGTAAGAACTGTGGCACACCTGATAACCGTGTGATTTTGAGCAAACCACCAGCTGTCAACGGATTTGATTTGTTTTTACCAAAAGCCGTTTGCTTCTGGACTAGCCAACTCTTGATGGAATAGTCAACATCTTGGTGAGCTGATTACCTATTATGGATTTTCCACGGCCTTTACCACAAGCCATAATCTTGCGGGCTAGCCAACTCATTTGCTTTTGAGGATATGGGGAGTTGAGGAACCATACAATTTTTGGCAAATTGCAAGCCATCAACGGGTTTGAGATGTCTTTACCAAGAGCCGTTTGCTCCTGGACTAGCCAATCCATTTGTCATTTAGACTTTGGCGGACTGATTACCACAAAAATTTTGAAGCTCAAGTGAAAAAATTTTAAATTTTTGCCAAAAACGGGGGTACTAGAAGATATAATGTGATAAAATTCGCTAGAATCCCCCCCCCCCCTCCACACTTAGAATTGAATATTGTCCTCAATATTCAAAGTCCCGGCTATTATGCCAACTCTTTGAACGTAAAAGGGCAACATTACAAGCTAAATGTGGAAATAACATTTTGTTTTTCACTTTATTTGTAACCATAGCAGGGGCACTCCCCCACACTTAGGGTGAAAACCCTAAGTACATGCTACTGTTTTTGTTTACCGAGTCGCTAGCTTGACTCGACCCCGAATTCATATGTCCATGGGGAAGCATGATGTGGAAGAAACAATCTCCATCGGACTTTCATTCAAGATGTTTGGATAAACATTTGAAGCACGTGAAAGTTCCACACCGATGAGATACACAGACACCCGGCTCAAAATTTTATAAATGAGAATGCCGGGGTCAAAGATAGTGTCTTCATTCCCGAGGGAGTGAAGAAGAGGAGAAATCACCTGGTAGGTGAAGGAAAGAAGAGAGATCTGAATAGCAATTAAGATAAGAACTTCCTCCTCAAGAAATGCATATTCAAGTGGAGGAGGCAAGCCCTTAAGCTTGATCTCAGGAAATTTATCAGTTTCCTCAACTGATTTGATTTCCTTATTATGAAGTTGTTTGGGTGGAAGAGGGGGAGATGGATCTTCGTTTAACAAACTTTCTAGAAAAAGAATGTCCCCCTCAGGATCAAGATAGTTTTCATCAACTTCATACGAAGTTGAACTATCTAGGGCAAGGAAAGCTTCGACCTCGTCCAGATCAGCTTTGAGATCGAAGAGATCATCATTACTTCCTGATGGAAGTGAATCAATGTGAGTACGTTTATCAGTGAACTCCTCAAGAAGGAGGTCAACATCAGAATGAGGAAGTGAAACCTCAACATACTCAATGTCTCCATAAGATAAACAATCATCACTGGAATCAGAGACATTCTCAAATTGATCATTTGGATTATCAGGGGTGAAAGGAATATCACACACTTGATCAGAAATTCCCTGTGACTCTCTCGGGATTGGGACAAGGATCTCAACACTAGACTTTATTAATTCGTCCGATTCCTTATTAGGAACAGTGCTAAGATGCTCATCCCCCATGTTTAGAGAGTGAGTGTGAACTTCGGGTGTGATAACAACAGACTGAGGGAGTTGAGACGGACTAGCAGTTATGGATTTTACAAGTTCCATTCGTTCATTTGCTAGTAACTTCTCTGTATTCTTATCTCCCTGATTTTCCATGGAAGGAATCACAACTGATGAACTCGATGAATCTTTTTGAATGATAACAATGTTATCATCATCATCACTGTCATCATCGTCATCACAAAGAGCAGCATAGCGAAGATTGGCACGTATTTTGGCTGCTCTTTGCTCAGCAAGTAATTCTTCCATGCTTTTTCCAGAATCTCGTTCTTCAGCAAGTAATTCTGCGATAGATTTATCACGAGAATTTTGAATGAGTGGAAACTGTGGGGGTGTGGATGTGTCAAAACCAGAAGGTTGACATTGATCATCATTGTGAGGACCCCCACAATATACACAAGAAGAACTTGGATCATAGCAAAGAGAAATATTAGCCAACTCCTCCTTAAGATCTTTGAGTTTCGCAAGAACCTCTATATAAGGGTCTTGCTGGATATGAGGAGTTGCTTGAATCATTTGGCACTGTGGAGGTGGGTCTTGAAACAGATAGTCGTAATTGTTACAAGGAAATGGATTCCTTGTTTGACAATTAGAGCTAAAATGTGGACCTCCACATTACTCACAACAGTTGAACTGATGTGGTTGTGAGTCGTATGTGTTCGAGTCATAATTGTTATCAGGAAACTGCTCATTGACAAGCGTGTTTCCCGATTGACAATCAGAACTGTAGTGTGAACCACCATAGTACTCACAACAGTAAAACTGCTGAGTCTCATGGTGTGGGAGCTGATGGAATGAATTAGTCGTGTCATGGTAGGAATAGGGATTCTGGTTATAGACAAACCCGTTTCCTGATTCTACCATACCACAACTGGGATAATTACCACCATTATAAGGACTACCACACCATTGACAAACAAGAGGGTGAGAATAAGACATAGAAAGAATCAAAGGGTAATAGAGGGTAAGAAATGAAGAATCAAAAAGGTAGGAGGGTTAAAATGGATTTTTTTGGGATTTTTGATAAACATTTTATAAGAAAGAAAATCTTTTTGTGTTTTTATGTTCGTTGAAAACTGATTTAAAATATTTTCGGGAACAGTTTTGTATATGATAATAAGATAATATGAATAAAGGTGGATAAATATACAAGGAGCGTGTATTCAGATTCACTAATACGCAAAACCGTTTAGAATACGCGCACAACCTCCCCGGCAGCGGCGCCAAATTTTGATTGGTCTGAAACGGTCAGATAATTATTGGTCAACCACTTGTGAATGGTGAACTATAATAGTTCAACAGCTTAAACCAATGCTTCCGTGGAATACAGTGTTTCCCCAGGTCGTTATGTCCCGACGAGGTGTGGATGGTATCAAAACGGGTTTATGATCGGGTGAATTGAATGAGAAGTAACCAGATAATGATTTGGGTTTGTTTACACTACTAGAATGATTAGGAATAACAGTATTAACAATCACGGGAAACAGAAACATATAAACGTAAACCAAATTAAAAATCAGACGCGATTGCGTGCTGAGAAAAAGGTGAGTTTTAAGAAAAATAAACTACAGGGGTTAAAAATGAAGATTCTATAAACTTAAACTTAAAAGAAAATTAAATTAAAAAGAAAATTATTTTTTTGATTATTTTATTATTTATTATTAATTATTTAATTAAAAACTATTTAACTATTTAATTAAAACTAATTTAAATCAAACTAAAAAATGATAAACACTACAAATTAAACTAAAAACTTATAAAAATAATTTCTAAAACTTAAAATGAACTTGAAGAAAGTATAAAGAAATAAAAATAAATATTTTGTCTTTTTATGGATTTTCTATTAATTAAAAACTAATTATCTTAATTAAACTATTTAAACTAATTTAAATTACAAATAATACTAAATTAACTTAGAAATTATGGAAAAATTTATAAAACTATTTTATAACATTTAAAAGCTAGGAAAAATATAAAAACTAGGTGTTGCTTTATAAAAACTAATTATGCTATTTAAAACTTAATTATTGATTAATTATTAATAAAACTAATTTTAATTCTAATTAATACTAAAAGACAAAATAAAAATCTGAGAAAATTATTAAAAATACTTTGACATAAAAGGAAATTAATAAAAATATAAAAATACAACTTACTTAATAAAAATCTAAAAATGAAAATTAAAATTAAATTATATTAAATAGAAACTATCACTTATTTTTATATTTGTTTTTCTGGATTTTTCTTTTACAAAACTAATTTATACCTAAAAATAGACAACTTTTGTAAAAACAATTATTTTATAGCTTATTAATAAGCACAGTAGAAGCTTATTACCACCACAGTTGACTTAGTTTGACCAACTAAGCAAATAAGCTCAACTGAGCTTGTGTGGGACCCACTATGGATGAATCAGGTCCCAATAAGTTGTTTGAACTTGTTTAAGCTAAATTATGCTAAATAAGCTTAGTAGATAAGCTAATAAGCAAGATTAAGCAATTTCATAAACCAAAAACAACACAGAAAAGGGACAAACTTGAGAGTCTTATACAGGTGGGGTCCACTGAGTACTAGGTCAAATAAGTGGTCAACTTATGATCCCTGGTAGGAGGGGGGTTCAAAGAAACTAAGTTGAAGGTGTGGGACCCACTGAGGTGGCCACAAATCACCACCAAAGTGGTGGTGATGGGTGGGTAACTGATGATGCAGGGGAATGGTTTTCCCTGCATGTGACTTTGAGGGTGAGTGGGGCCCAGTGTAAAAATCCTAAAAATATAAAACTTGTGGGATTCAAAAGTTGAGCTGGGAGTCTATTACTACAACAAATTTCAGACCTTAAAACTTAATACAAAATTCACAAGAAATCTTGGAGTTTTTAGGTTTTCCTGCACAAGCACAATTTGACTTTTTGTAAAACTTAACTAGTTTGACTATTTTGGATTTCTAACACTTCTAACTGATTAATTAAGTTATATTAGACTATAAGAGACCTAAACTAAGCTAAAGCTTTAAGATATAAGCTAATGGTGTGAGTTTATGGGCCAACTGCCCATACAGTTAACAGATAGGTAAGAGTGGTGGTGAATTTGACTTTTAGTTCAAACAAGCAACTGATTTTATGTTGTAGATAGACTATTAAGACCTAATATGGAATGTCAACACAAAACTTAACCACTAAATACCACAAATGCACAGGGTACTCCCCTGTGCCAAACACCCCTTTAATTTCTGAATTGAAGGTTTATACTAACTAAACTAGGATTAGACCTAAAAATACCTAACTACTGATCTTAACCAATTTAATAACTATATTTAAAACTAATTAAGCAGTAAAATATAACTACTAATAATGAGAAAAGTTAAATGCAAAGATCAAACTATTGACTTACAAGTGGTATGTGACTGAGAGACAATGAACCATAGAACCAAGATCTGTGTACCTTTCCTAAAGCTCACCAATGAGCACTATAACCAGTATAATCAAAAATCACCATGCTCCATTGCTTGTTTCATCATCTTTCTTGATTTTTTATTTATTTTATTTTTTCTTGTATTTTTTTTAAGTATTTTTATAATAAAGCTCTCAACTGGATTTTAAGGTTAATGAAGCTTACAGAAGCTTTGTCAAGGCTTATGGAAGCTTTATTAGTCCTTGTAATCAAGTAATAACAACATTAATCAAACTTGAGATTTTTTAGTAAAAATGAACACCAATTGAAATACAAACTGAAACTTGAAATTTATGATCAAAACTAGTTTAGATTACACTGAATTGAAGATTACAAGCTACTTGAATTGAAAGGAACAACTGAAAAAGAAATTACACTAACTACGATTTATATTAAACTAAGCTATTCTAATACTCCTTCACCACTGCTTCTCTATTCTTTATAAAGTCTTTTTAGGGTTCCCCTCTGATCTCTGAGTCATTCCCACTTTAGTTTGTAGCCCTTGGATCACTGAAACGTATCTTGACCGTTTAAACAATTTTGGCGCCAAAAAGTCTTAGGGGTAGCGTGTGAGGTTTTGGAAGCAATTAATGCATCCTGGTTTGTAGTATAGGTGGAGGGAACATGTTTGGATAGGTTTGATGGGATGGGATGCCAGGTATTGCTAGTTTCAGTTGAAAACAATGAGTTGTAGTAGTTTTGTAGTGGGAATGCATTTATTGATGGTGGGCTGGTTTGTAGGTGTTGGGGTGAGCTGGGGAGACAGGTGGTGAAGGTGAGGTGGTGAAACCACTAAGGTGGAGGGTGGTATGGTGGTCTGTGAGTGTAGGGTGGTTTTGGGAGGGACGGTGAACAGTGTCTGGGTTTGACCAGACACGTTGACCCGTTTTTTATTTATTTAAGGGATTGGGTGTTGGGCTTGTGGTGATGGGCTAGGGGAAAAAGGAAGGGTTGGGCTTGGTTTAGTGTTTGGATTGGATTTGGTGGTAACAATATTAAAAAGGGTCCGTTTGTATAATAACTTAACAAGGACCAAATTTGAAATTTGGGCAAAGTTGAGGGGCTGATAATGTAATTCTCCCATAAGTAATCATAAGGACCTATGTTGCCATAAATGAATAGTACACGGGTATTTTTTTGATATTTTTCACTTTTGAAATATCCGAGGACTATTTTTGCCAAACTTGAAACTTCAAGGACCAAATATGTCATTTCACCAAACTTATCACCCAAGGACCATTCCTGCAAAAGATTATTAGTACAAGGACCAAAATTGATTTTCTCAAAGTTTTTAACATCCCAGGGACCATTTATGTCTATTTCCAAAGTATAGGGACTAAACTTGTAATTTTATGAAACTTTGCACCAAAGGACTAAATATGTAACTTTATGATTAAAAAGGACCTTTGATGACTTTTTCATGTTTTTAGAATAACCAGGGACTAGTTTTGACAATTTTTGAAACTTGAGGGATTGAAACTGCCAATTATGCAAACTTTGTACGTTTTTCATCTGTTTTTGCATATTTTGCATTAGAAACATATAAAACACTCTTCTAAGATATTTTCAGTATTTTGATGCATATTTGAGTGTTTTTGGATGTTTTGGCAGTTCAGATTGGTATAAAATGATGAGTCTTTAGACACTCATCACACAACAAAACCCGTAATTTCCCAATTTATCCTTAACCTAAGCCAAATTACCATTTTACCTTCAACCGACACCAAAACTTACCTTTTTACCCTTTTACCCCAAAAGCTTAATTTCAAAGTCATTTTCAAAACTTTAAAACAATTTTTCAAAATAAAAGTCACAAAAACATTTTGACAAAACTTTTTATTAAGTTACTTATTATTGTTATTATTATTATTATTATTATTATTATTATAAAAAAAGTTATTTTTATTATTGCTATAATAATTAAAAAAAAAAAAAAAAAAAAAAAAAAAAAAAAAAAAAAAACCTACAAAATATATTTTTATTACAAAATCTGTTTTAAAATTACAAACTAATTTTACTAATACTAATATCACTAATAATTAGCCTAAACATTAATACTACACCTTAACTCAACTGCTAGCCCAACTCCCAACTTAACCCCTAGCCCAAAAACTCCATCAGTTCACTAAAATACTTAACCTTTAGCCATAACCCGACCCAAACCCACACACCCAATTACAACTGATAAAAAACTAAACCCTATGTACCCCTTTTTTTACTTTGACTCAAAAAGTCAAATAAGCCTTTCCCTGCCTTAACCCCTTCCCGCCAAATAGAAAACCAACAAAACACCAGTCACTTTCTCCCATCCAGCTCACTTCCACCACAGACAAAAAATACTCCATGTCAGCAATCCCCCACTCCCTCCTTACATCCTACGGCTAATATTACAAGCTTGGGCTCCAAGATGAATTGTATGGCTGTGATGTGATTACAAGAAACACACCATTGAGCCAGCTCATCTCAGTCACAAAACTAACACAATACAAGAGGACAAAGACAGAAAGAGGAACCCCAAGAAGACTAGTTTTACATTTGTCCAACTTTTCATGTTTTGGAAAAGTTTTGGCCAAGTTTGTTTACTGCTTTTAATTGTATTTCAATTTTAAATATTGTACTCTCTCAAGTTTTAATCTAAAAATTCAGTTTTATTTTTCTGTTAAATGCTTTTCTCATTTACTGCTTATTATTTTCTTTTCTTTGATTTAAACCTAAAAGCTTCTTTTTACTGTTCCATTAAGCCCACATAAGCTCATTAAGCTTTAGTATTCATTTAACTCGATTTTCATATCTTTCACTTTAAGTTTTCAAAAAAAAAAAAAAGTTACTGTAGCAATAAGCAGTTCATCTGCTTATTCTAACTGCTTATTGACAATCTACTATTGCTTATTTACTCTTAATACAGCTTTAAATATCAGTCTCCCATAAGTTTTCTTCCTTAAAATTGTTTTTCACTAAAAATATTCTAACAGACATCCCATAAAGGGGTGTTTGGGATAAGGGCTTTCATCAAACAAAAAAAGAAATTTTGTAAAAAGTTTTTTTTTGAAATAGCTTAGGTTAAGTTTAGATATGAGGTTTGGGTAAAAATTCTGTAGTTTGGTTAAGTTTCCAAGTAGTTGAGTGAATTTTTTTCAACATAACCTTTTGTTCACTGCTTTAAATATATCAATAGGGTAGGTCTTTGTTTTTGGCTTGTTTCTTGTTTTCATTTCTTCACTTTAGTTACATATAGGTTCTTACATGTGTTAGAAGTTTGGTGTTTGACTTTCCAAGTCAGAAACCACTTTTGTACCCATATTCCATAACTGTTGCATCAATTAGAAAGTGTCCCAACGGCCCTTGGTGTAGGATTTTTAGTTTTCTTATTATTAGGACTTAAGCTCTAAAAATTGATATATAGTTAATTTGGCAGCTTATTTACAAGCTAGTATTTTTATTTTATTTTTAGGATTTTTTTTTACTGCTTATTTAGTAGCCAAAAGTTAGCCATCTGTCCACTTTGTCTTTGCAGCCCTTAAGTTAGATTTAGCGTAGTAGTGCTTTTTGGATTCTTTTTATTGCTTATTATCTGTCCCTTGTAGCTTATTGGACATCCCCTAGTCAGCCCCTTTGCTTATTTCCCATAGTGTAGCTTTTCATCAGCTTATTTATAGCTTGTTGTAGTTCTTTATTTTCAATTTTGCCTTAGCATAGCCTCTTAGTAAGCTGGTGTAAATTTATCCCTTAATCTGCTCATTTACTAGGTTTTAGAAATAGTGATAGTTACAAAGAGTGGTCATCTTTATGTGTTCAATTAGTTTGCGTAAAAAGTTAAAAAAAAAAAAATAGTTTTGAAAAAAAAAAAGAAAAAAGTGACCAGTGGGTTTCGAACCTGGTCACCAGCTGCTACAAACAAGACGCACACAAACAACCCCCAACCATCTGAGCTATCTTATGCTTTTCTTAATGTTTACTAAGTTTGTTATTTATAGTTGTTTTATTTCTTTATTGCTTATTATCTTACTTAGCTTATTTTTCTGCTTATTAGGGTCCCCTCTCCCTTCTTATAATTTTCTTAGATTAGTTTTAGTGTTATTTAGTTTCCCAAAAATTTTCAAAATTTTCCCATATGTTTTAGTATTTTTTATAGTTTAATTTAGTTTTAATTGATTTTAAATCATTATAATTAATTAAAAAGTCCAAAAAATATTTTTTTTTCTAAAAATTTTCTTTTGTTATTAGAAAAGTAGGAAAACCGTTTTTACACCCGTAGGATTAGCTTAGCTTTAAAATCACTTTTTATTTCGTACACTTACGTTTTATTTAAATTACTTTTACGTTTTTAATTTAGATTGCGTTTTAGGATTCCCTTAGCTCCCGATTATCATTCCTTTAGTATTTTAAGTAGTTTTTAGGATTTATTTAGTATCCCTTATTTGCATTTGCGTTTTAGTTTCATTTATTCTATTTCTCGTTCGTATTTCCGTAGTTTAAATTCCAAATTCAAAAACCCGTCAATCAAGCACTTTAATTCCAAACCCTAATCAATATCCTCAATTCACGTCTCGTCGGGAAACGACCCGGGAAATCTCTTACCCGGTACTCTTCAAAATATCGTATTCGTAGGTTTTACAAGTTAACCTTTTTAACGAAAGGTTGATTTGTGATTCGTACGTCTTATTGCCCTCGAGGTAATCTTGCCCGATATCTTTGATCCTCTTCTCCCTATTGGTTGGTTTTAAATCGATCAATCAATCTCATTAAGAGATTTGATAATCGTGTCAAAGAGGGTTGTGTCTACAAGATACACAAATTCACAGTGGTAAACTATGGGGATACAAAATACAGGCCTTTGGAAATCAAGTTCTTTGTGCAGTTCGGTTACACAACTGACATTCAACCATCATCTCTTCGACCTCAATTGTTTGATAGATACGTGTTTAAGTTTGTGCCATTCGGAAACCTTCAACGACGTATTGGAAATGATACATATCTCACAGGTTATCATATTATAACTACCTTTTTATTCTTCATTTAAGTTAAAAACTAAATTGCTTGATTTGCTATGCCATGTTTACGGTAACCCGGTTTTCAGTCCATACCTGAAATGGTCACATATCACCTTTAAGTTTACCATAAATCCATCAGTGCATATAGTTTTAAAAGGGTGTTTGGGCTTGCTTATTGAATGTTTTCATTCCCTACCTGAAAATGGTCACATATCACCTTTAAGTGTTTGGTCACGGGTCCAGTTTTTTATCTTTTGACCCATATTACTGGTATAACATTATGTAACTGGTATGAGTTGTGGAATTAAACTATTTTGATATATTAGTTAACTGGTATGAGTTTAGTCCCTATGATACATTATATGGTTTCACCCTATTTTTCATGGTTTGTTTTGGTACATGAGTTGTTGAATGCTTATCTAAGTGGTATAATATTTCACTAAATAATTTGACATTTGTTCTTTTAATAATTTAATATCTGATAACTGGTTTACTCAGTTAGTATATAAGTTCAGTTGGGACCTATGATGACAGCTTATGTGTATCAGTATGCAAATGTTTTGACATTTGGTTACCTATTTCTTATACATTACAGAACCTGTGGAACAAGATGTTTGCTATCTAAATCATTTCATTTACTACATAATGTTTTGCTATATATAAATATATAATCGTTGATTCCATGTTAATAAATTTTGCTGCATAATGTTTGCTATCTAAATCATTTCATTTGGTGGTCTGCTTCAATAAATAGCACATATCAGCTTATATATCACTTCATATTTGCTCTCTAAATCTATGGAATTATAATGTGTAACTCATATATAACTTGACTAATAGTACCAGACTACCAATAGCCAAATAAGGAATTTACAGTGTGTAAAATATGGTACAAGTAGTAAAATACGAGTATAGAAAAAGGCCATCCAAGATTATGTGTAACTCATATATATTAGCATATAAAAAGACTAATAGAATAACAGTATCAGTAGTTAAATATGTAATTAATCATTATGGATCACCAAAAATAGTTGAAAAGTGTCGGTAGTAAAAGTGGCCCGATAACCCGAAGCACCCGACCCAACTTAATCCGACCGGATAAACACCCGAACCTGACAAAGAGATTTACATCAGTTGGGGTATGCAAATTGGTCTTTTACATTGGTGCCTTTAGCTTCTAAAACTTGACATTTGTTCTTTTACTTGCAGCCATTGTATGGTTTTCAAGTACCTATATTAAGTCTAACAATGTTTAGACGTGTTAGTGTTAAGAGTAACTACTGTTGTAGTAGATAATCCTAACGATCATCCAGAATCTATAAGTCGTTTTTTTTTTTTTTTTTTTTTTTTTTTTTTTTTTTTTTTTTTTTTAACAGATGTCGTAGGTGTTCTTCGAGAATGGGGTCCTCTTCAAAATAATGTTGAACGCGTCCAAGGTTGTAACCCCAGGTCCGCAAAATTGTAATTGCTGATATGAGGTATTTTACCATTTTTATAACATAATTTTGTTCCATGTGCTATCTAAAAAATATAAGCAACTTTTGACGATTTACTCTATTGCAGTGATATAAAATTGAACATATCGTTATGGGGAAAGTGTGCTTTGGCGTACGAAGATAACATAATTGAGTCTAAAAAAAATACCAAGATCGTTGTGATCTTGACGTGCAGAGTTCGGCTTTATGCAGGTTGGCGTCTTGAATACTTAGATATTTACTATCATATGGCTATAATTCAAATATGGTATTTTCAGTTGATAAGTATTTTTTTTAAATTATCTCAGGTGCACCACAATTAACGACGACGGTATCGACACAATTTCATTTGAACCTCCCGATCGCTGGAACTCTTGCATACAACCAAAGGTGACATTTAATGTCTATCAGGACACATGTTACCAAATTCTATACGCTTTACATACTACATATATTTAAATTACCTCGCGATACTATTTTTTTTAGGCATATCCAGCCCGTTGTCTTTACATCTACAACTGTTGAGACTGATACGTTGAAAGTAACACCAGTTACCGAAATTTATCAGTGTTTGGCTGATGGCGCTACTCTGGTAATTTCCCTTATTAGAAAATCTAAATTACATATTTGATTTCAGTTTACCATTCACACTAATCGTTTGATGTTCTTTTCTCAGGGGACAAGGTTCATTATATATGGAATGGTTATCGGTATTGACTTAGATAAGGACCGGAAATTCATACAATGTACTAAGTGCTTCCACAAAGTGACCTTAGATGGTGTTCGATATTATTGTGACGAGTGCAAAAAACATGTCAGCAACCCGCGTCAAACGTATGTTCCATATATCCTCATGAAAATTATGCTTTAGAAAAAAACTTTTATTAATCTTTATCCTTATAGGTACAAGTTAGTGATAAAAGTAAGAGACAACGAAGAGGATATTGAATGTGTACTTTTTAACTCAGCTGCCACTGAGATTTTAGGCCTTACGGTGGAAGAGTTGATTACCAAGACTTTAAAGGAGGTGAGCTTTTTAAAAGAAAATATTTCAATTTTTATGAACACATGTTACAACTGTATTACAACCATGGTCACAAGATTATGTTAGTTACTATGGTGCTCATATTATGTTACTTACTATCATCACAAGTTTATGCATCCATAGTACTAACTAAGTATCATATGATAATTTATAGGGAGCAGACGACCCAAACTGGATAGTGGATTACTTTGTTGATAAACTCTTCACTCAAATGGTTGTTCTCGAGATCAAGATTGATAAATTTAATCTACCACCTACGTATGTCAAAAGATATACTGTTACAAAATACTATGGTAGCGATTTCAATGACTTGAATAAGCATCGTGGGAGTTCATCAATGTCTGGATCAGTAACAAGCCTCGCAAATTCTAATGTATCATCGGGATTAAACTATTTTGATATTGTTGATTATGCTACTGATTATGAAAATTTGGGAACGACCATAACCGAGGATGAAGAAAAGTTGATGGATGAAATTGAGTGGAACTGGGTCTCTAAAATAGTGCCTCCTACAACTCATATAGTTACAAATCAGCCTCCCGTACATGATGAGGTTAATGCTACTGTTGTTCAGGCTCCTGTTGATGATTCCGTACATGATGTATCTCATGCAAGTAATGAACTTACAATTGCTATAAACAGAGTTGTGTGTCCTTCTACAAATGCTACTGTTGTAAGAGAAATTGATGAAATGCCACATGAGGTGAATGTTAACAACATGAACTTTGAGGTTAATGAGGTAGCAGTACCTCAACTTATGGAGATTATGCAGGATGAGGGAGATGAGGAAGTGGTTAATTGTTCGTGTCCTTTACTTGAATCGTTTAGACAATTTGCAGCCATTTAATCCGTTCACAAATTTACTTTGATCGTTTAGTACATTATGAAAATAATGAGTTTAGACCATCATACGTTATGCTTTATTTTATTATTTTGTTGGACTTTAATCATGATCTTTTTTCTTCAACTTTTCGATGTTCTATCTCTTCCTAACTTATTGCAAACATCATATAAAAAAACGTCTACCCATGCAACGCACGGGTATTGTTCTTGTTGTTTTTTTGGTGATTAAGTCTTTGCTTATGTGGCACTTCTATTGACTTAGTCCTATTATTACCTCAATATTATTGACCGAGTAAAGTCTTCCTTTTACAGGAGGTTGACATGACTACTTCAGCATTGTTTTAATTTTACGTGGGAAATTAAACAAACAATTAAAATTTAAGTTTTAAAAAGTTATTTTGAAAACTGAACATTACTCAAGTTTAAGCTTTTTAAATTTTAAGCAAAAATATTTTTACTTTATATGTAACATCAATTATGTAGCAAATCAATGTATATTACGGAACGCGCGGGTGAAATTCGAAATAATCCAAAAAATTAAGTTTATCATATCATAATAAACTTATATAAGTACACACGTCTCAAAATAATCCAAAAATTAAAAGCTTATAAAATATAAGTCAAAAAACGAATAAGCTCACTTGCCACTAGGGGTGAGCAAACAGACCGGACCGGACCGACCGGACCGACCGACAAAACCAATCGGACCGGACTGGACCGAGACCGGATCGACCACATTCGGTCCGGTCTCGATCTAGGGGTTTTCATAATTTCGGTCTCGATCCGGCTTAAAAACCGGACATTTAGCCTATTTTGACCGAGACCGGACCGACCACATTCGATCTGGTCTCGGTCTAGGCATTTTTCCAGATTCGGTCTTGGTCCGATCCGGTTTTTCTCAGTCCGGTCCGGTTTTCACCCGATGAGCAGCCTTACTTGTCACGTATAAGCTTAAACAAACACCTTTAACGCAAAAAAAAAAAAAAAAAAAAAAAAAAAAAAAAAAACTTGTCTTTTTTATTACTAGTACATAACACAAGTAAGTCCAAGTTTAAAAGCCCAAATTAATAACACATCAATCAAAAGCCCATTATTCTACCCCAACCATACGACGTCGTTTGCTTCTGCAACTAGTGTTCATCATCTTCTTTAATTCTTACAAACCCTTAAAACCCAAAACCAAATAATGGCTGAAAAACCTGAAGCAGTGAAAGTGTTGTGAATTCGGACCTGATTTTGAGAAATGCAAACCATGGTTGATACAAAACGCTCCCAATCTTTACACTCACCTTCTTAATGGTAACAAGATTTTACCCTTTTCATTTTTATGCTTAAATCTCTTTGCTTTTTGGATTTTGTTACAGCTTATATAGCCGGCTTACGGCTTATTTGGTTTTGGGCTTATGTTTCATAATCTCTCTTTTTGTGGCTTATTTTGAAACTTTTCAGCTTATATAAGCTTATTATGTCATCATAAGCGTAAACAAACATTAATATTTCAAAATAAGCCACAAAAAGTAAGCTTATGAAACATCAGCCCAAAACCAAATAAGCCGTAAGCCGGCTATATAAGCCGAAACAAACACCCCCATAGTTTGTGTTTTTACAGTTTTTGACTGTTTTTTGTTTGGTGGTTTAGACTCAAATTTGAAGGAAGGTAATGGCTTAAGAATTGACCCTTATCATATTTATGTAAAAATTTACTTGCTTTTTGTGTTTTGGTTTAGTATTTATATTGAGACTTATTAGTTTATTATGTCAGTATCAAAATAAACCCAAAAACAAGCGCCTCCTAAAGTAGAGTCGAATTTGAAGGAAGTTAATGGTTTAAGAATTTACCCTTTTCGTTTTTATGCTTAGATCTCTTTGCTTTTTGTGTTTTGGTTTAGTATTTGTTATAAGGGGGTGTTTGTTTAAGCTTATTTTTGGGCTTATGAGTTTATGTGGTTTAGGATTATGTTTTGTAAGACCATTTCTTTTGGCTTATTTTGAGACTTGTAAGTTTATTATGTGATAATAAACTTATGTAATTCGATGAGTTTCAAAATAAGCGGGAAAAACTGGGCTTATGAAACATAAAGCCGAAATCACATATGCTCATAAACCCAAAAATAAGCTTAAATAAACACCCCCTAATGTTTGTGTTTTTGTGTGGTGGGTTAGAGGCAGATTTGAAGGAAGTTGACGGAGTTTCGGAGCAGTTGCGTTCGTCGGGGTTATCGGATGCTACTGGACCTTCTGGTAAGTTTTGGGTTATTGGTTTTGTGAATTGTTGCTGTTTTGGTAGGAAATGGGATTAGGGGTTTGCGAGATTGACGAGTTGGTTGTGGTTTATGTTAAGGGGGAAATGTTGTTTGATAAGGGTCGTGTATTAGAGGGTGTTTGAGGATGCTTATGAGTGTTTATCTGCTTATGTTTTCAAGCAGTTTTGATAGTTTGGGTAAACCTGCTTATATGCTTATTTTAGTAAATGCAAGCAGCTCTGTACATAGTTAGTTATAAGCAGATAAGCAGTTTTCTATAAGCAAACCCAAACAACCCTTTAATGTAAATAACTTGTTATTATCAGCTGACTTAAGTTTTATATTTTAGTTAGTTGTAATAGAAATCATTACAACGACCATTAAACTTGCAAAAAGTCTTTTAAAATCTTTCACCCATGCCATCACTTAACAGTTTTTCTGTCAAAGCTACTCGACATGATCAACATCAATGTTATAATGGTTCTAGTAAAGATCTTTATGGTTCAGTGACTAATTTAGAATTTAAGTGAACGTACCTTTGTATTCGTTTGAGTTTGACCTATAATAGAAATTAAAATACATGTTTAGGGTCTTTTTTGTGCCCAAAAAGTATTAAAAGTTGTCGACTTGGAAAAGGAAATAAATTTAGTCCCTTTTTTGTGGTCTTTTCAAATGCCAGGCCTAAAAATGAAAAGAAACGGTGAGTTACGTGTTACCTGCAAATAACCCCTAGAGGATTCACTAACTTTGTGTAGGCATTTCACTTGTTAAGAGTGTTTGGTACTTCATATAATATTGATTGTGCCTAAACAGAAATTATCAATACATAAATTGGTAAGAGCATGCTTTTGTGTGTTCTCCATGTACCCAGATATTTTTGATTCTCAATCACGAGTGTGAATCTTTATTTATCTCAAGTGCAAATGTGCAATAGCATGCTCGTATACTAGCTATCTAAGCAATGAGTTATTCTAAGAGCATTTTTAATACATTGGTTAGTAATAATAGATTTTATAGGAGGATCAAATAAGTGTTAGTAGGGTAAGTCAACCTATGATTTTTTCACCTCTAGTCGATGCTTTCACGAAAAAAGCACTTATTGAGTTATTGTTCCACACTTCCACCTCGTGTTTTCTTCTAACACAACAATAGGCCTTCAGATATATAAATGTGTTATACTTAGTTTCATCTGTGTAGTTCTGTTTGCGCTAGTTACATACATAAATGTGTCCTCTTTCTAATTCAAACACATAATGGTCATTTTCAATTTTTTAAACAATAAAATTAAAAATTAAATAATAAAAAAGCAACCACTTTAATTCCCAGTTCTAGCAACATCTTTATAAACTTTTATTTTCATCAAAGTTAGTAATTTACTTTCTACTGCATGGGCTGTTTTCGTCTGGTTCTATATATAGGAACCATTGACCCACCTATTAAGGCCCATTAATTGGTTCATCCCCAAGAAAACTTTATCTATCAGATTTTAGATCCCATGTTTTTTGTTTTTTTTTTTGTTTTTTGTTTTTTTATTTTATTATTATTATTAAAATGGCTCAATAGTAGGGTTTTTTTATTTTATTTTATTTTATTTTTTAAGGTTTGCACACAACTCGGTCAACAATTTTTTATTCAATGTGTTTAAACTTGTGCAATAGAAACTATTTTGCTATATTATATTTGTTGTTTTTTTAAAGTTGAGTGTGTAACCGCCTATATGAGATAATTGAGAAGTGAAAGATTAAATATTGTTTGTGTAAAGTGAAAATCCTAGTTTCAATCTAAAACTGGGCTAACCAAAGCCTATTCGGTACATTGTTTTTAGACATTTGTCAAATTTGGTTTACTAACACTAAAATCTTTCGAGCCTATATCAACTACACAAGTTTGAAAATATGGTATCTACAACTATAGTATAGAAAACTAGTTTATATTGCACAGGTTTAAAAATAAGATTTTTTCTTGGTTCTTGGTTGTGAATTTCGGTAGTTTGGTGGTGATTTTCTGATGGTAAGTGGTGGTTTCTGACTGGTGGTTATTTTTACAAAGAGATGAGTGTAATTTTAAAATGAGAAATGTGAGAGTGATGAGTGACTTTGGAGATAGAAAGTGTATAAATGTGTGCTGAGTGAATAAATGTGTTAGGTACTGTTAGAAAAAGAGTAGATGTGTTAGGTGCGTGAGTGCATGCCCTATTAATTTAAGAGGGTATTTGGTTGGAGGTTTTAAAGCCGAAAGTAATTGATTTTTTAGTGATCAAGTCTTTGCTTATGTGGCACTTCTATTGACTTAGTCTTATTATTACCTCAATATTATTGATCGTGTAAAGCCTTCCTTTTACAGGAGGTTGACGTGACCACTTCAGCATTGTTTAAATTTAACGTGGGAAATTAAACAAAA
Source organism: Artemisia argyi (assembly GCA_030686995.1). Lineage (NCBI taxonomy): Eukaryota > Viridiplantae > Streptophyta > Magnoliopsida > Asterales > Asteraceae > Artemisia > Artemisia argyi. Next base: position 105,468 of record JARVZY010002775.1, read on the forward strand.
GATTAAAATTTAAGTTTTAAAAAGTTATTTTGAAAACTGAACATTACTCAAGTTTAAGCTTTTTCAATTTTAAGCAAAAATATTTTTACTTTATATGTAACATTAATTATGTAGCAAATCAAGGTATGTTACGGAACGCCCGAGTAAAGAAATTTGAAGTAATCCGAAAAATAAAGTTTATCATATCATAATAAACTTATATAAGTACACACGTCTCAAAATTATCTGAAAATTAAAAGCTTATAAAATCTAAGTCAAAAAACAAATAAGCTCACTTGCCACTAGGGGTGAGCAAACAGACCGGATGGACCGGACTGACCGACAAAACCGATCGGACTGGATCGGACCGGACCAAGACCGGACCGACCATATTCGGTCCGGTCTCGGTCTAGGGGTTTTCATAATTTCGGTCTTGGTCCGGTTTAAAAACCAGACATTTAGCCTATTTGGACCGAGACCGGACCGACCACATTCGATCCGGTCTCAGTCTAGGTTTTTTGCCGGATTCGGTCTCGGTCCGGTCCGGTTTTCACCCGATGAGCAGCCTTACTTGCCATGTATAAGCTTAAACAAACACCTTTAACGTGAAAAAAAAAAAAAAAAAAAAAAAAAAAAAAAAAAAAAAAAAAAAAAACACTTGTCTTTTTTATTACTAGTACATGACACAAGCAAGTCCAACTTTAAAAGCCCAAATTTATAACACATTCATCAATCAAAAGCCCATTATTCTTCCCCAACCATACGACGTCGTCTGCTTCTGCAACTAGTGTTCATCATCTTCTTTAATTTCTTAGAAACCCATAAAACCCAAAACCAAATAATGGAAACCATGGTTGATCCAAAACGCTCCCAATCTTTACCCTCACCTTCTTAATGGTACTTCAAGATTTTGCCCTTTTCATTTTTATGCTTAAATCTCTTTGCTTTTTGGATTTTGGTTTAGTATTGGTGGTAAAGTTTGTGTTTTTACTGTTAAATATCATAATAAACTAATATAAGCCCACAAGTCTCAAAATAAGCCAGAAAATTGGAGCTTATGAAATATAAGCCGAAACACAAATAAGCTCATAAGTCATAAGCCACATATAAGCTTAAACAAACACGCCCTAATGGTAACAAAATTTTACCCTTTTCAGTTTTAGGATTAAATCTCTTTGCTTTTTGTGTTTTGGTTTAGTATTTGTTATAAAGTTTTGATTCTTAGGGGGTTGTTTGTTTATTAAGTGTAGTTTTAGGTTTATGAGCTTATGTGATTTCGGCTTATGTTTCGTAAGGTTTATATTGAGACTTATTAGTTTATTATGTCAGTATCAAAATAAGGCCCATAAGCTCATAAACCCAAAAGCAAGCGCCTCCTAAAGTAGAGTCGAATTTGAAGGAAGTTAATGGTTTAAGAATTTGCCCTTTTCGTTTTTATGCTTAAATCTCTTTGCTTTTTGTGTTTTGGTTTAGTATTTGTTATAAGGAGGTGTTTGTTTAAGCTTATTTGTGGGCTTATGAGCTTATGTGGTTTAGGATTATGTTTCGTAAAACCATTTCTTCAGGCTTATTTTGAGACTTGTAAGTTTATTATGTGATAATAAACTTATGTAATTCGATGAGTTTCAAAATAAGCGGGAAAAAATGGGCTTATGAAACATAAAGCCGAAATCACATACGCTCATAAACCCAAAAATAAGCTTAAACAAACGCCCCGTAAAGTTTGTGTTTTTGTGTGGTGGGTTAGACCGTTAGAGTCAAATTTTCAGGAAGTTTTTGTGATAAAGTTTTGACTTCTTTTTCTGTGTGGTGGTTTAGAGGCAGATTTGAAGGAAGTTGACGGAGTTTCGGAGCAGTTGCGTTCGTCTGGGATATCGGATGCTACTGGACCTTCTGGTAAGTTTTGGGTTATTGGTTTTGTGAATTGTTGCTGTTTTGATATGTATTTGCGCCTATGTTGTGGTATGTTTTGGTAGGAAATCGGATTAGGGGTTTGCGAGATTGACGAGTTGGTTGTGGTTTATGTTTATAGGGTGTTTGAGGATGCTTATGAGTGTTTATCTGCTTATGTTTCAAGCAGTTTTGATAGTTTGGGTAAACAGCTTGTTCTTATCAGCTGACTTAGGATTTATGTTTTAATAAGTTGTTTCACTTGTGCACTTATTACCTCTATAATCAGAATGTTCCAAAAGCTTATTTGTGATTTGGCAGAGCATAAGAAAATCCACACATTGTATTCTGCAGCGTGTTTGATACAGCTATAAGCAATCCAAACATCTCTAGGAGGCAGTGTTTGTATTTTCTTTTTCTTTATGCTGTAACAGAACTCAATAATCAGATAATTAGTTGTACGAGTGTCTGGCAAGTCTGATTATTTAAGGACTTAAATAGGTGAATTAATCACCCTCAAATAGTTAGATATACAGTAGATAGTATGTTTGTATCAAAATGCAATGATCAGATGAGTGATGATAAGCAATCTCAAGCACCCCCTTTCATTTTACACGGAGCTCCTTCTAACTGTTTATAACTTTTGGAAATCATTACAACGACCATTAAACTTTCAAAAAGTCTTCTAAAATCTTTCACCCATGCCATCACTTAACAGTTTTTCTGTCAAAGCTACTCGACATGATCAACATCAATATTATAATGATTCTAGTAAAGATCTTTATGGTTCAGTGACTAATTTAGAATTTAAGTGAACGTACCTTTGTATTCGTTTCAGTTTGACCTATAATAGAAATTAAAATACATGTTTAGGGACTTTTTTGATTGTGCCTAAACAGAAATTATCAATGCATAAATTGGTAAGAGCATGCTTTTGTGTTTTCTCCATGTACCCAGATATTTTTTATTCTCAATCACGAGTGTGAATTTTATTTATCTCAAGTGCAATAGCATGCTCGTATACTAGCTATCTAAGCAGTGAGTTATTCCAACAGCAATATGGTCATATAAGTGTTAGTAGGGTAAGTCAAAGAAGATGCAAAAAAGCATTATTTAACACATTCTTCAGTGAAACTGGTGCAGGGAAGCACGTCCCTCGCGCTGTCTTTGTTGATCTTGAGCCGACTGTCATCGATGAAGTCTTTTTCACCCTGAACAACTGATCAGTGGCAAAGAAGATGCTCCCAACAACTTTGGCAGTGGTCACTACACAAGTACGAATGATCGCCCAAAGATACTCATTTTAGAATGACTACTGATATTTTAATTTTTATACTTGTGTTACAGTCGGGAAAGAGATTGTTGACCTTTGCTTGGACCGTATCAGAAAGCTTGCTGACAACCGCACTGATGTGATCAACATCTGTCGTTGAGCCCTACAACAGTGTCCTATCCAGCCACTCACTCCCTACTGGAACACACCGATGTTGCCAATCTTCTCGACAATGAAACTATCTAGCTATGACATCTGCAGACATTCTCTTGACATCGAGCGTCCCACCTATACCAACCTTAATAGCCTTGTTTCTCAGGTCATCGATTTCATCATTGATCGCGTCTTTGAGGTTTGATGGAGCTTTGAACGTTGATGTGACTGAATTCCAGAGCAACTTGGGTCCATACCCCAGGATCCATTTCATACTTTTGTCGTAAGCTCCTGCATGTCATCTCAGTTGAGAAGGCTTATCATGAACAGCTCTCAGTCGCTGACCAACAATGCTTTTGAGCCATCTTCCATGATGGCCAAATGTGATCCTCATCATGGAAAGTACATGGTTTGCTGCCTAATGTACCGTGTTGTCCCCAAGGATGTGAACGCTGCAGTTGCAACAATAAAGACAGAACCATCCAGTTTGTGGACTAGTGCCCAACTGGTTTCAAGTGCGGTATCAACTACCAGCCACCAACTGTTGTGCCTGGAGGTGATCTAGCTAAGGTGCAAAGAATGGTCTGCATGATTTCTAACTCAGAGGTGTTCTCTTGCATTGACCACAAGTTTGACCTCATGTATGCTAAGCGTGCGTTTGTTCACTGGTACGTTGGTGAGGGAATGGAAGAAGGAATTGTGGCCGTGTGACAAGTTACTATCTTCATAATCGTGCAAGTTGGTTTCGAAATGCTTGTTTCAGACATTTGTTTAAACTCATTTTTTACAAATTGATAATTAATGCATATGCATTTTATTTCACCGACTCATTGCGGCGAAAATGGTTATAACAACCACTATCCGCACAAATCCCGGCTATAACCGTCCAAGACCCGGGTATATCCGGCCAAGACCCGGTTAGACCTGGCCAGACCCGGATATTCCGGCCAAGATCCAGCTATATCCGGTCAAGACCCGGATAGATCCGGCTAGAGCATATAGTGACTTGTTGGATGTTAATTTATTGTGTTTTATAGGTGGGATTCTCTGTTAAGGGAGTTATAAGTCTCACATATTTTTGGATTCTAAAGGCGTTCTTTTACAATACATGTATTTTTGGATTCAAAATGGATTTTTAATCACAGTTTAGCTAAGAAATGGTGCAACCCGTCTCAGGTCTTAATAACTACATTGGTTGTGATGATTTCTGGTGTAAAATGGTATATGCCTAGTTCGATAACCAATCTGTGGCTATGTTACTTTCAGCAATAATAACAAGTTAAAGCAGCCCATTTGGTGTTTCTTACGGTAAGGACAGAACATAGTTTATGAACAAACAAACTATAACCCGCAGCTAAATCGTACAATATTTTTTGACTGAAGCCGGCTGCTGGGTGTATCATGATTTCTTTTGAGCTTTTATAAGTCCAGCACCATGCACAACTTAATTAACATGTAATCTGTGTCATATATATAGATGAACTTATTAGCCTATGGCTTATCTGCTGTCACAACTGATTTCAAGCTAGCCTTTTTATAATCTTATAAGTTAGCCTTTTTATTATCCTTTTACACATCTTTTTCATTGTCACTGCTGCAAGAAAACATGGAATGAGAGGTAGCAATTTTCAGCCCATTTGCTTATGAGTTATGAACGGGTTGTTTCAGGCTATGTGTTATCTCTAACGGGTCGGGACCATTAAAGTAAAAAAATATATCAAAAAGGAAACGGCTTTTGCGGATCACACTTGTCAAATGGATTGGGATTTGTTCAAAGTATATTCCAATGCAGAACACTTCATAATTTATTTGTTCAAAAATTCGATGAAATTTTGCCCGGCCTCGTTGACATATATCAAAAGTTACATGTTTTGATCCGAAGCTCTTTTGACCCTTTTCTTAACTAGCCAGAACCAAAATTATTGGGCCGTAATTCTTCTTGTCCATTTAATTTCATTACATGCCAAAAGTCAAATATGTATTTTAGTATATAGTTATGGGTCAAATTAATAAGGCTGCAATGGGTTGAGTTTGGGACAAAACAGTTAACCCAAACACCCGTTATTAGTAATGTCAGTTATGTGTCAAACGACACAATGGTTAAATGTAACTGTCATGTCGTTTAGTATTGTATAAATAGGTGTCCATGTGTCTGTAAACAAATGATCAATCAATCAAGTATCAATAAAACTATTGTTTACTATATTGACCCGTTTACTGTTTCATTCATTTGCATACATTGTCTCATATTCAAACTCAGAAAATGGTTCATTACAAACACATAATGCAACACAATTGGCTTGGATTCAAACCTGTGCAAAAATTCTTTTATCACTATGCCTGTCGAAAAATTTGATGTGAACATTTTGAGCGGTTATCTTATAAATACGTAATTTAGCGAATCTCAATCTGTGTATCCATGAACAACACTTAAAAGGGACCTATTATTCATGCTCACTATTATCAATTTGTCTCATTTTATTGCAGGTTGTTTGTACACTTGGAAGCATAGTCTTTGTGAGCATCTTGCTTGTTCGCGGGGTATGGACTGGAATATCATATTTTCAAGAGGGTCGTTACCATAGGACAGATGATTTTGATGACGAGAATCAAGCATGGACCAGAACCCATCCATTGAATTGGTGCCCAACTAGGTTCAAGTGCGGTATCAACTACCAACCACCAAGTGTTGTGCCTGGAGGTGGTCTAGCTAAGTTGCAAAGAGCGGTTTGTATAATTTCTAACTCAACCAGTGTTGCAGAGGTGTTCTCTCGCATTGACAGCAAGTTTGACCTCATGTATGCTAAGCGTGCGTTTGTTCACTGGTACGTTGGTGAGGGAATGGAAGAAGGAGAGTTCTTCGAGGCTCGTGAGGATCTTACAGCTCTTGAGAAGGATAATGATCGAGGAGGTTGGTGCTGAGGTGACGAGGATGAAGGCGATGAAAATGAGTACTAGACTTCTGTCTCTATTTCAGTTGGTTTGTGTGGTCGCTTGAGAACTTTGTTTATGGATGTTATCGATCTTCATAATCCTGCAAGTTGGTTTTGAAATGCTTGTTTCAGACATTTTTTTAAACTCATTTTTTACAAACTGATAATTAGTACATATGCATTTTATTTCACCGACTCAATGCAGCGAAAATGGTTATAACCACCACTATCCGCACAAATCCTGGTTATAACCGGCCAAGACTCGGCTATATCCGGCCAAGACCCGGGTATTCCGGCCAAGACCTGGATTGATCCGGCTAGAGCATATAGTGACTTGTTGGATGTCAATTTATTGCGTTTTATAGGTGGGATTCTGGAGTTATAATTCTCACATATTTTTGGATTCTAAAGGCGTTAAAAAAAATAAAAAATAAATAAAAAAATAAAAAAATAAAAATAAAAAAGCATGTTTCTTTTCAAAATGGATTTTTAATCACAGTTTAGCTAAGAAATGGTGCAACCTGTCTCTCAGGTCTTAGATTCTTATCAGTTGCAATGGTGCCTACATTGTTTGTGAATGATTTCTGGTGGAAAATGGTATATACCTAGCTTGATAACTAATCCGTGGCTATGTTACAGCAATAATAAGAAGTTAAAGCAGCCCATTTGGTGTTTGTTACAGTAAGCATATGACAGAACATAATTTAAGAACAAAAACTGTAACCCGCAGTTAAATCGTACTCTATTTTCTGACTGAAGCCGGTCATGATTTATTTTGAGCTTTTATAAGTGCAGCACCATGCACAACTTAACATGTAATCTGTGTTACATAGATGAACTTATTAGCCTATGGCTAATCTTTTTCATTGTCCACTGCTGCAAAAAAACATGGAATGAGATGTTACTAGAGGTAGCAATTTTCAGTCCATTTGCTTATGAGTTATGAACGGGTTGTTTCAGGCTATGTGTTATCTCTAACAGGTCGGGACCATTAAAATAAAAAAAATATATCATAAACGAAACGGTTTTTGCGGATCACATTTGTCAAATGGATTGGGATTTGTTCAAAGTATATTCCAATGCAGAACACTTCATAAATTGCAAACGTTACATCTTTTCATCCGAAGCTCTTTTGACCCTTTTCTTAACTAGCCAGAACCAAAATTATTGGGCCATAATTCTTTTATCACTATGCCTGTCGAAAAAATTGATGTGAAAATTTTGAGCGGTTATCTTATAAATATGTAATTTAGTTAATCTCAATCTGTGTATCCATGAACGACACTTAAAAGGAACCTATTATCCATGCTCACTATCATCGATTTGACCCATTTTATTGCAGGTTGTTCGTGCACTTGGAACTTTGGAAGCGTAGTCTTTGTGACCATCTTGCTTGTTCGCGGGGTATGGACTGGATTATCATATTTTCAAGAGGGTCGTTACACCAGGACGAATGATTTTGATGACGAGAATCAGACATGGACCAGAACCCAGCCTGTATCTTGATTCATACGCTAACTTTCGTAGCAATTTTTATGAAAGAGAATAAGTTAACGTCTTCCAGGTTCCTGATGGTGATGGAATATGCAGAAGGGCCATCTTCTCCCGTGAAGAATTTGAAAGATCATATTAACATTTTTTTTTTTGGACTAACGATTTCCTTGATGATCTCATTTTTCGTTATATCGACAAACCACAAAGACCATTTACTTAATTAACTCTAAATCAAATTTACAAATTAAACTCATATTTGCCTTTGCTTCAAGTCTCTAATTCCTACAACCAAACTTATGCACATATATATACATCTACACATAGTACAAGTCTAACAGTGTCATACTGCCATACAATAATAATTTAAGGTTTTAATTTGGTTATATAATGGAAACAAAGGTTATGGCGTGAAACGTACACATGCATGATTCTTTTATCTTCGAAGCATAGTATTGGTATAGCGAAGTTTTAATCTTCATAGTAAACAACAATAAACACACACAAAAAGAAAAAACAAAAAACAAACAAGCGACTTTATGGCATGAAACATACACATGCAGCATAATATTGGTATAGCGTACTTCATCGCCTTTGCCTCACCTGAACTCCTCCATTAAAAAAGGATACCTACAAATATTAGTTAATGTTAACAACATATTAGTGTTAGAATATGGACATTATTTTAGTAGACGTATGTTAGGATCGAACTCGAGATCACGGGATTGCACACTTTACGTATGAAAAGTAAATGAGTAATAATTATATAAATGTTATATTAATTATTAGAACACAAACACGTAATGATCGTTAATGTTTAACGGAAATGGATAACGATTATTAGACGAATTAAAAGGAAGAACGATAGATGAAACTTTGAATGTCAAGAAGGTTTCGTAAACCCTTTAAGGGTGTAGGGACGATTGGGAATTGTATCCCACATCGCTTGGTGAAGCTTTTAACACAAGATTTCTACCCTATATAAACACACAAGGTTTTATTCTATTGATATAACTTGAAAACCTAACTTGTGTGTTTTCTTCTCTTCTCTTCTCTAGCAATTTTCGACAAGCCCCATTAAGTGAAGGTAGTCGAGACTTGTTATTCTAAGCGTGTGTTGTGCTCGTCTTACTTGCATAAGCATTTGCTTGAAGTAGTACGTGTGTACAAGATCGTGAATCAAACATATTATTGTTTGTTTCTTGGTTTGTTCACATAAACCCTATATTGGGGAATTGGTTCCGGAAGATTGCTTTTGATTCTTGTTCGGGCTAGAATCATTAAGGTACGTTTATTATTTATGTTTTAATTAATTAATTACATATTATGGTCTTGTTATAATTACTTCCGCTATATGCTCACTTTGATGTACTTGGTTTATTTATATGAAGGTCATGATATAATAATTCCAACAGTGGCATCTAGAGCCGTTATAATGTGTAATTAATTATCGCAACGCATAAAATTGGATTTGATTCGTATAGTTACATGTTTTTTTTAGGGTTTATTTTTTTTCCCTAACCCTAATTTATGGGTCGAATGACCTAGGGGTTATTAGGGTTTTGCTTTTATTTTTTAAATAAAAATAAATTTGACTAGAAACCCTAAGATGTCATGTAATTGTTTATGCGTTTTAGTAAACGATCTTGGTGCAATTTGTTAATTGTTAAGCTAAATCCATGAAAAGTGCATGTTTGCATGGATTTTTATTGTGTTATTTAAATGGTTTAAATTGCTTATATATATTAATGGTTAAGATATATTAAAACATGTAAATTTATTATAGATGTCGAATTGGGGAAGACTCCAATATTAATTAATCAATTATGTGCTATGTGGTATTTATTTAATTTTGGCTTACGCAATCGATTTATCGATGTATGTGGCTCTTTTTCTAAGAAAAAGAAAGCCCTAATTAAATTAATATGTTATACGCCTAGATTTGATTATTAATAGGACTTTTTAATAAGATTTGCATGTGGCTACATGTTTTATACATATTTAATTGTTATGATTATGTATATGTGTTTATTTAGTTGTTTTATTTTTTATTGCAAATTACTTGTTTTGTTTATTTATTGTGTTAGACATGTTTATTTAAACGAAAAGGGTAATTTTTTGAATAGAAAAATAATATGGACTAAATAATGGCGAAATTGTTTTGGTTTTTAAGAGTTAAAATTTCAAAGGATTGGTTGATTGATGTTTTTGTACGTAATGGTTAAATAGGCTCGACCGAAGTTTACACACTACAAGATGGGTATAAGGATGGCATCGCATTAAATTGTGGCCTTAGATAGACAACATTCATGTCTTAACGCTCGTTTGTGTGTAAATTAGACTTACCGAACAACCATTACATGTACATTGTCATCTTAAGGGTGAATAATCCACAATTCCACAATGATTATCCGAAACACTAAGCTTTCGGGCTTAAGCAAAAGTACGATATAGTGGGCGATAATTGATGGTTATTCTTTAATTGGTGAACCCGATACCTCAATCAAAACTTTGCTATTTTACTCTTAGCAAATTGGTAATAAAAATGTTTTGTAAAACCAATGTTATGAAGTTGTATGCATGCTTCTTCATACATTATTTTGATCACATCAAAATAGTTATACCCTAATAAATTAAGTTGAATGCCATCTAATTAAGAACACTTGAAGTTGTAATTTACGTCATGTGAGACTTGGCGAGATTGCAATGGAGAGGTAAATTTCATAAATTCATTGCTAGCAGATCAACTGATGTGATGGATTTATGAGTTTGCAGTTTTTAAGTTAGACGACTTAAATTGAGTAGGAAGTGAGACTTGGACTCAAGGCATTGAGATGGGGATCAAACATGCTTACAATACAAATGTTTTGTGATTGTAAATCCCATAAATCTAGGAATTGCAATATGATATTGGCAATTATTGTTCGACAATTACCTTGTTGAATACTATCATTACTAGCAGATCAACTGATGTAATGGTACTATGTCAATTTAGGATCCTAGCTTTAAGAAAATACTATGGTTTATATGAATATTTGCCAATGGGTATTTTATTTTCTTAAAGATCTAATTATCGAAAATACTGAAATTGAATTTTGTAATTCGTTTTAATGTATTAATGCAACGTTCAAACCGTAAACGTATTTTGGGCTTTGGTAAATTGATCTAGTTCTGTTTTCAAACAAATGTTTGATTAAGAAATATTTACTTAAAAGACAACAGAAGTCTCCTTTCTATGAAGGAAGAGTGAGACACAATCCTATTCCTTTTCACTAATAAGAAAGGATAATAGGAATATTAGATATGTCTAAATTCTAATATATAACTCATAGCAAATTTTTAATGGTTAAGAAAATTGCATACATTTTTCATAGGGATTTTATCATCCTCATTCGGTGATCAAATTCTTAGTAACAAATATGATATTTGGTTAACAGAAAATTATGTATGACATTTTATGAGTTATTATAATTAGAAGCTAGACTAATTACTGCAAAATGTTTAAAAATAAACTAGTTGTTTTGACTATTTTAAAGGTGCTACATACATTGTAGGATGGTAGACCTATTAAGGAAGAAATTGCATGCCCAATTTTCAAGTTAATAGCATTTGGTGGATAGTCCATCATTTACGTAGTAGAATACAATTTTAGTGCATAAGTAATTGTTACGTATGGACAATTAAAGGTGTAGGAAAGTTAAAAGTACACTATTTTCTTTTACTGGATATGAAACATTTACAAATGTTGTCAAATTCAGTGGGAGTATTGTGTACTTATCACTGAATAAGGGATTATTGTAATGATCTTTAATTCAGTGGGAGTTACAAGCTTTGATATCTTGGTAGCTAAAGATAATTACTTTCCAAATTTAGACACTCATACTTTTAAGGATAGTCTTGTACGTTTCCTTACTAGACATTGTTGTCCTACATCTACTTGTTATGCTAAAATCTATGACACAATCATATTGATCACATAAACAAATGCATGGCGTGTTGTTTATCAACTATATGATGTTGTTCCATGCACAAGTGGGAGAAATGTTATCTTTATTGTGTGCAAGAAACAACTCATAAAGATATGATTCAATGGATTCTCTTGACTACAAGGTAAGAGAATAATGTTCTAATATGAATTATACTAAGCTAATTCAAGAAACACTTGGTATTACAATTTATGTTATGTGAGACTTAACTAGATTGCAACAACAAGGTGAATTTCATATTTTCATTACTAGCAGATCAACTGATGTAATTGAACTATGAGAATTTGCAGTTTCTAAATTAGATACCTATTAGAACATGTGCCAATATGATCAAGACTACTTTAATTATTATATTTATGAATTCAAGGAATGACATAAATTAATTAAGTAATCTAATGCTACTTCAATCTGAATATTTATGTGTTCTTGGAATGACATAAATAAATGAAGAAATAATGTTATTTACATTATTGTGAAGTAGTATATTAACTTGAAATTACTATTGAAACCAAAAGATGGTGTTCATAATTACTTTAGTTAAACATGTTTATGTTTCATTGTAAAGATATAAACATAAAGTCTTTTAATTGTTACAAGACTTATAATAAAGTAAGACGTTATATTGTTATGTTTTTTAATTAAGACATATACATGAAGTTATTAAATTGTTAAATGACTTATAACGTATAGTGGGATTATAACAGTTTATGTTTTCTTGTAAAGACATGAACATGAAGTAACTTTGTAAAAAGTACTTATGTTATAAGGCATGTAATAGGCTTGAAAATTATTGTACCACTAAAATTAATTAGTTGGTAAATAGACAAGTCAAAAGAAATATGGTTATCTTTAATATTGTTAGATTGTCTTACAATATTAATACTAATGAAATATCAAATGTTTATGGTATGTTCAGTTAGGAAAATCAAACTCGTGTTATATTGTTTGATTAAAGATAACTATGACTTCTTTTCTTCCAAAAGTTATCAAGGTTAGAATGTTAAGTATGACTTGGACATATTTAATAAAACTCCAACATAGAAGATTAATAAGACATTATCATATGATGGAATGTGATGAATGTGATGAATCACATTAAGTCTTAAATTGAAGTTCCAAATTTGTGTAACTGCTTATGAAGAGGTTATTAACAAAATAAAGTTAGGAACTGTCAATATGTATTTGTAATATCCCAAAAGAGAATATTGTATTATTGCTTAGTATTTAAAGATAGTCTTTAAATTGCTAAAAGCAAGTGGGAGTTTTGATCTTTAAAAGATAAAATTACAAGATACATAATCTTCTAAAATACACTAGTAAATATCATGATGAAGTTTGACATTTAAATGTTAAATCTCAAGATGTTGATGAAGTTTGATATTTAAATGTTAAATCTCAAGATGATGGAATTATCATTCATAGAATAGCAATATATCTCAGATATTTGATTAATATGCTGAGGGCTATGATTTACAGGATTATTGTAAACCTGATAATCATTATGGTACATTACCAAATATGAAATTGGGTAAAGTATACATGATATGAATGATTAAGATGCTGTCCATAAAGATAATCAATTTTTGAAATTTGATTTATCTTAATAGTTAGACTAGAAAATGAAGATGAGTTTCTTCAAAGATAAAGTAACCCTTGTGGTTTAAATCTTTGTATAGAAATCATATGGACAATGTTGTACACGTATTTAATGTATGTTTTATGACAATATTATTAATCACACTTAAGCAATTAACTGTGATTGAATATTCTTTTCTAAAACACATTAAATATATAAAGATTATGATTGTCATATTTAGTTTCATTTATATGAAATTGACAATAGAATGTCAAAACTCTTTCATGAATGATTACTTGAGCGAGGACGATAAGTAATCAAAAAGGAGTTTATGAATTCAAATAAATCTTTGAAAGTGTACATGGTGCAATGATCCATGGATGGGTAAATGCATGCATCTAGAAGATTACTCTTATGCTTAATTATTAAATTCATGTTATGAGTTATAATTAAAATAAGATAATTTATAAGTATTCCTAAAAGCTAGTGGGAGTATTATGTTTAATTTCTTAAATCATATATGTTGTGGCACATATAAAAGTAACATTCCATATAAGTTAAAGGTTAAGTCTTAGTATGGAATGAAACTTTACTTGAAAGATTTAGAAAATAAGACATATAACCTTGAAATGAATGTTTATTGATGAAACATGTGCAGTAAATAAATCTAATATATCATGATATATGATATATTATTTAGAAAGTCTAAATAAATATGTATGACATGAATAAAATCTATGTATGACTCATAAGATTTTCATGTATATCATGTTTTGTTGTATCATACTTGATTACAAGATGATTTGGCAATATTAATATCTAATTAAAGGTTATTAGATAACTTGTGTAATATTCTAATAAGAATATGTTTGATTATAGAATTACATCCTAAATCTGGAACAGCTTCCAAATTCTATAGATGAACAATTTTTCAATTGTTGTGAAAATTGTCATAGCCAACAAACTTGAAAGTTTGAAGGGCATCAAACATTACACAATAGATATTATAGTTTACGGAAAGTTTTAATAGCATATTGTTGTAGCATACAATGATGCTAATGAAATTGAGATGACACTCAATGCTAGTTACGGTAAGGATTTAATCCTTGGCTGTTACTAGTTATGCTTACTAAAAGCATAGTTGCATTATACATTAAAAGAATAAGAATACTTTAAACTTTAAAATGTTTGGAAGTTTAATTATCATAAATTGGTGGTTAAGGATGTCTCACATTTTTATGAAATATGGCATTATCAAAATATTTGACTATGCACATATAAGAATTTCAATAGTTGAATTCTTGAAATAAGTATTCTTAAAATTCCAATAGATCAAAGTTGGATGATTTATGTCTTGTCAACAAGTATGAATGTCATTGCTTGAGACATAATTCATCAACAAGAGTTATCATGCATTGATCTATTTAGTATTTGGATAAGGGATGTTAAACAATTATTATAATAAATTGAAATACATGGTATGTTTAATTTATAATATATTGTATCCTATATTTGTATGTTTAATTGATGCGTGGGAATCGCACCTTGCTTTACCTCTCGAGGGATCTCGCGAGGCTTACAACCCCCACCAGGCAGTGTACCTGATCGTTGTAGTATAGTATAGTGACAAGTACCGGGGGATTGATCGTTCAGCTTAGGAATAGTGTCGCTAGGATTAGAAAGCCTAATTAATAGTTCTAGAGATGAAGGATGATTATTTTTGTGTTTTTATATTTTATGAAAGCAAGTAAAATCTCGGGTTTTGGAAGAGTGGGCGGAATTAGTTGTTATTCAACTAACCCAAAAACTACTTTATAACTAATTAAACTAATGAAAATGAAATTAAGCTAATATTAAACTAAAGTTGTGAGCAGTAATTGGAGAAATTGTGTTTACTTAGACTTCATTACTCCCTAGATATCTTTTACATGTCAATTACTTGTTACACTTGTATGGATGACGGATTGTATTCCTTAATACCATTCGTGGGGTGGCATACATAACTCCCCAACTCTATGAGCTCTTATCTCCTCCTACACCATGACCCAGCACAACTATAGGGATTGTAAACAGTGGCTCATGCATTAAATACAACCAATAAAGACCTAGTACGCCTCGGTTCATGTTTCTTAAGACGTTCAAGCATGTTACCATTTGGAGATCTGCCAGTTTTCTTAAGCCTAACATATAATATCATTCATCCAAGAACAAGAATAGACAAGTAATTAACACATAATCAACATCTAGGTTTCATTAGATCTAAGCAAACACAAAGGAAATCTAGCCTAGCATAGTAGAATTAAGATAAGAACAAAAGATAAACAACCAACACATAGACATATTGATTGAATTAAGAGTATACTTATCTCAATTACAATGCAAGGTATCAAGGGTTTGGAACCCTTGAAAAACCTGTAAAAGAGGCACCAAAATCGTCTTTAGGGTTTCACCAAAACTTCTCCCTCCTTAATGAAAAAAACTAGAAAACTATATATAGGAAAATCGTCCTGACGGCGTCAAGAGTTAATTCTGACGCCGTCAGCCAGCCGCCAATAACTTCCTCGGACGCCCTAGATCCAATTGTGACGGCCTTGGTGACGCCGTCACCACCTACGGTAAATTAATCTTTGGCCACTTTGACGCCGTCATCTCTTCATCTAACGCCTTCACAACCTACGGTAAAATATTCATCCTTTCTGACGCCGTCAAGAGTAAATCCTTGACGCCGTCACCTTGTAATTCCAGCTTGGATTTGGTACTTTGTCGTTTTCTTCACTTTATGCTCCAAAAACGTCCAAAATAGCCTCTTTTCCAGAATTCACTCTCCAAACACCTAAAATCACAAAAGGAACGATTTAGGGCAATATTTGATCAAATAAATTCGGATTCGGGCTTAAATGACCCCCTAAAAACGGATCACTTTTCGCCTCATCATTAATCCATGAATAAATGTTATTCTAAATTGTCCATTGTCAGTTAATAATATGGGAATATTATTAAATTAAGACAAATCTGAAGGTTGGTATAATATACTTAAAGTATATTGATGCGTAGTCATGCCATTTCAGATGGTATTCGATGATACTGAATATAGGACTTATCCCAACTACATGATGTTACTTTATGGATTTTGTCATTAAGTAAATCATGAGAAGTTATCCTCAGACTTGAGATGCAAGATAAGTGTCATGAATGTAGTACGTTTTTGTGGAACAACTTAACGCTATACGTAACTGGTAGTCATAAGGGTTGTTTTCGAAAGTGTTACAAAGTTTGTGGGTTTTGCTTGTAGTCAAGATAGAATTTGTTCCTTCAAATTTATTTTTGGAGTTTAATACTGCTGGGCCCCTCGTAGGGTTGGTAAGATGCATGTGCGGCCGCACCCAAAATCTTCCCTGAATATGTTCAGAAGATTTGGTAATCTTGATCAATCATAAACAACGAGAAACAGAATGGTTAATTAAGGAATGACTTTAATCCATATCCTTATTAACGTGGTATTAGAAACAAAAGGATAATAATAATGAGAAATCATTAAAAGGTTTTTCCAGGAGCCTTACTCGAGATCGTACTAGAGGCATCGGCGTGTTGCAAGACGCTAACCGATGTGATTACACTATTAAAATATGTCCAAGTGGGAGCTGTTAGAATATGGACATTATTTTAGTAGACGTATGTTAGGATCGAACTCGAGATCACGGGATTGCACACTTTACGTATGAAAAGTAAATGAGTAATAATTATATAAATGTTATATTAATTATTAGAACACAAACACGTAATGAGCGTTAATGTTTAACGGAAATGGATAACGATTATTAGACGAATTAAAAGGAAGAACGATAGATGAAACTTTGAATGTCAAGAAGGTTTCGTAAACCCTTTAAGGGTGTAGGGACGATTGGGAATTGTATCCCACATCGCTTGGTGAAGCTTTTAACACAAGATTTCTACCCTATATAAACACACAAGG
The DNA here is from genome assembly GCA_030686995.1 of Artemisia argyi. NCBI lineage: Eukaryota > Viridiplantae > Streptophyta > Magnoliopsida > Asterales > Asteraceae > Artemisia > Artemisia argyi. Next base: position 122,722 of record JARVZY010002775.1, read on the forward strand.
TTTTATTCTATTGATATAACTTGAAAACCTAACTTGTGTGTTTTCTTCTCTTCTCTTCTCTAGCAATTTTCGACAAGCCCCATTAAGTGAAGGTAGTCGAGACTTGTTATTCTAAGCGTGTGTTGTGCTCGTCTTACTTGCATAAGCATTTGCTTGAAGTAGTACGTGTGTACAAGATCGTGAATCAAACATATTATTGTTTGTTTCTTGGTTTGTTCACATAAACCCTATATTGGGGAATTGGTTCCGGAAGATTGCTTTTGATTCTTGTTCGGGCTAGAATCATTAAGGTACGTTTATTATTTATGTTTTAATTAATTAATTACATATTATGGTCTTGTTATAATTACTTCCGCTATATGCTCACTTTGATGTACTTGGTTTATTTATATGAAGGTCATGATATAATAATTCCAACAATTAGTTACTGTAACTCATGCTTACAAACACAGGTATTCATGAAATTAAGGGAATTGAAATCTGGTATTTTTATACTCGTATTCATGAATGTACGTACCTCGCTAGAAAAACTTCCTCCTTAGGCGAGCAAGGTTCAACAATATTGATAACGTTAGCCAACCATAAACATTCTCAAAGAACCCAAAGTAAGCCAACCTCCAACTCCTGATGAAGTGCAAACTAGCAAGAAGTCCCATGAATCCAACAACAAAGCCTGGCCCCATACTAACATAAGAAAACAAGCCTTCATCATTATCTTCTTGACCTTCATCTTTACCGTCATTATTGTATGAAGAATTGGATGGTTTGCATCTCGATAGTGGCCACCCACACAATCCGTTGTTCCCTTCATAAATGGACGGGTTGTCTAAAGTCTGGAGCTGATTTCCAACCGGAATAGGACCAAATAATTTATTGAATGACAGGTTCAGGTAGCTTATAGAGTGCAAGGTAGCCAAACTTTGGGGAATTCGACCACACAACATGTTCATTGACAAATCCAAAGATTCCACTTGCTGTAGGTTTCCAATCTTTATTGGTATATTTCCTTTAAGCAGGTTTCTTGAAAGATTCAAATTCTTCAAACCCACAAGATTCATCAAAGAATCTGGAATTTCTCCAACAATATTGTTGCTCGATAGGTCTAAGGATACAAGAAACTTTATTGTCTTTGTGAAGAGCAACTGATTTCCTTTCATGTTAACCAATATATTTTCGTAATCTTGGTAATTGTACTCATTGTTACTATTATCTTCTATTTTAATCATTCCACTTAAATTCCCAAAGCAAGGAGGGATCGTCCCAGTTATGCTATTATGTGCCAAGTTTAAAAGTTGAAGACTGCTGAGGCGACAAAGCTGTCGTGGAATCTTGCCTGTAAACTGATTGGATTGAAGATTTAAGATTCTAAGTTTCGGTAGACTTTTACCGATCCAGAAAGGGATACTACCCGTGAAGAAATTGTTTCCCAAATCCATGGTGACCAAGCTTGTCAAATTCTGAAAAGAAGGGGGGAGATCCCCCATAAATCTGTTGTTGCTCAATTGCAACGAGATGAGATTTCTTAGAAAGCCCAAAGAGCTTGGAAGAAAACCGGTTATTGTGTTATTTGTAAGATCTATCACAGACAAATCCAAGTTCCATAAGCACCGAGGAAGCCTTCCAGAAAATTTGTTTTGTGACAGATCCAATACCCTGATACCAAGTATATTGCACAGGTGTTTTGGAACAGCTCCTGTTAACTGATTTTTTGAGAGATCAATATATTGCAGGTTTTGGTTCACTGTTCCAATGGTCTTGGGAACATTTCCTGACAGTAAATTATCTGACAGGTCCAACACCAGAACATTCGACGGTAATGAGATGAGTGGTCCCTCAAATTTGTTCGAGTTCATTTTCAGTATTCTGTACAAGTCTGTTTGGCTGTTAGAGGGAAATGCTGGCAGTTCGCCACCAATCTGATTGTAAGACAAATCCAAGTCAGCAATATGAGTTGCGATGTTCTCAAACCAATCTGGTAATGTATCTCTAATACTAGAGTTTGAAAGATATAGGTTCTCAAGATTTGTTTGTGTTTGAAGCCAACTCGGGAATTGGGGACCAATGTTGCAGGAGCTTGCATTAAATTCACGCAGTTGAAATGGAGGATTCCATCGGGAGCTGACATTCAACGCTAAAGAAGTTGAAGACAAATCTAGTAAGGTTAAGTTCTTCAGTTTGATGAAGTGAACTTCTGAAAGATTTCCCTCCAACGAATTATAGGAGACATCCAGCTCTTTTAGAGACGTTAGGCCACCGAGTGAGGGAGATACATGACCAGACAATTCATTTCGGCTGAGGAGCAGATTTTCAAGTTTCTTAAAGTCTCCAATCGTATTCGGAATACATCCACTGAACTCGTTTTCTGCAAGACTGAGATACACAAGACTCTTTGCCACGAATTCTGACAAACTTCCTATTAAACTTGGAAGATCTCCCACAATTCTATTACTATTTAAATCAAGGACACTCAGTTGGTATAGGTTCTTTACATCTACAGGAACCAAACCATGGAACTCATTGTAACTTAGATCAAGAAGAGTGAGGCTACTCAAATTCCAAAACAGACCTGGCACCAAAGTATCAAAGGAATTGAACGCAAGGTCAACTGAAGCAAGAGCACTCAACGTTCCAAGAAAATCAGGAATCTGACCATGGAACTCGTTGCCAGAAAGCTCTAGATGCGTAAGGTCAGTAAGGTTGGATAACCAGACAGGAATGGTAGAATTGATGGAATTCTCAGAGAGATCGAGTGAATTAAGAGATGTGAAATTAACAGATGTAACGGAAGGGAAATTGATATTACAGCCGGCCAAGTTCAGTGTAAGCAAAGAAGGGAGCATGTTAACTTCACTGAACCAATCAAGTTCATCAGTATGGTTCATAGCCATGTGTGACCCTGATAACCCCAAAACCTTTAATGATGATAGTGAAGGCACCCACTGTAGATCATCTATGCTCATAGAGGAACACAAAAGAATAAAACGTTTACTGACAAGCCGTACATGATATCGGCTATTAAGATCAAGATATTGTAACCTTGAGAGATTTCCAAGATGATGAGGAACTACACCACTAAAACCTGAGCATGAAAGATTAAGGTATTCCAAATGCTTAAATGACCCTAAGAACTTAGGAATATCTCCTGAGAAATCATTCATGCTCAAGTCCAAGTAACGTAAATGCTTCAAATTCAATAATGAAGGGCTTACCTCACCTCCAAGTTGCTTGTCTGTGTCAAAAAGCCCTATTCGAAGATCAAGTCTGATAACATGACCACTTCGCTTGTCACAATGAACTCCTACCCATTCACAGCATTCTACTCCGGTCCATGTTGACAGACGATGATACCTGTCGGTGAGTCTCTCTTTGAATATAAGAAGAGATTTCCGCTCCCTTTCGATACATGTAACACTTGAAGAGTTTGTCATCATGCTTTCGCTGCTTGCGCCAAGTCTTTGCAAGAGCAGGAATGTAAAAATAACAAGAAAGCTGGTTTCCATTTTGGAGTAAGATAGAGTTCAAAGTCACAAGCACGGGGCAGATATATAGTATCCGATTAATTTCTAAATTATTACGTATATTTTGGTTAAGACCCAACTTCACAAGACTTTTGCCGTAGACTTTAGGGTCAACAATCGCTTAAGTCTTTCAAGAGCTAGTGGCCACACAAAGGAGTTTGTGGATAATCTGAATAATTTTTTCAGTCAATGATTGCTGTATTTTCCATGCACGTTATTTCATACTCGTATTTACTCTCCCACTATAGCTTTTTATTTCAGCGACCTCATCTCTTTTTTTTTTCATTTTTAATTTTTTAAACAAAAAAACTAAAAATTAAATAATAATAATAATAAAAAGAAACCACTTTAATTCCCGGTTCTAGCAAGATCTTTATAAACTTTTATTTTATCAAAGTTAGTAATTTACTTTCTATTGCATGGGCTGCTTTCGTCTGGTTATATATATATGAACCATTGACCCACCTATTAAGGCCTATTAAAAATAAGCAAACTTTAAAACGCATAGAGGGTTGCTAAAAGATCAATATAGAACTCATATTTGCTATAAAACCAATGAACCATTTCTAACCACTCATTTTTTTTTATCAAAATAAAAAAAAAAAAAAAATAAACTTTCACCATTTTTTTTAAAAATTAAATACCTCGCAAACTGTAAATCGTTACGCGAAAAAAAATACCATCACGACGAGAATTAAATTATCTTTCTATAGACATGCATTGTTAACCACTCATTTTTTTTATCAAAATAAAAAAATAAATAAATAAACTTTCACCATTTTTTTTAATAACTAAACAGCGGTTTCAATAATATCAAAGTTCAAATCGTATACAATGTCATATTAAGTACATAAGAAAATACACTTAAATCCAAATCCATATAAAAACAAAGTTATATATTTTATTTTTTAAAGGCTTACATATGTAAACATGTTCACGGGTTGACATGTTTAATACATGCTCAACTCAAGCACAACCGTTTATAAAACTGGTTAGACGGGTTGACTTATTTTTGACTCAAACTTGTTTATCCTTAACTCAAACCTTATCAGGTTTGTGTCTAGGGGTGTTCATCGGTTCGGTTATCGGGTTATTCAGTTTAATATTTTTTTGGGTCAAACCGAAAACCGAACTGAGCTGAATTCAAATTTGATTTAACCAAACCGAATAACCGAAAATCGAACCGAATAACACGAATTACATAATTTTAATTATTTTTCATTTAATTATATGTATTTTTAGCACACTTTTTTTTCAAGCTTAAATAACGATATATTTATACTAAAAAGGATATATAAATAAAATGAAAATTGTTATGTTTATACTAAAATAGAGTTTTAATAATTTTTTATCATATAAATACATAAAAAATATATACATATACTTATAAGAATTCAGTTTTCATTTCGGTTTTCGGTTTTTATTACCAATATCATATCCAAACCGATAACCAAATATTTATTTGAATTCGGTTCGATTATGAACAATTTAGTTCGGTTACGAATTCGGTTTCATTTTTTCCGGTTCGGTTTTCGATTACTTACATGACACAAGCAAGTCCAACTTTAAAAGCCCAAATTAATAACACATTCAATCAAAAGCCCATTATTCTTCCCCAACCCATACGACGTCGTTTGCTTCCGCAACTAGTGTTCATCATCATCTTTATTACAAACCCTTAAAACCCAAAACCAAATAATGGCTGAAAAACCAGAAGCAGTGAAAGTGTTGTACTGTGGTGTATGTGGGTTACCCAAACCTTGTTAATGGTAACAAGATTTTACCATTTTCAGTTTTATGCTTAAATCTCTTTGCTTTTTGGATTTTGGTTTAGTATTGGTGGTAAAGTTTGTGATTTTACAGTTTTTTTTACTGTTTTTTCTGTTATTATTTAGTCTCAAATTTGAAGGATCGTTTTTGTCTTTGCAAGATCGTGATCGTAAGATCGGATCAGATCCTAAGATCATACTATAATATCATTTTTTTAATGATCACTGTAATATTATTCAAATCTGCAAATTATCATATATTATAAACAGGAAATTATATGAATACTTAATGGAAATGTTGTCTTAAACTATGAAAATGGAATGTTTAATAAGAAGGGTAAATACCATATTAAAGCACTATAATTGCCGAGAAAATCATTTTTGGGTGTCGAACAAAATTTTTTCCTCATTTGTGTACTAAACTTTTATTTTTTGACCTCTTTGAGGCACTTTGTGGCATTTTTGCCCCTAGATTATTAATAATTTGAGGGGCAAAAATGTCACAAAGTGCCTCAAAGAGGCCAAAAAATGAAAGTTCAGTACTCACATGAGGAAAATTTTTTGTTCGATACCCAAAAGTGTATTTTGAGACAAGTATGATGTTTTTTTATAGTATTTGCCCTAATAAGAATTACATGTTTTTTAAATTATATAAAAACATAAACCATAAATTTGTAGTTTTTTAGTTTGCGGTTCGAGAAAAGTAAGATCGAATCGGAGTATATCTTAAGATTCTATGGTTAAGACCGGGATCCTATAAGATCTTAAGGTTGTTAAGATCCTACGTAGGATCCGGATCGTTTTTGCTTTGTAGAATCGCAAAATCGTAAGATCTTAAGATCAGGATCGGGATCCTGACAACTATAATTTGAAAGTGATGATTCTTTATGTTATTTGGGTTTTTTCTTCTAAACCGGTTTGATAAGTCAGAAGTTGTTGAAACTAAAGATATACAAAGTGTTCTTACAATCATTTTCCCTACTAAAGTGTCTTATATGAAACCAAACATCATCTATACTATCTTATAATGTATTTAGGATATTTATATTTAGAAGTTTTAAAATGTTTATGTAACACCCCCAAAATTTGATACAGCGGAAGACTCAACAAGCTTTCGGGGTGCTACGGGGATTGGTATCCAACACAAGACAATATAGAACGAGATAAAGTAAACATAATAAAAACACAACCAAAACGGGGTTTTAAAGTTTACATCTATCCCACATCATTCAGAGTCAGGCCCAAAATAAAATAGCAATAGGTCCAAATTTAATTATCAGAGTTTAGAAAATATAGATCCATAACCGTGTGCCACAGCCGAGCCTTCCAATCCAAGCATGCACCTCAACACTTAATTACCTGAGAAAACGTGCTAAAAGTCAGCTTTCGCTGGTGAGATCATAGGTTTAAGTTCAACTAATAATATAGTGGACATATACGCAAAACGCTTGCTAGCTAGACTAAGGATTCACTAAAAGCCTGCGGATACCCTCCGCTCTTAACATAACACACGGAAACCCTTCCGCAATAACCAAAACACACGGATACTCTTCCGTACTATCATAGATATTCGGGTAACCCCCGCAATACCAATAAACACTCGGATAACCTCCGAAGTATTAATAACCTATAGGTGCACACTACAGTATCTAAATAAGTCAACCTTGAATAGTACACACGAACCGCGTGACTAAAGCTGACAATAACAAATAATCAAATAAGCCAACCTTGAATAGTACACACAAAATATGTGACTAAAGTTGACAATACATCCTAGTCCATACGCATAGCAAGTTTTATAAAGAATATAGAAGCGATAAATAGTCCACATAAAATAATTTGCACGTTTCTCACCCCAATCATTGAAAACATAGTTCAAGAGTAAAAAGTGGGGCTATGACTCACCTCAAGTCCAGAAATATAGCAAGACGAGGTAGGTAGAAATAAGATGTATGATAACTCACGAAACAGCAACTACGGACTTGGCACGACCTAACAATATTAACTCTTTCAGAAATCATTTCCAAATGTATATACTATTCCCAAACCCGGACGAGAATCCGTTTTATTTCCGAAAATCCATTTCGTATTAGTTTGGTGTATTTGCGTTTGGTATCCATACGGGTGGTGGGTCGACTCAAAACAAACCAACAAGATCACACGTCGAAGATATAATAAACTATAGATCTAATATTAGCCCAATATATCATTTAAATAAATCGCCAAAGTTTACCAAATCCGTCGATTTGATAATCCTCATATTTATTTACGTAATATACCGTTCCAAGATTACACCCAATCTAAAGCACATATAAAGCACATAATTACTATATAGTATATATCATAGTTTAATAAATTCCTCGTATATATCGCCAAATTGGCCAGATTTCTCGATATATACTCTCGCAATCTATTACACTTTACATATACTACAACCTATGGGCGTCGTAGGATACGCTGCCCACTAATATATTCGTTTCATATAACCAAACAACCCGGCTCAACCTTACGGTTGAGTAGTTATTTACTTATAGAAAACGTCTATATTAGTCGTCATATATCCGAGACAACACGAATGTCACAAATAATGACTTACCTGGACCCGAGTGACAACAATTTCGCCTAACTCAATAAACTTATCCGTTGTATATTCGAAATGACTTTTTATTAAATGTTTCATAATTGTCGGGAGTTTCCCATTTATGACACAATTTTTGTAATAATAATACGTGTAATAATATTACGCCACTTTAGTAGCCTAATATATATCTAATCGTATTATTTATAATACGACTCGTGATTATTATTATTATTAATATACGCGTTTATATAGTTATATATATACGTTATTCACGTATATACTTTCATACAAACGTTCATATTATCAATAATGATTATTACGAGTTTTATTATTCTCGTTTCAATTTTATTAGTTATTGAGTTATACGAAATGGTCATATGTCCGAGTCATGACCCTCGGCTCATTGTCCAAGTCCAATAATAAACCAAAGTCATAAATAATAAATCTCCGTCCAAATCACAATCTCAACCACGGGCTACAACAATAAGGTCCGACTACGGTACCCGACTAACCTATCTCCGTCATCTAACGACCGTCTCATAACCGGTCCTCATATCACATACCACTCGACAACAACTTCTCAATTATCGAAACCATAACCAATATCTAATATCCAATTCGACCCGAAGTATTCGGCCGAGAAATAATTACCACAACAATATATACCAACGACAATTATAATCAATAATAATATAACACTTAGTTCACATTTATCACAAAATAACATTTAACCAAAATAGTGTTCGGGTCGGTTTACCAAGCCGAACCCGAGGCAACACTTCACCACAACTAGTGTGGTTCCCACCCGAGACCTCCATGGTCTCGGCTAGCTCTAAATGAGCCAAACAATACCACATGACCTACTAGGGTCGTCGGCCCAAAAATTCCATACGACAACCATGGTTAACCACGACCAACAATAACCGGTCAACAACAAAAATGAGGTTCCAACCATCCTCATTCGAACACCAATAACCATTAAAGACCAACTATTCGGCCAAACAAGCACCATCCGAGGGTTTCACCCTCGGATACACCTCGACCCGACGAAAAATAAACCAACCCGGATACCAAACTATCAAGAAAACGTTTTTCATCCAAGATCCATCATCATATCACGTTTTTAATTAAAAACCCATTCGGATCTCACAAAATCGTGACCAAGGGTCGCGTTTTTTATTTACAATACGAGTGGAAACTCGCTCACCTTCGAACTAGAAGCTCAAAACCGTGATAACCTTTAAAATTAAACGATTAGTGGTGAAGAAAGTGGTGATTCGTGTGTTAAAATGGTGGTAGAAAGCGCGTGGTGTACTAGATCTAGTAGATTAGATGTTGGAGGTTCGATTTATGGTGGTGTTTTAGAGTGGTGGCCGGCGGTGACGTTGTGGTGGCCGGATTTCAAGGTGGCGGCTAGGGTTTAGCCAAAGAGAGAAAAGAGAGTGAGAGAGATGAAAAAAAAATAGTGAGTGTTGTGTTGTGTGTGGAGAAACCGGACCCAAAACCCCTTATACTAACTTTTCTCTTTTTTTTTTTTTTTTTTTTTTTTTTTTTTTTTTTTTTTGTAATAATAATAATAATAATAAGAGTAATAATATTAATAATAGTAATAATAAAGATATTATTACGGTTGAACGGGTAATGTGGGTAAATGTAAAAACATAAGGCCCGAACCCGAACTCATTTTAAAATTTCCATATCACACGAGAATCTCTCGTAATTAATTAAAATATATAACGGACTCGTCAAGACGAATCATAAAACTATGTTAGGAAATCCTAGTGCCAAAGTCAACGTAGTACCAAGTGAGAATTCAAATATACATCACCGATCACATAATCAAAAATGAATTATGAACATAATTCACGAATTCCATAACGTCATTAAATAAAATATCCATAACATAGGTCTTACAAGTTCGTTGTGAAATGAAAATTTCAAATAATAATTATGAACGAACTTAAGTTGAAATGCGGGTTTTAAAAATAGCTCCCTAAACTGCCAGTTGTCACATCCTCCCCGTCTCAGAAGGAAACCCGTCCCGGGTTTCACTCGGAAAAAATCATCTACGAAGTGAAAAGCTTCGGATATCTCTTCCTGAACTCGTCCTCACGTTCCCACGTAAACTCTGGTCCATGTCGGGAATTCCAACGAACCTTGACGAGCGGAATGCGACTCCTCTTGAGTCGTTTAACCTCACGATCTAAAATCTCAATCGGTTCCCCCACGAAATTCAGTTTCTCATCTACACGAATGTCCCTCATTGGAATGACGGGCATTTCATCAGAAAGACATTTCTTCAGATTACTCACGTGAAACACGTCGTGAACTTTGCTCGGTTCAGACGGTAATTCCAACCTATAAGCCACGGGCCCAATTCTTTCTAAGATCAAGAATGGTCCAATGTAGCGTGGGTTGAGTTTACCACGTTTCCCGAAACGTATTACACCTTTCCAAGGCGAGACTTTCAGCATCACTTTGTCTCCAACCTGGAATTCTAAAGGTTTACGTCTCTGATCGGCGTAGCTCTTCTGCCTATCTCTGGCGGCTTGCAACCGATCACGAATCTGGGTTACTTTCTCGGTAGTTTCCAAAATAAGCTCAGGGCCTGTAAGTTGACTATCTCCAACTTCTGCCCAACCAATAGGCGAACGACACTTTCTGCCATACAAAGCTTCGAATGGTGCAGCCTTAAGACTTGTGTGGTAGCTGTTATTATAAGAGAATTCCGCGAGGGGTAAATACTTCTCCCAGCCTTTACCAAAGTCTATGATGCATGCACGAAGCATATCCTCTAACGTCTGAATGGTCCTCTCACTTTGACCATCGGTTTGGGGATGATATGCAGTACTCATATCAAGCCTCGTCCCCAAAGCCGTTTGAAGTGATCGCCACAAAGCTGACGTAAAACGACTATCACGATCCGAAATAATAGATATCGGGACTCCATGCCGCGAAATAATTTCCTTCACATATAACCTTGCAAGCTTATCCACACTATCATCTTCACTAATAGCTAAGAAATGAGCAGACTTTGTCAGACGATCCACAATTACCCAGATAGCGTCACAACCGCTAGCTGTCCTTGGTAATTTGGTAATGAAGTCCATAGTAATCCGCTCCCATTTCCAGACTGGAAGTTCTGGTTGCGTTAGTAGTCCTGACGGTCTCTGGTGTTCAGCCTTAACCTTGGCGCATGTCAAGCACTACTAACGTACGACGCTATATCTGCCTTCATATTTGGCCACCAATAGAACTTCTTAAGATCTTGGTACATTTTATCAGAACCAGGGTGAATGGAGTACTTTGACTTATGCGACTCATGCATAATCAATTCTCGAATTTCTCCATATAACGGTACCCAAATCCGATCTCCAAAACATAATAATCCATCCGAACGCTCAACAAATCCTTTCTCGTTATCAGCCATCCCAAATATGTTCTCGGCAGATCTATTTTCTGCTTTCAACGCTTCCATTTGAGCTTCAAGTATTTGAGACGGTAATGGCGATACGATAGTCATTCCTAATGACCTAACTCGTAATGGTGGTACTCTTCTTTTCGACTAAGAGCATCAGCAACAACGTTTGCTTTACCAGGGTGGTAGCGAATTTCACAATCATAATCGCTTAGCAACTCGATCCAACGTCGTTGTCTCATGTTGAGCTCTTTTTGATTCAAGATGTGTTGTAGACTTTTATGGTCAGTAAATACAACACATTTGGTTCCGTACAAGTAATGTCTCCATATTCTTAAAGCAAAAACTACAGCACCGAGCTCCAAATCATGGGTAGTGTAGTTTTTCTCATGCTTTTTGAGCTGTCGGGAAGCATAAGCTATCACCTTCTCTCGTTGCATTAACACGGCTCCTAAACCTTTATGTGAGGTGTCACAATAGACGACGAAATCCTCGTTACCTTCTGGTAATGCTAAGATAGGAGCACTACACAACATTTTCTTAAGCAATTGAAACGCTTCCTCTTCTTTATCTCCCCATTCATACGTAACACTCTTTTGAGTCAATTTGGTCAATGGTTTAGCTATCTTCGAAAATCCCTCGATGAATCTTCGGTAATAGCCAGCTAAACCCAAAAATTGACGAACTTCGGTCGGGGTTGTAGGTGCAGCCCAATCTTTTATCGCCTCAATTTTTGCAGGATCCACGTGGACTCCTTGTCTATCAATCACGTGACCCAAAAATTGTACAGTCGGAATCCAAAATTCGCATTTCGAAAACTTGGCATAAAGTTTCTCCTTTCTGAGCAATTCCAGAATGAGTCTTAGATGCTCCTCATGCTCTTTCTCACTCTTTGAATAAATCAGAATGTCATCGATGAATACAATCACGAACTTATCCAAGTAAGGCTTACACACACGATTCATGAGATCCATGAATATTGCTGGTGCGTTAGTCAACCCAAACGGCATCACCTGAAACTCGTAATGCCCGTAACGGGTCCTGAAAGCCGTTTTCGGAATATCCTCCTCACGAACTCGAAGTTGATGATATCCCGATCTCAAATCGATCTTCGAATACACACTTGATCCTTGAAGTTGATCGAACAAGTCATCGATCCTAGGCAACGGGTATCGATTCTTCACCGTTAACTTATTCAACTCTCTATAATCAATACACATACGAAACGATCCATCATTCTATTTCACAAATAAGACTGGGGCTCCCCAAGGTGAAGAACTTGGTCTTATGAATCCCTTTTCGGCTAACTCCGCCAATTGTTTTGACAACTCTTCCAGTTCGGTAGGTGCAAGACGATAAGGTGCTCGTGCTACAGGTGCAGCACCAGGTATCAACTCAATCTGAAACTCCACTTGTCTAGTCGGCGGGATTCCCGGCAGATCATCAGGAAACACATCAGGAAAATCACGAACTATAGGCACATCTCCAATGCACCTTTCCTTTTTCTTCGTCTCGCCCTTCTCAGAAATTTGGGCTAAGAAAAGGTAACATCCCTTCTCCATTAACTTCGGTAACTTTGTGCAAGATATAACTGCTAATCGGGATGGGCTCCTATAATCCTTTCGGTCTCCTAATATATTTAGGACTTCCTTTCCGTAATGTACGCGCACGATCTTCTCGTCGCAAAGTATGTGAACACGATACTTCGACAACCAATCCATACCAATGATTACATCAAAACTTCCTAACGTGACGGGTAGAAGATCTATGTTGAAAGGGTGGTTCAAGAAATTTAACGTACAACCGCGAATGATGGTATTAATCCTTTCTAGGTTTCCATTTGCTAATTCAATATCATATCCGATTCCTAAGGCCATCGGGGGTTTCTCTAGTAAGGGTGCAAATGTAGTGGACACAAAACTCCTATCGGCACCAGTATCAAACAGTATGGAAGCATAACAATTATTGAGAAGGAACGTACCAGTAACGACGTTCGGATCTTCTCCCCTCTCGTTCCCGAGTGCATACACTCTTCCCTGAGCAGCTCCAGCTTCCACACGTTGATCCCCATTATCTTGTCGTCCACGGTTTCCTCCAGCTCCACGGTTTCCATAATTGTACCCATTACCACCCGAGCCTTGATTTCCACGGTTCCGCGATTCTCTACACTCATTCCTATAATGTCCCTTCTTTCCACACCCATAACAAGTAACATCTGCCTTATTTCTCATTTCAGGAGCAGCTTGAACCATAGCAAGAGGTCGAGCTCTACAGTCCCTAGCTGTGTGTCCTTTCCTTGAGCAATTCTGGCATTTCACACTACACCGTCTAGTATGATGCTGGTGGCAACGATCACACTTGGGTGCATCACCGTTCTGATCCTTCTTATCTCCATTCCCAATAGCATAAGCCTTAGCTTGTCTCTTGCTTCGGTGATCATTACTCTTAGAGTGACGGTCTCTCTTTCTCTTTCCATTCTTCTCCTTATCAGCTTCTTCTAATTCCAACGAATCCATAAGTTGTTGAGCAATTGTGATTGCCTCATGGATGTTTGTAGGCCTAGCAGAAATTACATCATTCCTCGTAGCTACAGGCAATCCATCAGTATACCTCTCGATCTTTTGAGTCTCGGTTTTCACCATATCAGGGCACAACAAGGCTAACTCCTGGTAACGACGATTGTAAGTCGCCATATCATTACCTTTCACCTTGTGGTTCCAAAACTCAATCTCTAGCTTCTTGACCTCATTCCTCGGGCAATAAGTCTGAATCAGCAAGGACTTAAATTGCTCCCAAGTCATAGCATATGCTACATCACTCCCAACTGCATTTCGGTAATTGTTCCACCAAGTCAAAGCTTCATCCTTGAAAGTAAAAGAAGCAAACTTTACCTTCGCATTCTCCGCACAACCACTGACATTAAACACTGACTCAGTCTTCTCAATCCATCTGACTAAGTAAACCACTCCTTCAGTTCCACCAAACTCAATGGGTCCACAAATCTTGAATTCCTTGTATTGACATCCATTAGCACGAACAGGTGGAAAAGTTCCAGCAGAATTGTTGGAATGATTTGACTCAGCTAGTAGTTCAGCAACTCTTTGCTCCACGAGTTGGTTGATCATGGCTTGATCCACAGTAGGTGTGATTCGCCTCAAACGGTCAGATAATTATTGATCAGCCACTTGTGAATGGCCAACTGTAATAGTCAAACAGCTGAGGCAAATGCTTCCGTGAAATACAGTGTTTTCCCGGGTCGTAATGTCCCAACGAGGTTGTGATGATATTAAAAACGAATATGTGATTAGTGAATCTGAACAGGGAATGGTATAAAAGTGTGTGTGTGTGTTTAGACTAGGGTTTAATAACTTAAAATAACTATTTAGAACGATTACGTAAAACCTAGATATCTAAAACGTTTAAAACGTAAACCAATTTAAAATCAGACGCGACTGCGTACTGAGAAAAAGGTGAGTTTTAAGAAAAATAAACTACAAGGGTTAAAAATGAAAATTCTATAAACTTAAACTTTAAATAAAATTAAACTAAAAATAAAACTATTTTTTAGATTATTATATTATTTATTATTAATTATTTAATTAAAAACTATTTAACTATTTAATTAGAAAATTATAAATACTACAAATTAAACTAAAAACTTATAAAAATATTTTCTAAACCTAAATTAGAACTTGAAGAAAGTATAAAAAATAAAAATAAATCTTTTTATCTTTTTATGAATTTTCTATTAATTAAAAACTATTTATATTAATTATACTAATTAAATTATTTTAAATTACAAATACTACTAAACTAACTTAGAAAATTATGGAAAAATTTATAAAACTATTTTATGACTTATAAAAACTATAAAAAATATAAAAAATAGGTATTGCTATATAAAAATTAATTATGCTGTTTAAAATTTATTTATTTATTAATTACTAATAAAACTATTATTAATTATAATAAATACTAAATTACAAAACAAAAATCTGAAAAATTTATGAAAAATACTTTAATATATAAGGAAATTAATAAAAATATAAAAACACAGATTACTTAATTAAAATCTAAAAATGAAAATTAAAATTTAATTAAATTAAATAGAAACTATCACTTATTTTTATGTTGTCTTTTCTTGATTTTTCTTTTACCAATCTATATTATACCTAAATATAACTAACTTTTACAAAAACAAATATTTAATAAGCTAATAATAAGCTGTGTATAAGCTAAGAAGCAAAACAGTTGACTATTGTTGACTTTGATGAGAAATAAGCTCAAATGAGTTTATGTGGGACCCACCTTGGTATATTCTGGTACTTATAAGTTAATTGGACTTGTCAAAACTTAAAATGATCAAATAAGCTCAGTAGATAAGCTGATAAGCTCAAATAAGCTAATCCAAAACTTAATGTGAATACAGAATAGGGACAAGGTTTAGGGCTTATTCTAGGTGGGGTCCACTGAGGTAGAGGTCAAACAATTGGTCAACCTAGGTAGCCTACTAGGAGGGGGGTTGGGAAAAACTATTTAGAGGTTGTGGGGCCCACTGGGTTGGTCACAAAACACCACCAAAGTGGTGGTGTAGGACTGAGCTGCTGATGGAGCAGGGCAATACCTTGCCCTGCAGGTTACTTGGGAGGTCTGGTGTGGCCCACACAAAAATCACAAAATTATAAAAACTATCAGACCTTGAAGTTGAAGTGGTAGAGTGTTTCTAAACTGATTTTCAGATCCTAAGGCCTAGTACATAAATCTAGAAAAATCTCTCAAGATTTGAGAAAATCTGAGAAGAGCACTTTTGACTTTCTATGAAATACTAATAAGTTGACTTTCTTGAGATTCTAATGATCACTACTAACTGTATATGTTATACTAAGTTATTATTAACCTAAATTAAGCTTAAACTATAACTTATAAGCTAATGAGATGGGTTTCAAATCCGCAATCCTTAACAGTGGACTGTTAAGGATTAATGGGTGTGATTTTGACTTTCACTTGTATGAGTGACCAAGTTATGGGTGGACTGAGCTTGTATGAACATGTGTTACTATTAGGGATCACAAATTGACACTCAAACTCAGTTGAGCCCACTGAGTAAACCTGAGCCAAACACCCCTTTAACTAGCTGATTTGGTGATTTTCAAAGAAAATGGTGAGATTAAACCAAAACTTAGATTCCTAACACTATATTATGATAAACTAAGATCAAATGGGCAAGAATTAATCACCACACAAGCAAAAAATTCAGATTTGTCAAGAATGAATGTTGCACTGTGTAATTTTCAATTTTGAGAACAAGTGATTTTCAATGAACAAGTAACTGATTTTTAGCTTTATTATCAATAACAAATATATAATAAACACCTAAGAACACTTAATCAAACAATACAAACATAATCAAACTAAAAAGCATAAAATTGAAATATAACTTACAAAGTGGAATTTGACTGAGTAACCATGAACCATGAACCAATAACCAATCTTAGCACCTCCCAAAAGGTTCTAAACCAGATAGATTCCAAAATTCACCTTGCTCAATTCTCTTTCTTGATCTTTCCTCTATTTTTTTATTTTTCTCTTATTTAATTTATTATTTTTGGTATTTTTTCTATTGAACTGAAGATTGCTAATTTATAGTTCCAATAAGCTTAATAAGCCTTGTCAAAGCTTATGTGAGCTTATGAATTCAGTAACAACAACAATTAACAACATACAAGCTATTTGAGATTTTTGAAAATTTGAGAAATACAAAATCTGAGATAACAAACTGAGAATTGAAATTGATGATTACAAAAGTTAAAGGTTACATTAACATCACTTAATTGATTACTGAGAAGCTTTAAATTACACTAAGAAAGTTAAATTACACTATTCGACCTAATTAAAATAAAACCTAAACTAATACTTCATCTCCTTGCCTCTTTTCTGCTTTTGTAGAGACTTCTGAGGTTTGTGGGACCCACTGGGGTGTTTCCCACCACTTCTTAGCCATTGATAAAGTCCCAATCATCTCAGCCGTTTAAATCTCTTTTTGGCGCCAAAGTCCAAGAGGGTACTGTTTGTTGCGTGGAGAGGGTTTTAGGGGCATTAATGGGGTTTGGGGTGTTGTGTGAGGTGGAGGATGAGGTGGTGAAGTGTGGGGAGCAAGTTGAAGGTGAGGTGGAGGGTGGTTCTGGTTTGCAGTGATGGTGGTGGTTTTGGTGGGAAAGAAGACGGGGTGGTATTGGTGGAGTGGTGTTGACTGAGTTGACCAAGGCAGTGGGCTGGGATAATTTTGGGCTTAGGGTAAGGGTGAGTGGGCTTGGTGATGTAGTTGGGTTTGTTTGTTTTGGGTTTAATGATAAGGGCCGTTTGGTTTTTAGCTTAAATAAACACAAGGACCTAAAATGTAATTAAGCAAAAGTTTGGGGGCTGTGATTGGCAAATTTCCAAATATACTACAAGGGTTAATTTTGCCATATGTGATAAATCAAAGGACATTAAATGAAATAATTCCATTTTAAACCACCCGGGGACCTATTCTGTCAATTCCCAAACTTCAGGGACCAAACATGTATTTTCTCCAAACTTTCCACATAAGGACCAATTGTGACACTTTGTGAATTCCCAAGGACCTTTAATGATAATTTTCCCATTTTGAACACCCAGGGGCTAAAACTGTCATTATTTGAAAGTCCAGGGACCAAAACTGACAAACTGCCAAACTTGAGGGACCAATTATGTAATTTCACCAAACTTAACACCAAGGACCATTCCTGCAAAAGATTATTAGTATAAGGACCAAAATTGCTTTTCTCAAAGTTTTTACATCCCAAGGACCATTTCTGTCAATTTCCAAAGTACAGGGACTAAACTTGTAATTTTTATAAAACTTTGCACCAAAGGACTAAATATGTAACTTTATGATTAAAAAGGACCTTTGATGATATTTTCATGTTTTTAGAATAACCAGGGACTAGTTTTGACAATTTATGAAACTTGAGGGACTGAAACTGCCAATTATGCAAACTTTGTACGTTTTTCATCTGTTTTTGCATATTTTGCATTTGAAACATATAAAACACACCTTTAAGATATTTTAAGTATTTTGATACATATTTGAGTGTTTTTTTGTATGTTTTGGCAGTTCAGATTAGTATAAAATGATGAGTATATAGACACTCATCAATCCCCCACACTAAACTATTGCTAGTCCCTAGCAATCTATTTGAGAAAAACTTAATGGATTTGAAAAACTCTTTACCAAAAGCCATCACTTCTGGAGTAGCCAGGTGTAAGAACTGTGGCACACCTGATAACCGTGTGATTTTGAGCAAACCACCAGCTGTCAACGGATTTGATTAGTCTTTACCAAAAGCCGTTTGCTTCTGGACTAGCCAACTCTTGATGGAATAGTCAACATCTTGGTGAGCTGATTACCAATTATGGGTTTTCCACGGCCTTTACCACAAGCCATAATCTTGCGGGCTAGCCAACTCATTAGCTTTTGAGGATAATGGGGAGTTGAGGAACCATACAATTTTTGGCAAATTGCAAGCCATAAACGGGTTTGAGTTATCTTTACCAAGAACCGTTTGCTCCTGGATTAGCCAATCCTGTTGTGGGTTAGACATGGAGGATTGATACCATTTATTGCGTTCTAAGTGAGAAAAAATTTTAAAATTTGGGCTAAAATGGGGGTTCTTGATGGAACATGTGTTTAAATTCGTTAGAATAACGAATCTCCCCCCACACTTAGAACTGAATATTGTCCTCAATATTCAAAGTACCGGGTGTTAAACCGACACTTAGAACGTAAAAGAAAATATTCCATAGCCTTTATTTAAGATGTATATACATACAATTATTTTTTTAGATAAAACTTCTTAAATAGAAGCTATCACTATATGTACATTTTTTTTTTTTTTTTTTTTTTTGAGATATATATATATACAACATGTGGGGCATCTCCCCCACACTAGGGTGTTACACACGGGTGAAAACCCATGTTTGTGCTAATGTTTTTGATTCCCGAGTCACTAGCTGGACTCGACCCCGAATTCATTTGTCCATGGGGAAGCAAGTGGAAGAGACAATCTCAATCGGACTTTCATTCAAGATGTTTGGATAAACATTTGAAGCACGTGAAAGTTCCACACCGATGAGACAAGTAACCGGCTCATAATGTATAAATGAGAATGCCGGGATCAAAGATAATGTCTTCACTCCCGAAAGAGTGAAGAACAGGATAAGGAACAGGATATATGAAGAAAAGAAAGAAGGTCATGATGAAAATCATGATTAACTCCTCATCTTCAATAGGAGAATTCATTGTTTCATGAATCTCCTCATTTAAGCTCGGTTGATCAAGACATATTATGGGTATGTCTAGATCAAAATAGAAATTATCATACTCCGGAGGAGATATGATATGAGTGAGTTCAACGGAGAACTCCTCAAAGGTGAATGATTCGTATTCGGGATTGATTTGAGTGAGTTCATTGGGGAACTCCTCAAAAGTAAATGATTCATAAACGGGAAGAGAATTATAAGAATGAGAAGTGGTGATACCACTTATCTTCTCTTCCGTTTGTTCAAAATGGAATGTTTGCAATTCAGGAATAGAATCATTGATCAAAACCTCACTATCCTTGACGGGGATAGGAGATGAAATAGGCTTTTCATTAAAAGCCTCGATTCTAGAAATGAGAAGATTAGCATTTAATACTGTAAGACGAAGAGATTCGTCTTGGATTATTTCTTCCTTATTCTCTTCTTCTGAGTTGACAAGCTCAGAAGGTAATTCCCCCACATAACTTATGTCTCCACAAGATAAAGAATAGTTCTCATCAGAATCAGAGAACATCTCAGTATGATTATTTGGAAAGACAAGAGGGGGAGGAATATCACACACATTTTCAAGAATTCCCTGTGACTCACTTGGGATTGGGACAAGGTTCTCAACACTAGACTTTATGAATTCGTCCGATTCCTTTGCAGGAACAGTGTCAAGATGCTCGTCCCCCATGTTCAGAGAGTGAGTGGGAACCTCGGGTGTGATAACATCATACTCAGGGAGATGAGAAGGACTAGTAGTAATGGAGTCTACAAGTTCCATTATTTCTACTGCTGGTGATTCAGTTATATTCTTTTCTCCCTGTATATGCATGGAAGGAGTCTCAACTGATGAACATGATGAGGTATCATCACTTTCATCATCCTCATCGAGAAAAGCAGCATTTTGAAATTTAGTACGTGTTATAGCTGCTTGTTCTAAGACTAGTAATTCTTCCATGCTTCTTTCGTCTCTAGCAGCATGTTTTTCAGCAAGTAATTCCGTGATAGATTTATCACGAGAATTTTGAGTGAGTGGAGACTGTGGGGGTGTGAATGTGTCAAAACCGGATGTATTAGAACTAGAACAATGTTCAGGTTTATAATACGGTTGACATTTAAAATCATCATGAGGACCCCCACAATGTACACAAGAAAAACTTGGTGCATTGTGAAACGACATATTAGCTAACTCCTCTCTAATGTTTTTAAGTTTTTCAAGAACCTCTAGACAAGGGTCTTGCTGGTTTTGAGGAGTTGCTTGGTTCATTTGGTACTGTGGAGGTGGTTCTTGAAACGAATAGTCGTAATTGTTACAAGGAAATGGATTCCTTGTTTGACAATCAGAGCTAAAGTGTGGACCTCCACAGTACTCACAACAGTTGAACTGATGTGGTTGTGAGTCGTATGTGTTTAAGTCATAATTGTTATTAGGAACCTGTTCATAGACAAACTGATTCCTAGTTTGACAATCAGAACTGTAGTGTGAACCACCACAATACTCACAACAGTTAAACTGTTGAGTCTGGCTTGGTGTATTTTGATACGAAGCATCATTGAGATTTGGATAATATGATTCTTGCTCGTATGAATGTGATGGGTAGTTTGAAAAATTTGAGGAGTCGTTGAATGAGTTTTGATTAGGATCATAAGCAAATGAATTACTCGATCCACAAAACAAACAACTCCCGTTTTGAATATCATTACCACATTGTTCACATGTACACCAATGACATGGAAAACCGAAAAGCGGCTCACCACAACCGTCACAAGGAATAAAAGCCGGAGGTGGGACAAGTGGTGTGCTCTTAGAGCTAGAAATTTCCACCACTTCCGTTATGGTCTCGGGTTTTGGTTCTTGATAAACGTGAAGGTTAGGTAAGTTGTTCTTTTCAGTCACTGCCCTGAGCTCAGTACGTTTGCTTGACAAACTTTTAACCGTAAACCGTGAAAGATCAGGTTTAGGAGCATTTGTGAGCTCAGGTTTTTGGACAACCGTGGTTTGGACGTATTTAGCACCTCCATCGTCAGAGGAAAGTACAAGGTCCTTTGTCACCTCGGTTTCATGATCTCTTTCCCTCACCGGAGAGGGAATAGGAATCAAAGGTCTATCATAATCAACATGACATCTCGACATTTTGGACAAGGCCACAAGTTTCTCAACTTTGCTTTTACAGGCCCTTTGTTTAAAGAAATCGTCATCGAGAGATGCCATTAGAATTAATTATGAGATAAGTGGACGAAGGTAGAATCAAAGGGTTTTGGGGATGAGAAATGAAGAATCAAATAGGTAGGGGTGTAAAGGTGAATATTTTTGGGTTTTGTTTTATAGAAATATAGATAAAAGATGGTAAATATACAATGGATGTATATCCAAACTCACTAATACGCAAAATCGTTTAGAATAAGCGCACAACCTCCCCGGCAGCGGCGCCAAATTTTGATTCGCCTCAAACGGTCAGATAATTATTGATCAGCCACTTGTGAATGGCCAACTGTAATAGTCAAACAGCTGAGGCAAATGCTTCCGTGAAATACAGTGTTTTCCCGGGTCGTAATGTCCCAACGAGGTTGTGATGATATTAAAAACGAATATGTGATTAGTGAATCTGAACAGGGAATGGTATAAAAGTGTGTGTGTGTGTTTAGACTAGGGTTTAATAACTTAAAATAACTATTTAGAACGATTACGTAAAACCTAGATATCTAAAACGTTTAAAACGTAAACCAATTTAAAATCAGACGCGACTGCGTACTGAGAAAAAGGTGAGTTTTAAGAAAAATAAACTACAAGGGTTAAAAATGAAAATTCTATAAACTTAAACTTTAAATAAAATTAAACTAAAAATAAAACTATTTTTTAGATTATTATATTATTTATTATTAATTATTTAATTAAAAACTATTTAACTATTTAATTAGAAAATTATAAATACTACAAATTAAACTAAAAACTTATAAAAATATTTTCTAAACCTAAATTAGAACTTGAAGAAAGTATAAAAAATAAAAATAAATCTTTTTATCTTTTTATGAATTTTCTATTAATTAAAAACTATTTATATTAATTATACTAATTAAATTATTTTAAATTACAAATACTACTAAACTAACTTAGAAAATTATGGAAAAATTTATAAAACTATTTTATGACTTATAAAAACTATAAAAAATATAAAAAATAGGTATTGCTATATAAAAATTAATTATGCTATTTAAAATTTATTTATTTATTAATTACTAATAAAACTATTATTAATTATAATAAATACTAAATTACAAAACAAAAATCTGAAAAATTTATGAAAAATACTTTAATATATAAGGAAATTAATAAAAATATAAAAACACAGATTACTTAATTAAAATCTAAAAATGAAAATTAAAATTTAATTAAATTAAATAGAAACTATCACTTATTTTTATGTTGTCTTTTCTTGATTTTTCTTTTACCAATCTATATTATACCTAAATATAACTAACTTTTACAAAAACAAATATTTAATAAGCTAATAATAAGCTGTGTATAAGCTAAGAAGCAAAACAGTTGACTATTGTTGACTTTGATGAGAAATAAGCTCAAATGAGTTTATGTGGGACCCACCTTGGTATATTCTGGTACTTATAAGTTAATTGGACTTGTCAAAACTTAAAATGATCAAATAAGCTCAGTAGATAAGCTGATAAGCTCAAATAAGCTAATCCAAAACTTAATGTGAATACAGAATAGGGACAAGGTTTAGGGCTTATTCTAGGTGGGGTCCACTGAGGTAGAGGTCAAACAATTGGTCAACCTAGGTAGCCTACTAGGAGGGGGGTTGGGAAAAACTATTTAGAGGTTGTGGGGCCCACTGGGTTGGTCACAAAACACCACCAAAGTGGTGGTGTAGGACTGAGCTGCTGATGGAGCAGGGCAATACCTTGCCCTGCAGGTTACTTGGGAGGTCTGGTGTGGCCCACACAAAAATCACAAAATTATAAAAACTATCAGACCTTGAAGTTGAAGTGGTAGAGTGTTTCTAAACTGATTTTCAGATCCTAAGGCCTAGTACATAAATCTAGAAAAATCTCTCAAGATTTGAGAAAATCTGAGAAGAGCACTTTTGACTTTCTATGAAATACTAATAAGTTGACTTTCTTGAGATTCTAATGATCACTACTAACTGTATATGTTATACTAAGTTATTATTAACCTAAATTAAGCTTAAACTATAACTTATAAGCTAATGAGATGGGTTTCAAATCCGCAATCCTTAACAGTGGACTGTTAAGGATTAATGGGTGTGATTTTGACTTTCACTTGTATGAGTGACCAAGTTATGGGTGGACTGAGCTTGTATGAACATGTGTTACTATTAGGGATCACAAATTGACACTCAAACTCAGTTGAGCCCACTGAGTAAACCTGAGCCAAACACCCCTTTAACTAGCTGATTTGGTGATTTTCAAAGAAAATGGTGAGATTAAACCAAAACTTAGATTCCTAACACTATATTATGATAAACTAAGATCAAATGGGCAAGAATTAATCACCACACAAGCAAAAAATTCAGATTTGTCAAGAATGAATGTTGCACTGTGTAATTTTCAATTTTGAGAACAAGTGATTTTCAATGAACAAGTAACTGATTTTTAGCTTTATTATCAATAACAAATATATAATAAACACCTAAGAACACTTAATCAAACAATACAAACATAATCAAACTAAAAAGCATAAAATTGAAATATAACTTACAAAGTGGAATTTGACTGAGTAACCATGAACCATGAACCAATAACCAATCTTAGCACCTCCCAAAAGGTTCTAAACCAGATAGATTCCAAAATTCACCTTGCTCAATTCTCTTTCTTGATCTTTCCTCTATTTTTTTATTTTTCTCTTATTTAATTTATTATTTTTGGTATTTTTTCTATTGAACTGAAGATTGCTAATTTATAGTTCCAATAAGCTTAATAAGCCTTGTCAAAGCTTATGTGAGCTTATGAATTCAGTAACAACAACAATTAACAACATACAAGCTATTTGAGATTTTTGAAAATTTGAGAAATACAAAATCTGAGATAACAAACTGAGAATTGAAATTGATGATTACAAAAGTTAAAGGTTACATTAACATCACTTAATTGATTACTGAGAAGCTTTAAATTACACTAAGAAAGTTAAATTACACTATTCGACCTAATTAAAATAAAACCTAAACTAATACTTCATCTCCTTGCCTCTTTTCTGCTTTTGTAGAGACTTCTGAGGTTTGTGGGACCCACTGGGGTGTTTCCCACCACTTCTTAGCCATTGATAAAGTCCCAATCATCTCAGCCGTTTAAATCTCTTTTTGGCGCCAAAGTCCAAGAGGGTACTGTTTGTTGCGTGGAGAGGGTTTTAGGGGCATTAATGGGGTTTGGGGTGTTGTGTGAGGTGGAGGATGAGGTGGTGAAGTGTGGGGAGCAAGTTGAAGGTGAGGTGGAGGGTGGTTTTGGTTTGCAGTGATGGTGGTGGTTTTGGTGGGAAAGAAGACGGGGTGGTATTGGTGGAGTGGTGTTGACTGAGTTGACCAAGGCAGTGGGCTGGGATAATTTTGGGCTTAGGGTAAGGGTGAGTGGGCTTGGTGATGTAGTTGGGTTTGTTTGTTTTGGGTTTAATGATAAGGGCCGTTTGGTTTTTAGCTTAAATAAACACAAGGACCTAAAATGTAATTAAGCAAAAGTTTGGGGGCTGTGATTGGCAAATTTCCAAATATACTACAAGGGTTAATTTTGCCATATGTGATAAATCAAAGGACATTAAATGAAATAATTCCATTTTAAACCACCCGGGGACCTATTCTGTCAATTCCCAAACTTCAGGGACCAAACATGTATTTTCTCCAAACTTTCCACATAAGGACCAATTGTGACACTTTGTGAATTCCCAAGGACCTTTAATGATAATTTTCCCATTTTGAACACCCAGGGGCTAAAACTGTCATTATTTGAAAGTCCAGGGACCAAAACTGACAAACTGCCAAACTTGAGGGACCAATTATGTAATTTCACCAAACTTAACACCAAGGACCATTCCTGCAAAAGATTATTAGTATAAGGACCAAAATTGCTTTTCTCAAAGTTTTTACATCCCAAGGACCATTTCTGTCAATTTCCAAAGTACAGGGACTAAACTTGTAATTTTTATGAAACTTTGCACCAAAGGACTAAATATGTAACTTTATGATTAAAAAGGACCTTTGATGATATTTTCATGTTTTTAGAATAACCAGGGACTAGTTTTGACAATTTATGAAACTTGAGGGACTGAAACTGCCAATTATGCAAACTTTGTACGTTTTTCATCTGTTTTTGCATATTTTGCATTTGAAACATATAAAACACACCTTTAAGATATTTTAAGTATTTTGATACATATTTGAGTGTTTTTTTGTATGTTTTGGCAGTTCAGATTAGTATAAAATGATGAGTATATAGACACTCATCAAGGTGCATTAAGTGGAACATGATCATTGTCTCCCTGAACATCAACATTTTGATTCCTGTTGTTACGGTTAGTGGTGTCCAGGTTGTCAGGAGTAGGGGTTTCAACATTTCGAGTAGGTCGACGACCTCGGCGAGCAGGAGTAGTCACAGCAGGACCAGTCCTGGTAGACCTAACAGGGTTTCGACGGGGTGCCATTGATCTGTAACATCACACAAGTTCCTGAGTCTCCAATAGAACTTATCGATATGCTCAACAAAACATCTCAACGAGATCAAGTCATGGAAAGAATAGCAACAATACACCACGTAACAACAAATAAGCGAATAAGGACTCAATTTCCATAACACCCAAAATCATATAATACCATATACTAATAACCATCAACCGTACAATAGCGATCTAACATCGTTCCAACTAACGGGTAACACAAAGCATACTAATCGTTCCAAAAGAGACGAATACCGTACAAAATACATCAAAATATGATAACTAGCTTTTCTAACCGAACACTCCTCGGCTAAGAAAGCAACAAGATAATATAACTCAAACAACTAGCCACGTGGCTGACGGAGAATCCTCAACTCCTGCCTCAAACCATCAAGATCCCTCCATAACGATCCTAACTCCACGCTATGGGTGTCTCGGTCTGTCTTGAGGTCAGCCACCTCCTTCTCTAGCTCGGCATTCCTTTGCCAAAGCTTGCGGTCGGCCTCACGAGCAGTAACAAATCCTCGCTGCAAACTATCGATATGCTCGTGGACATCCATCATAACTCTCCTCAGCTCAGTAGCCCTGCCCACAGCGACAGTCAAATCAACTCTCAAATCTGCTAAAAACTCTCCAATAACTCTCTCAAGTCGATCAGATACACGTGCAACTCTGTCACTAAGCTCAGTAATCCGAGCCCACAACCTGCCAATCTCACCCAACTCTGCATGCTCAGCAGAAATCTCAGACGATGCATCCGACTCCACTGGACTACCAGGTGGCAACTCAAACAAGAACGGATGATCAGGTGAATCGGGCTCAATCGGGTGTACAGGTGAATCAGGCTCCTCAGCCTGAGCTGGTGGTGCTAACTCATCATCATCATCATCAGGCATCTCATCCTCCTGAGGGTCATCCTCCTCCTCAGGGTCATCATCATCACCATGCTCAGCCTCCTGAGGGTCATCCTCCCGCTCAGGGTCATCAGCCTCATCCTCACCCTCGTACTCCTCCTCCTCATCGGAAGAGTACCTCATCACTCGTCGTCTCCTACTAGGTGAACCATGTGGAGATGTAGTAGGTGATCTAGGACGACGACGCAATGATGTGGGTGGCGCCTCAGACAGAAGAGAATGAGCATCAATCTGTAAAGGTGATGGAGTAGGGCGTACCGACATGCGTGCCGTAGCTCGGTGGGCAAAGCGTGGTGCCACACGAGCCAAAGCCTGATGAAGAGTAAGCTGCCTCGATGTACCAGGGAGCCCTAAAGAAGATGAGGGTCCCTGCGTAGATGCAGCAGGTAGTGCTGAAGTAGAAGCTGCCTGTGATACAGTAGCTGAAGTCATGGCCATCTGGTAAGGGTCATCAGATGCCATAGTGAACTGTGCAGGTAAAACTGGTGCAGTAAGAATGTCCTCGACGACATCGGGCATATGGGAGGCCATAGTCTGTGACAACGGCGTAGGGTAGGTGTAAGTGTTTCAAAACAACTTAAATCACAACTCATAAAACCATACCAAACATACTCATCAAATAATTCCATATATAATCTCAATAAAAGAATTTCAAACACCGCATTACTAAAATGTTTATAAAACATATAGACCATATAAATCCTCGAGAACGCCATCTTATTGCTAAAAATTCATAAACCTCAAATCATCTCAAATATCTCATAATACCTCAAATAATAGAAGATGCTTCGGCTTGGCGGGCTGGCGGGCGGTAGTCAAGGATCATTTCTTATAAAAATACGGTTATAGTTTAGGCGTTTATTTACCTAGTTCTCTATAACCTTGGCTCTGATACCAATCTGTAACACCCCCAAAATTTGATACAGCGGAAGACTCAACAAGCTTTCGGGGTGCTACGGGGATTGGTATCCAACACAAGACAATATAGAACGAGATAAAGTAAACATAATAAAAACACAACCAAAACGGGGTTTTAAAGTTTACATCTATCCCACATCATTCAGAGTCAGGCCCAAAATAAAATAGCAATAGGTCCAAATTTAATTATCAGAGTTTAGAAAATATAGATCCATAACCGTGTGCCACAGCCGAGCCTTCCAATCCAAGCATGCACCTCAACACTTAATTACCTGAGAAAACGTGCTAAAAGTCAGCTTTCGCTGGTGAGATCATAGGTTTAAGTTCAACTAATAATATAGTGGACATATACGCAAAACGCTTGCTAGCTAGACTAAGGATTCACTAAAAGCCTGCGGATACCCTCCGCTCTTAACATAACACACGGAAACCCTTCCGCAATAACCAAAACACACGGATACTCTTCCGTACTATCATAGATATTCGGGTAACCCCCGCAATACCAATAAACACTCGGATAACCTCCGAAGTATTAATAACCTATAGGTGCACACTACAGTATCTAAATAAGTCAACCTTGCATTAGTACACACGAACCGCGTGACTAAAGCTGACAATAACAAATAATCAAATAAGCCAACCTTGAATAGTACACACAAAATATGTGACTAAAGTTGACAATACATCCTAGTCCATACGCATAGCAAGTTTTATAAAGAATATAGAAGCGATAAATAGTCCACATAAAATAATTTGCACGTTTCTCACCCCAATCATTGAAAACATAGTTCAAGAGTAAAAAGTGGGGCTATGACTCACCTCAAGTCCAGAAATATAGCAAGACGAGGTAGGTAGAAATAAGATGTATGATAACTCACGAAACAGCAACTACGGACTTGGCACGACCTAACAATATTAACTCTTTCAGAAATCATTTCCAAATGTATATACTATTCCCAAACCCGGACGAGAATCCGTTTTATTTCCGAAAATCCATTTCGTATTAGTTTGGTGTATTTGCGTTTGGTATCCATACGGGTGGTGGGTCGACTCAAAACAAACCAACAAGATCACACGTCGAAGATATAATAAACTATAGATCTAATATTAGCCCAATATATCATTTAAATAAATCGCCAAAGTTTACCAAATCCGTCGATTTGATAATCCTCATATTTATTTACGTAATATACCGTTCCAAGATTACACCCAATCTAAAGCACATATAAAGCACATAATTACTATATAGTATATATCATAGTTTAATAAATTCCTCGTATATATCGCCAAATTGGCCAGATTTCTCGATATATACTCTCGCAATCTATTACACTTTACATATACTACAACCTATGGGCGTCGTAGGATACGCTGCCCACTAATATATTCGTTTCATATAACCAAACAACCCGGCTCAACCTTACGGTTGAGTAGTTATTTACTTATAGAAAACGTCTATATTAGTCGTCATATATCCGAGACAACACGAATGTCACAAATAATGACTTACCTGGACCCGAGTGACAACAATTTCGCCTAACTCAATAAACTTATCCGTTGTATATTCGAAATGACTTTTTATTAAATGTTTCATAATTGTCGGGAGTTTCCCATTTATGACACAATTTTTGTAATAATAATACGTGTAATAATATTACGCCACTTTAGTAGCCTAATATATATCTAATCGTATTATTTATAATACGACTCGTGATTATTATTATTATTAATATACGCGTTTATATAGTTATATATATACGTTATTCACGTATATACTTTCATACAAACGTTCATATTATCAATAATGATTATTACGAGTTTTATTATTCTCGTTTCAATTTTATTAGTTATTGAGTTATACGAAATGGTCATATGTCCGAGTCATGACCCTCGGCTCATTGTCCAAGTCCAATAATAAACCAAAGTCATAAATAATAAATCTCCGTCCAAATCACAATCTCAACCACGGGCTACAACAATAAGGTCCGACTACGGTACCCGACTAACCTATCTCCGTCATCTAACGACCGTCTCATAACCGGTCCTCATATCACATACCACTCGACAACAACTTCTCAATTACCGAAACCATAACCAATATCCAATATCCAATTCGACCCGAAGTATTCGGCCGAGAAATAATTACCACAACAATATATACCAACGACAATTATAATCAATAATAATATAACACTTAGTTCACATTTATCACAAAATAACATTTAACCAAAATAGTGTTCGGGTCGGTTTACCAAGCCGAACCCGAGGCAACACTTCACCACAACTAGTGTGGTTCCCACCCGAGACCTCCATGGTCTCGGCTAGCTCTAAATGAGCCAAACAATACCACACGACCTACTAGGGTCGTCGGCCCAAAAATTCCATACGACAACCATGGTTAACCACGACCAACAATAACCGGTCAACAACAAAAATGAGGTTCCAACCATCCTCATTCGAACACCAATAACCATTAAAGACCAACTATTCGGCCAAACAAGCACCATCCGAGGGTTTCACCCTCGGATACACCTCGACCCGACGAAAAATAAACCAACCCGGATACCAAACTATCAAGAAAACGTTTTTCATCCAAGATCCATCATCATATCACGTTTTTAATTAAAAACCCATTCGGATCTCACAAAATCGTGACCAAGGGTCGCGTTTTTTATTTACAATACGAGTGGAAACTCGCTCACCTTCGAACTAGAAGCTCAAAACCGTGATAACCTTTAAAATTAAACGATTAGTGGTGAAGAAAGTGGTGATTCGTGTGTTAAAATGGTGGTAGAAAGCGCGTGGTGTACTAGATCTAGTAGATTAGATGTTGGAGGTTCGATTTATGGTGGTGTTTTAGAGTGGTGGCCGGCGGTGACGTTGTGGTGGCCGGATTTCAAGGTGGCGGCTAGGGTTTAGCCAAAGAGAGAAAAGAGAGTGAGAGAGATGAAAAAAAAATAGTGAGTGTTGTGTTGTGTGTGGAGAAACCGGACCCAAAACCCCTTATACTAACTTTTCTCTTTTTTTTTTTTTTTTTTTTTTTTTTTTTTTTGTAATAATAATAATAATAATAAGAGTAATAATATTAATAATAGTAATAATAAAGATATTATTACGGTTGAACGGGTAATGTGGGTAAATGTAAAAACATAAGGCCCGAACCCGAACTCATTTTAAAATTTCCATATCACACGAGAATCTCTCGTAATTAATTAAAATATATAACGGACTCGTCAAGACGAATCATAAAACTATGTTAGGAAATCCTAGTGCCAAAGTCAACGTAGTACCAAGTGAGAATTCAAATATACATCACCGATCACATAATCAAAAATGAATTATGAACATAATTCACGAATTCCATAACGTCATTAAATAAAATATCCATAACATAGGTCTTACAAGTTCGTTGTGAAATGAAAATTTCAAATAATAATTATGAACGAACTTAAGTTGAAATGCGGGTTTTAAAAATAGCTCCCTAAACTGCCAGTTGTCACAGTTTAATACCAAAAACATTTCTTTAATAGGAAAGATGCATACATGCTTGTAATTTTTTAAGACTTACAAGAAAAGAAGCATAGTGTACACCACTTTAATGCACATAATTTTCAGACTTACAAGACAAGAAGCATAGTGTACACCACTTTAATGCACACGTTAAAAAAACATTAATGTTATTTAATGTAATCAATTAATTAATTGGTTAATAAATACAATTAATACAGTTATTAAAACACCCCCTACATAAGAAATATAAATTATCAATTTATCGTACAACCAAATTAAACATAATTCCAACATTAAATGTCACTAATACAAATAATAAAGCACATTATTCAAGCCCGAACGGGTAACGGGCTAAATGGGCTTGAGCCCGAACGGGTGCAGGCCAAACGGGCCCAACGGGCTCGAGCCCGAACGAGCTCGGGCTAAATGAAATTCTTGATATCCGTAAAGTTATTATCAAAAAAACATAATAAACTAAAATTCATAGTTCACCGAAAAATTTTATTTCAGTGTACCCGCCGCTGCAACGCGCAAGTACCCTTCTAGTTTATTAATACGTTTTCTCTTTCTTACCGTTTAGGTTGGTGTAATAAGGACCCACGCGACCTTCATTTTCTCTGCCATTACAACTTTCTCTCTATTAAATTACTTCATCGACCTACTTGATGTAATAAAACAACCTCATCTCTATTTTTATTTCATTTTCAATTTTTTAAACAATAAAATTAAAAATTAAATAATAAAAAAAGCAACCACTTTAATTCCCGGTTCTAGCAACATCTTTATAAACTTTTATTTTCATCAAAGTTAGTAATTTACTTTCTACTGCATGGGCTGCTTTCGTCTGGTTCTATATATAGGAACCATTGACCCACCTATTAAGGCCCATTAAAAATAAGCAAACTCTAAAACGCCTATGATGACGGATTTTATTGACTCACAAAATTTTTTTGTTGCGCCTCTTGGTTCATCCCTAAGAAAGCTTTATCTAACAGATTTTAGATCCCATGTTTTTTGTTTTTCTATTTTATTATTATTATTTAAATGGCTCAATAGTTTTGTTTTGTTTTTTTTTTTTGTTTTTTTTGTTTTTTTTGTTTTTTAAGGTGTGCACACAACTCGGTCAACAATTTTTGATTGAATGTGTTTAAACTTGTGAAATAGAAAATATTTTGCTATATTATATTTGTTGTTTTTTTTAAAGTTGAGTGGGTAACCCTAGTTTCAATCTAAAACCGGGCTAACCAAAGCCCATTCAGTACATTGTTTTTAGACATTTGTCAAATTTGGTTTACTAACACTAAAACCTTTCGAGCCTATATCAACTACACAAGTTTGAAAATATGGTATCTACAACCATAGTATAGAAAACTAGTTTCTATTGCACATGTTTAAAAATAAGATTTTTTCTCGGTTCTTGGTTGTGATTTTCGGTAGTTTGGTGGTGATTTTCTGATGGTAAGTGGTGGTTTCTGACTAGTGGTTATTTTTACAAAGAGATGAGTGTAATTTTAAAATGAGAAATGTGAGAGTGATGAGTGACTTTGGAGATAGAAAGTGTATAAATGTGTGTTGAGTGAATAAATGTGTTAGGGTGAGTACATGCCCTATTAATTTAAGAGGGTATTTGGTTGGAGGTTTTAAAGCCGAAAGTAATTTATTTTTTTAGTGATCAAGTCTTTGCTTATGTGGCACTTCTATTGACTTAGTCTTATTATTACCTCAATATTATTGATCATGTAAAGCCTTCCATTTACAGAAGGTTGACATGACTACTTCAACATTGTTTGAATTTTACGTGGGAAATTAAACAAACGATTAAAATTTACTTTATATGTAACATCAGTTATGTAGCAAATCAAGGTATGTTACGAAACGCGCGGTAAAGAAATTTAAAATAATGTGAAAAATTAAGTTTATCATATCATAATAAACTTATATAAGTACACACGTCTCAAAATAATCCGAAAATTAAAAGCTTATAAAATCTAAGTCAAAAAACAAATAAGCTCACTTGCCACTAGGGGTGAGCAAACAGACCGGATGGACCGGACCGACCGACAAAACCGATCGAACCGGACCGAGACCGGACCGACCATATTCGATCTGGTCTCGGTCTAGGGGTTTTCATAATTTTGGTCTCGGTCCGGCTTAAAAACCGGACATTTAGCCTATTTGGACCTAAACCGGACCGACCACATTCGATCCGGTCTCAGTCTAGGTTTTTTGCTGGATTCGGTCTCGGTCCGGTCCGGTTTTCACCTGATGAGCAGCCTTACTTGCCACGTATAAGCTTAAACAAACACCTTTAACGCGAAAAAAAAAAAAAAAAAAAAAAAAAAAAAAAAAAAAAAAAAAAAAACTTTTCTATTTTATTACTAGTACCATGACACAAGCAAGTCCAAATTTAAAAGCCCAAATTTATAACACATACATTCAAAAGCCCATTCTTCTTCCCCAACCATACGACGTCGTTTGCTTCTGCAACTAGTGTTCATCTTCTTTCTTACAAACCCTTAAAACCCAAAACCAAATAATGGCTGAAAAACCAGAAGCAGTGAAAGTGTTGTACTGTGGAGTATGTGGGTTACCAGCTGAGTATTGTGAATTCGGACCTGATTTTGAGAAATGCAAACCATGGTTGATCCTAAACGCTCCCAGTCTTTACCCACATCTTCTTAATGGTAACAAGATTTTACCCTTTTCAGTTTTATGCTTAAATCTCTTTGCTTTTTGGATTTTGGTTTAGTATCTGTTATATAGGGGGTGTTTGTTACAGCTTATATAGCGGGCTTATGGCTTATTTGGTTTTGGGCTTATGTTTCATAAGCTCACTTTTTGTGGCTTATTTTGAAACTTTTCGGCTTATATAAGCTTATTATGTCATAATAAGCTTAAACAAACATTAATATTTCAAAATAAGCCACAAAAAGTAAGCTTATGAAACATCAGCCCAAAACCAAATAAGCCATAAGCCCGCTATATAAGCCGAAACAAACACCCCCATAGTTTGTGTTTTTACAGTATTTTATTGTTTTTTGTTTGGTGGTTTAGACTCAAATTTGAAGGAAGTTATTGGTTTAAGAATTTACCCTTTTCATTTTTATGCTTAAATCTCTTTGCTTTTTGTGTTTTGGTTTAGTATTTGTTATAAGGGGTGTTTGTTTAAGCTTATTTTTGGGCTTATGAGCTTATGTGGATTCCAATTATGTTTCGTAAGACCATTTCTTCCGGCTTATTTTGAGACTTGTAAGTTTATTATGTGATAATAAACTTATGTAATTCGGTAAGTTTCAAAATAAGCGGGAAAAAATGGGCTTATGAAACATAAAGCCGAAATCACATACGCTCATAAACCCAAAAATAAGCTTAAACAAACGCCCCCTAAAGTTTGTGGTTTTGTGTGGTGGGTTAGACCGTTAGAGTCAAATTTTAAGGAAGTTTTTGTGATAAGTTTTGACTTCTTTTTCTGTGTGGTGGTTTAGAGGCAGATTTGAAGGAAGTTGACGGAGTTTCGGAGCAGTTGCGTTCGTCTGGGATATCGGATGCTACTGGACCTTTTGGTAAGTTTTGGGTTATTTGTTTTGTGAATTGTTGCTGTTTTGATATGTATTTGCGCCTATGTGGTGGTATGTTTTGGTAGGAAATGGGATTAGGAGTTTGCGAGCTTGACGAGTTGGTTGTGGTTTATGTTTAGGGGGAAGTGTTGTTTGATAAGGGTCGTGTATTAGAGGGTGTTTGAGGATGCTTATGAGTGTTTATCTGCTTATGTTTCAAGCAGTTTTGATAGTTTGGGTAAACCTGCTTATATGCTTATTTTAATATAACTGATAAGTACTTTGAGGGCTAGGATGTTTACAAACAGCTTGTTCTTATCAGCTGACTTAAGTTTTTTGTTTTAATAAGTTGTTTCACTTGTGCACTTATTACCTCTATAATCAGAATGTTCCAAAAGCTTATTTGTGATTTGGCAGAGCATAAGAAAATCCACACATTGTATTCTGCAGCGTGTTTGATACAGCTATAAGCAATCCAAACATCGCTAGGAGGCAGTGTTTGTATTTTTTGTCTTTATGCTGTAACAGAACTCAATAACCTGATAATTAGTTGTACTAGTGTCTGGCAAGTCTGATTATATAAGGACTTGAAGAGGTGAATATTTCACCCATGCCATCACTTAACAGTTATTCTGTCAAAGTTACTCGACATGATCAACATTAATATTATAACGGTTCTAGTAAAGATCTTTATGGTTCAGTGACTAAATTAGAAATGAAGTGAAGGTAACTTGCTATTCGTTTCAGTTTGACCTATAATAGAAATTAAAATACATGTTAAGAGTCTTTTTTGTGCCCAAAAAGTATTAAAAGTTGTCGACATGGAAAAGGAAATAAGTTTAGTCCCTTTTTTGTGGTCTTTTGAAATGCCAGGCCTAAAAATGAAAAGAAACGGTGAGTTACTTGTTACCTGCAAATAACCCCTTGAGGTCTTGAGGATCCGCTAACTTTGTGTAGGCATTTCACTTGTTAGAGTGTTTGGTACTTCATTTAATGATGCATTTGTGTGTTCTCCATTTACCCAGATATTTTTTAGTTCTCAATCACGAGTGTAAATCTTCATTTATCTCGAGTGCAATAGCATGCTGCAAGAGCAATATGGTCATATGTGATCTACGTAATTATGCATTTTTAATACATTGGTTAGTAATAAAAGTTTTTATAGGAGGATCAAATAAGTGTTAGTAGGGTAAGTCAACCTCAACTGACAGGTTAAATTAAGCATGATTTTATCACCATTAGTTGATGCTTTGAAGAAAAAAAGCGCTTATTGTTCTGCCTCGTGTTTTCTTCTACCACAACAATAGTACTTTAGATATATAAATGTGTTATACTTAGTTTCATCTGTAGTTCAATTTGTGATAGTTACGTATATAAATGTGTCCCTCTTTCTAATCCACACAAGATATGATCATACTTTTGAAGAATTACTTCATCTTTACGAAGCATGTAGTACTTTTTACTTTCTACTGGGTGGGTTCTTGCGGTTTTGAGAATTCTACAGTAATAAATTGAAACCTACCCTGAGTATTGTGAATTTGGACCTGATTTTGAGAAATGCAAACCATGGTTGATCCAAAACGCTCCCAATCTTTACCCTCAGCTTATTAATGGTACTTCAAGATTTTACCCTTTTCGATTTTATGCTTAAATCTCTTTGCTTTTTGGATTTTGGTTTAGTATTTGTTATAAAGTTTGTGTTTTTACAGTTTTTGACTGTTTTTTGTTTGGTGGTTTAGGCTCAAATTTGAAGGAAGTTATTGGTTTAAGAATTTACCCTTTTCATTTTTATGCTTAAATCTCTTTGCTTCTTGTTAAGCTTATATGTGGGCTTATAAGCTTATTTGATTTCGGCTTATACTTTCATAAACCCCAATTTTCCGGCTTATTTTGAGATTTATGGCTTATATAAGTTTATAATATCATAATAAACTAATATAAGCCCACAAGTCTCAAAATAAGCCAGAAAATTGGGGCTTATGAAATATAAGCCGAAACACAAATAAGCTCATTAGCCACATATAAGCTTAAACAAACACCCCCTAATGTTTTGATTCCTAGGGGTTGTTTGTTTATAAGCTTATTGCTTTTGGGCTTATGAGCTTATGTGACTTCAGCTTATGTTTCGTAAGCCCATTTTTTCCGGCTTATTTTTTGGACTTAGCCACATATGATAAGCTTAAACAAGCACCCCCTAAAGTTAGAGTCAAATTTGAAGGAAGTTAATGGTTTAAAATTTTACCCTTTTCGTTGTTATGTATAAATCTGTTTGCTATTTGTGTTTTGGTTAAGTATTTGTTATAAAGTTTGATTCTTATTTATGGGCTTACAAGCTTATCTGTTTTCGGCTTATGTTTCATAAGCTCCATTTTTTGGGGTTATTTTGGGACTTCTGTGCTTATATAAGTTTATTATGTCATAACAAACTTATATAAGCCCACAAATTTCAAAGTAAGCCAAAAAATTGAGCTTATGAAATATAAGCCGAAAACAGATAAGCTCATAAACCAAATTTGAAGGAAGTTAATGGTTTAAGATTTTACCCTTTTGGTTATAATGTATGAATCTGCTTGGTTTTTGTGTTTTGGTTTAGTATTTGTTATAAAAGTTTGTGTTTTTGTGTGTGGTGGGTTAGAGTCAAATTTCAAGGAAGTGAATGGTTTAAGATTCTACGGCCCTTTTGGTTATTTTGTGTATATCTGTTTGATATTTGTGTTTTGGTTTAGTATTTGTGTTTTTATTGTTTTTGTGTGATTTTTTGGGAGCAGATTTGAAGGAAGTTGATGAAGTTTCGGATCAGTTGCACGCTTCTGGGATAACAGATGCTACTGGACCATCTGGTAAGTTTTGGGTCATTGGTTTTGTTAACTGTTGTTGTTTTGATATGTATTTGTGGAAGTGTGTTTTGGTGGGAATTGTGATTAGGGGTTTGCGAGATTGGCAAATTGGGTGCGGTTTGTATTATGGGGGAAATGTTATTTAGTTTAGGATTGTATGTTTAGGGGGGTGTCTGAGATTGGTTATAAGTGCTTATGTGCTTATGTATTAACTGTTTTGACTGTTTGGGTATAGCTGCTTATTTTAGTTAAAATCCTACGAGATAACCAGTTTAAAATAAGCAATCCTACGAGATAACCAGTTTAAAATAAGCAATCCCAAACACCTCCGTATTATTACTGTTTAGTTTCACTCTCGCACTTTTTACCTCTATAATCAAAATTCTCCAAAACCTCAGGAAAAACTGGTTATCAGCTTCTTTTCGATTTGATAGAACCTAAGAAAATCCGGACATTGTAACCTGCAGCGTATTTGATAGAGCTATGAGCACTCCTAACACCCCCTATTGTCTGACAAAACGGCAATGCAGGAGGGGGTGTTTGGATATTTTATATACTGTAACAGAACTTAATAATCATATAAGTAGTTGTACGAGTGTTCGGCAGATCTTATTATTGAAGGACTTAAAGAGGTGACATAATCAAAATCTTTTATCAGCTTGAATAAGCAACTTTGAAACTGTTTAGTTCACCCTCAAATAATCAAATATACTGTAGGTAGGTAGTTTGTCTGTATCAAAATGCAACAATCAAATGAGTAATAAACAATCCCAAGCACCCCCTGTTATATTTAACATGGACCTCGTATAGTCTTCTAATTTTTCTAAAATTTTGAAAATCATTATAATGACCATTAAACTTGCAAAAAATCTTCTAAAATCTTTCACCTATGC
This sequence comes from Artemisia argyi, assembly GCA_030686995.1. Classification (NCBI taxonomy): domain Eukaryota; kingdom Viridiplantae; phylum Streptophyta; class Magnoliopsida; order Asterales; family Asteraceae; genus Artemisia; species Artemisia argyi. The sequence continues at coordinate 161,638 of JARVZY010002775.1, forward strand.
CAGCAGTTCACAGTTACTCGAAATGATCAAGTTTAAAAGTATAACGCTTCTGGTAACTATCTTTATAGTTCAATGACTTTATTAGAAACGAAGTGAAAGTACCTAGCTATTTGTTTCAATTTACCCTTTTTTATAACTTGACCAATAAAAGTTTTGGAATAAAAGTTTTTATAGGAGGATCAAATAAGTGTTAGTTGGGTAAGTCAACCTCAACTGACAGGTTAAATTAACCGTGATTTTATCACTTCTAGTCGATGCTTTCAAGAAAAAAAGCATTTATTGTTCCGCCTCGTGTTTTCTTCTAACACAACAATAGGACTTTTGATATATAAATGTGTTATACTTAGTTTCATCTGTAGTTCAATTTGCGCTAGTTACATATATGCGTGTCCCTCTTTCTAATCCAAATTGACTAATATTACCCCTCCCATATCCCCAGTTCCATGTTCTTTAGATCTGCCATTAACATATTAGCACTTCGTTTGCATAAGATTAATTCTCTTGTTCTTATTAAACCTGGGAAATTCTTTAGGTTTTGTTTGGTTTTATCCAGTTTCCCGATAACGTTCTTTTCCTACATTTAAGTTTTTGTTTGGTTAACATTTGGTTATGTTCTTTATGCGCCAGGTTCTTCAGCACCAAAACAAGAGCCAGCAAAATGGCTTCCAGGTGGAAAGACAAAAAAGAAGGTACAAAGTGGAATATTTTTACGTAAAGTTTCTGTACATACATGAAAATAATTTAACTATGATACACTCAGATTTTAGTCGTATGTATGCCTTATGAATATATGTGTAATTACTTGTTTTATATTAAAGTGGACTCATTTACGTTCTTCTGTAGGACAAACAAGAAGTCATAATCGAGAAAGTAACCCGTAACAAGCGTAAATCTATCACCACACTGAAAGGCCTTGACCTTTTTGGTAAGCTAAATACATACACACCGTTCATGGTATTTTGATTCTTTAGTTATCTTGAATTTTCTTGCATATTAACAAAATGATCCTAGGTGTTAAACTGAGTGATGCTTCGAAGAAACTTGGAAAGAAATTTGCAACTGGAGCTTCCGTTGTGAAGGTATACATTTTCCGGCCACATATAGTTTGTTGGGTAATCTTGATGGGTCACGAATCAGCGGGTACGGGTCAATATGTGGATCCTGGTTATGTTGAATAAAGAGTTGATATGGTCCTTGTGTTGACCGAGTACTAAGGAATACGTGGGCTGTAATATTAGCATGTTTGTTTGTTTGTTACAGGTTTCTAGGAATAGTGGCAGTACATGTAGTACACCACGTTTTGCATGTTTTGTTTGTTTACTTATAGTATAAATAGCAGTAGGTTTCATATGTATGTAAGTATCAGTTTTCTCCTTCCTTATTAATATACAAAGCATTGAAAACCAATCTTACAGTTTTGATTGGCGTTTGCGGGCATGAGTTCGGGGTGGGGAAGGGGCTGATTATCAACATGGTATCAGAGCTAGGAGGGCTCATACCTGATGTGTGGCAAGAAAGAAAGGACTGATTGCATTCTATGTAATCAGGAAGAAAAAGACGAAAGCAGCAAGTTTTGATCACAGCAAGAAAGAATGAGAAAGAAAGAAAAAAAAACAAGCAAGACCAGCAAGGTTGATCACTTGGTGATCAAAAGAAAGAAAGCAAGCAGCATGGTTGATCACCTGGTGTTCAAAAGAAAGAAAGAAAGAGCAAGTTATTGCAAGTTAGCAAGCAAGAAGGTTGTCGCATAGTCTGTAGCAAGTAGCAGGCAAGACGACGATAGCAAGTAGAAAGTTTCGTGTTTGTAGCAAGTAGAAAGCAAGAGTCAACAAGCAAGAGTCGACAAGCAAGAGTCGACAAGCAAGAATTGACAAGCAAGAATCGATAAGCAAGAAGCAAGAACGAGATCAAGACTGGTATTTTAGCAAGGAATCAATACCGTTTTTGGAACTCGAATGTATAGAAAGAAATTTTAGCAAGAACTTTGAGCAAGTGGATGGATCCCGTAACAGGCTGTGTCCATGAACCAGGTCATGGGTCATGGCTCAGTAGGTATGAATCTCAGAAGTGGGTTGATCCATTTACTGGACGGACGAGCAGTACGTGAAAGATGGATTGAAAGATCAAGCATGCAGTGGTGAGTAAAGAAAGAGATAACCATGACCAGCTTATTGTCTAGACTGAAGCTTCAATAGATCGTGACGGAGAAAGGGACCGCGTTCGTGATTATGATCGTAGGAGCCGAGACCGTGAAAGGAATCAAGATTACGGGGGTGAATGTTGGGTAATCTTGATGGGTCACGAATCAGCGGGTACGGGTCAATATGTGGATCCTGGTTATGTTGAATAAAGAGTTGATATGGTCCTTGTGTTGACCGAGTACTAAGGAATACGTGGGCTGTAATATTAGCATGTTTGTTTGTTTGTTACAGGTTTCTAGGAATAGTGGCAGTACATGTAGTACACCACGTTTTGCATGTTTTGTTTGTTTACTTATAGTATAAATAGCAGTAGGTTTCATATGTATGTAAGTATCAGTTTTCTCCTTCCTTATTAATATACAAAGCATTGAAAACCAATCTTACAGTTTTGATTGGCGTTTGCGGGTATGAGTTCGGGGTGGGGAAGGGGCTGATTATCAACATAGTTAAGGCATCTTATAATAATATGTATGGCTTTAATAAATCAATTTTTTTTTTTTTTTTTTTTTTTTGGATAAATCTCTTCAGGGTCCCACTGAGAAAGATCAAATTGATGTACAAGGAGACATAGCATACGATATCGTGGAATTCATTACAGATACTTGGCCTGACGTAAGTAAACCCCTTTATCTTATCTTTACTTGATCCTGATAGATACTAAACTAATACCCCTGTTTCAGGATTAGAGTTACGTATGAGACTTAAATAGAACTATAAATCTTATATTGGACATACTCGTACGAAGTAGTTATCATAAATTATTTATGTATTAAACTTGATTACAAAGAATAGATTTTGGCCAATAACAGGGAATTGAGATGTTGCAAGCATTTGAGTACAGTTGGGTCATTTCGACACATCGTTTCAACTAAACTTTCGATAAAAGCAAAATCATCCGTTTTTTAGCCTTTTAGGGTAAACATGTCAAAAAAAAATTTCACTGAATGATAATATCTTTTAGGTTTGTATATCGTTTAAGTTGTAACATAGGTTATACGGATTCATAAATTTCAATATTTGCGTTTCATACTCAAAATTTTCGCTAAACCGGAACATATTGCAGGTTCCAGAAACGGCTATTTATTTCATTGAAGATGGGAAAAAGGTACCTGCTGTTTGACTTCCATAATTTCAAAATCCGCTTCAACTGCATGATCATACGAAAGAACTGTGTTACTGCTGAGCAATTGCTTTTCCTTTTTCTTGAAAACCATCATTGGATAAATGAGACTATGAAATGTACGATATTCTGCAGCTGATCTACAAATCTAAGGTTTCATCTGTTTTGTACATTTTAACCATTTCCATTTTATGGGGTTATTATGCTTCCCGGTTACTTGTTCCGGAAGAGAAAGAATGATATGACACACAAAATGGGCGATACAGATGTTCATCATCTTTCTTACAAACCCTGGATCAAAACCCCTTAAAACCCAAAACCAAATCATCTCCAAATGGCTGAAAAACCTGAAGCAGTGAAAGTTGTACTGTGGTGTATGTGGGTTACTAGCTGAGTATTGTGAATTTGGACCTGATTTTGAGAAATGCAAACCATGGTTGATCCAAAACGCTCCCAATCTTTACCCGCAGCTTGTTAATGGTACTTCAAGATTGTAGGGCAAATAAAGTATAAATATGAGTATCGTGTTCTCATTGTTTGGTCATGTGCAACTTTGCTATGAGTGTGTGGGAAAAAATATATAGTTGGTGGAAGTTTGGGGTTGTTAATGCATTTACCATTGAGGAAGTCTTCTCTAATGGAAACACTAACGTTCCTAGTCATTCATCTAGAATATGGCAAGCGGTGATATGGACATCCGGGTACTTCATTTGGAAAGAGAGAAATGAGCGTGTCTTTAAAGGGAAAGCTTCAAGTCTAAACAAAATTGTTCAAGATATTCAACTTAAAAGTTTCGAGTGGATTGCAAGAAGAGCCGGAAAGAAAAGTGACATGAATTGGCAACATTGGCTTTTTGATCCGGGTAGATGTCGATTTTGAAAATATATATAATTAAGTAAGTTTGGTGTGCAGCTTTGATTCAGATTGCAGGTTTAGTGTATGTTATTCCTCTGTTGCACAACAAATTTTTGGTTTGCTTTTGGCTAGGGGTGGAAACGGGCCGAGCCGAGCCCGAGCCTGCTAGAGCTCGAGCTCGGCTCGTTTAAGTTTTAAAAGGCTCAAGCTCGAGCTCGGCTCGTTTCGAGCCTTAAACTTTAAGCTCGAGCTCTGCTCGTGGAATATTATATAGGCTCGGGCTCGGCCGGAGCTCGGCTCGTTTATACGATTTGGCCATGAAAAGTTAAAGCTTGGCTCGAGCTCGAGCTCGACTCGTAATATATCTTTATTGAGCTCGTTAATAAGCTTGAGCTCGGCTCGTATATAAGTTAAAATATCATATTTTTGTTTAGGCTCGTTTAGGCTCGCGAGCCCAAACGAGCTTTTTATGTAAAGCTCGAACTCGAGCTCGATCAATAAACAAGCTGCAACTTAGGCTCGAGCTCGGGCTCGAGCTCGTTTAAGCTCGGCTCATTCGAGCTTTTTACCGATCCGATCCCGAGCTTTTCACGAGCGGCTCGGCTCATTTCCACCCCTACTTTTGGCCCTTTGATGCTCGTGGGTCCATTTGCATTTGAGACAGTGGTGAATTCTGCACTAGTTCCATATGGGATAGAGTTTCTTTTTTGTTTTTTTTTGTTTCATACTTTGTTTCTTAGGATATTTTGATTTTTGTTTTCTTGCTTTTGCCTATTAGCTCTTTGTCTTGGTTGTAATGTTTCTTTTTTGGTTCCCTATCTTAACCAACTTGGTTGAATAGTGGATGCCTTTGTTGTGTATCTTTTTTTGTTTTGAATATACTGCCCTTCTAAAAAAAAAAGTATAAATATGAGTCATGCAAGAAAAAAAAAATTGGACTGATTTTTTGTGATAAGTTTATAGGTTTCTAACAAGATTGATTAGAGTTAACAAAACTAAATCAGTTTGCAAGAACAGCTAATTGGTTGGTAGGATAGTTGTTGTAATCAGACCACTTTCATCATTTCCACTACTGTCTTGTTTTTCTTATTGGTTCGTAGGATAGTATGTATGCATATGTATAGATATTAGCCTAATCTTTTGAAACATTAAAAGATCTATAAAAACAAACATTAAAGAATCCATATCAAAGACACCAACCAATCTTAAGAAACAAGTGTCTTTGAAGTGGTGCATATGGTTTTCAACTTGAATGTTGTCTTTTTTCCAAGTCCAAGACAATATTGTATAAGCAACCTCATGATAAAATATAGGAAAATGATAAATCCTCCTACTTGATGTGCCTATAAATCCTCCTACTCACACGATCCTGACACAGGATTGACGGTTTGGATGCATAGATTGAATGAGTGGAGAAAAAATATATAATATTGTTGTATGTGTAGGAGGATTAGTAGTAGGATATTATAGGAGGCTTTAACAATGCTCTAAAATATATTAAAAATGAACACCTTGACAAATTTTTAGGGTTGTGTCATTTAAGTTTGGTCGATTATGGTTTAACTATTGGTGCTTTGTTAGGTTTGACTGGTTGAGGTATTAAAACATTTCATATGAAAAAATAAAACCTATGTATTTTTAGTCTATCCTCCTTCATTTAAGTCTATATCATTATTATAGGAATGTTTGGCATTAATTAGTTGCATAGTTTAATTATGTTTACAAAATGGCTTGTCTACATTTGCATGTCATCACATAGCGATGGCACCCGTGAGTAATGGGCATGGGTACCTAAAACCCATCACCCACCCACATAATTTCTTTCTCACCCGCCACCAGTGGGCACAATTTTCTACCCATGCCCATGCTCGTGGGGTATTTGTTGCCCATGGGTTAGTGTGAAGAACTTCAAGCGAGAAGCCGAGAAGGAGTATTTGAGTGTTGACAATCAGAAATGAGATGTATTTTGTATATATCTTTGATGATTTGATCTTTTATACCTTTTGATCATGTGACTCAAATAAATTGTTAGCTTACCGTGTCTTCTAAAGAGTCGTTATTATTAAATATATATCAAGAACCTCACAAATCTTTAAGCAGTATAGTAAATTTTTGTTTTAACACAAATGTGTTTACGGGTACACCCACGGGTATTTTGATGGGAACACCCGTGGGTATTTTAAAAGGGTGACATGGGTTTACCCGTGACGGGTATACATTACCCGTCACCCGCCCACCACCCAACAATGGGTAGAAATTTTCATCCATCACCCACTTGGTGGGTGAAATCTGACGGGGTTACCCACCCATTTACGTGCGGGTACCCGTGGGGTTATGGGTTTTTTCTCACCCATTGCCATCCCTATCATCACACAATGTAAAATGATTTATGCATTGATACTTGTACATTATTGAGTGAAAGTGTTGTTGGTTTTAGTATATCAAAATGGAGACCCGTAAGTGTTCATATTTTTTACACAATGTTTGATTGGCAACTAGCATTCTTAAGTTTTCTAAACGCTCCAAATCAAAATGTTACTTGAAATAGTATTTACTAGAAACTAGCGTTTACACTTAATATATAATTACAAACATACATCTATGTTATCAAACGCTTTATCATAACAAACGGCTATTGCTTCTTGTTACTGCTTACCACCACTATTTGTCGCTTTTGCTAACTGCTACTGTTAGTTTCGCCAAATATACATAGTGTTTAAAGATAGAATAAGATATAGTTTAATGGAGTACTTTTTTTTTTTAAATTAATCTTTTGTAAACCATTTAGTGTGTTTTTATTTAGTGCAAGTGAGCTTAAATGGTGTAAATCTTCATTCATTTTGGGTAGTTAGAATTTAATGTGTGGTCTTTTGCCCTCAACTTTCAACTACACAACTTAAATGTAGATCTTCATTAAATGTATAGATCTTCTTATTGCTCAAGAAGTGGTACTTGTATTTGGGTAACAAAGTTGAAGGTTGTGTGCGAGAAGCAAACATTTATATTATTGGAAATGTGTTACATGTGTTATCAACTTAACCGCATTTGAACGATACATGAGCTATTTTGTAACAATAGCACTTCAGCTCTAACGAGATGCTTCTGCTTTGGTACTTGATACGCTTTATATCTTCCTTAAACAGTTTACATTAAATGGTACTTGATAATTCATGATGCCAAATAATCGAGTAAAAATGAAAACAAAACGAATAAGTGTTATCATTTGGTGCAAGTGAACTTAAAATGATATGTGGGAGATGTGTTTTTCTTACTTAGTATCGCAAAAAAACATTATTTAACACATTCTTCAGTGAAACTGGTGCAGGAAAGCACGTCCCTCATGCTGTCTTTGTTGATCTTGAGCCTACTGTCATCGATGAGGTCTTTTTCACCCTGAACAACTGATCAGTGGCAAAGAAGATGCTGCCAACAACTTTGGTCGTGGTCACTACACAAGTATGAATGATCGCCCAAAGATATTCTCATTTTAGAATGACTACTGATATTGTAATTTTTATACTTGTGTTACAGTTGGGAAAGGGATTGTTGACCTTTGCTTGGACCGTATCAGAGAGCTTGCTGACAACCGCACTGGTGTGATCAACATCTGTCGTTGAGCCCTACAACAGTGTCCTATCCAGCCACTCACTCCCTACTGGAACACACCGATGTTGCCAATCTTCTTGACAATGAAGCTATCTAACTATGACATCTGCAGACATTCTCTTGACATAGAGCGTCCCACCTATACCAATCTTAATAGCCTTGTTTTTCAAGTCATCGATTTCATCATTGATCGCGTCTTTGAGGTTTGATGGAGCTTTGAACGTTGATGTGACTGAATTCCAGAGCAACTTGGGTCCATACCCCAGGATCCATTTCATACTTTCGTCGTACGCTCCTGCATGTCATCTCAGTTGAGAAGGCTTATCATGAACAGCTCTCAGTCGCTGACCAACAATGCTTTTGAGCCATCTTCCATGATGGCCAAATGTGATCCTCATCATGGAAAGTACATGGCTTGCTGCCTAATGTACCGTGTTGTCCCCAAGGATGTGAACGCTGCAGTTGCAACAATAAAGACAAAGAGAACCATCCAGTTTGTGGACTAGTGCCCAACTGGTTTCAAGTGCGGTATCAACTACCAGCCACCAACTGTTGTGCCTGGAGGTGATCTAGCTAAGGTGCAAAGAATGGTCTGCATGATTTCTAACTCAGAGGCGTTCTCTTGCATTGCCACAAGTTTGACATCATGTATGCTAAGCGTGCGTTTGTTCACTGGTACGTTGGTGAGGGAATGGAAGAAGGAATTGTGGCCGTGTGACAAGTTACTATCTTCATAATCGTGCAAGTTGGTTTCGAAATGCTTGTTTCAGACATTTGTTTAAACTCATTTTTTACAAATTGATAATTAATGCATATGCATTTTATTTCACTGACTCATTGCGGCGAAAATGGTTATAACCACAACTATCCGCACAAATCCCGGCTATCACCGCACTAATCTCAGGTCTTAGATTCTAATCAGTTGCAATGGTGCTGTTGTGTACTTGAAGTAATTACATTGTTTAAGAACAAACAAACTATAACCCGCAGTTAACTCGTACTCTATTTTCTGACTGAAGCCGGCTGGCCGGCCGGGTATATCATGATTTCTTTTGAGTTTTTATTAGCCTGCAGTTAACTGCTTTCAAGCTAGCCTTTTTATTATCCTTTTTACACATCTTTTTCATTGTCACTGCTGCAAGAAAACATGGAATGAGATGTTACTAGAGGTAGCAATTTTCAGTCCATTTGCTTATGAGTTATGAACGGGTTGTTTCAGGCTATGTGTTATCTCTAACGGGTCGGGACCATTAAAATAAAAAAATATATCATAAAGGAAACGGCTTATGCGGATCACACTTGTCAAATGGATTGGGATTTGTTCAAAGTATATTCCAATGCAGAACACTTGAGAATTTATTTGTTCAAAAATTCGATGAAATTTTGCCCGGCCTCGTTGACATATATCAAAAGTTACATGTTTTGATCCGAAGCTCTTTTGACCCTTTTCTTAACTAGCCCGAACCAAAATTATTGGGCCGTAATTCTTGTTGTCCATTTAATTTCATTACATGCCAAAAGTCAAATATGTATTTTAGTATATAGTTATGGGTCGAATTAGTAAGGCTGCAATGGGTTGAGTTTGGGACAAAACAGTTAACCCAAACACCCGTTATTATAGCAGTTAGGATTTGGTAGTTAAAGTAGTTATTAGTTAATGTCAGTTATGTGTCAAACGACACAATGGTTAAATGTAACTGTCATGTCGTTTAGTATTGTATAAATAGGTGTCCATGTGTCTGTAAACAAATGATCAATCAATCAAGTATCAATAAAACCATTGTTTACTATATTGTCCCGTTTACTGTTTCATTCATTTGCATACATTGTCTCATATTCAAACTCAGAAATTGGTTCATTACAAACACATAATGCAACACAATTGGCTTGGATTCAAACCCGTGCAAAAATTCTTTTATCACTATGCCTGTCGAAAAATTTGATGTGAACATTTTGAGCAGTCATCTTATAAATATGTAATTTAGTTAATCTCAATCTGTGTATCCATGAACAACACTTAAAAGGGACCTATTATTCATGCTCATGACTATTATCAATTTGTCTCATTTTATTGCAGGTTGTTTGTACACTAGGAAAGATGATTTTGATGACGAGAATCAGGCATGGACCACAACGTAGCCTGTATCTTGATTCATACATCACAGTGTAGCTGCAATTCAACAATCTGGGATACGCTAACTTTTGTCGCAATTTTTCTGAAAGAGAATAAATTAACGTCTTCCTGGTTCCTGATGGTGATGGAATATGCAATAAGAAGGGCCATCTTCTCCCGTGAAGAAATTTGAAAGACCATATTAACTCATTGTTTTTTTTGGTCTAACGATTTCCTTGATGATCTCATTTTTCGTTATATCGACAAACCATTTACTTAATTAACTCTAAATCAAATTTACAAATTAAACTCATATTTGCCTTTGCTTCAAGTCTCTAATTCCTACAATCAAATTTATGCACATATATATATCTACACATAGTACAAGTCTAACAGTGTCATACTGCCATACAATAATAATTTAAGGTTTTAATTTGGTTATATAACAGAAACTAAGGTTATGGCGTGAAACGTACACATGCATGATTCTTTTAGCTCCGAAGCATAGTATTGTTATAACGTACTTCATCGAAGCATAGTATTGGTATAACGAAGTTTAATCTTCATAGTAAACAACAATAAACACACACAAAAAGAAAAAACAAAAACAAAAAACAAACAAGCGACTTTATGGCGTGAAACGTACACATGCATGATTCTTTTATCTTCGAAGCATAGTATTGGTATAACGTACTTCATCGTCTTTGCCTGACCTGAATACCTCCATTAAAAAAGGATACCTACAAATGTTAGTTAATGTTAACAACATATTGATTTCTGCATAATCTCCTGAAGATCTACCTATGGCCACTTAAAGAACATCTATGATAATTTACAAGAAAAATCAAAAACTATGACTTGTAAGAATTGAACAATAGGTTCACTTACTGTAACTCATGCTTTAATATAGATTTACAAACACAGGTATTATATATGCAAGACTTTAAATGCATGTTCTCATTATGAAATTAAGGGAATTGAAATCTGGTATTTTTATACTCGTATTCATGAATGTACGTACCTCGCTAGAAAAACTTCCTCCTTAGGCGAGCAAGGTTCAACAATATTGATAACGTTAGCCAATCATAAACATTCTCAAAGAACTCAAAGTAAGCCAACCTCCAACTCCTGATGAAGTGCAAACTCGCAAGAAATCCCAAGAATCCAACAACAAAGCCTGGCCCCATGCTAACATAAGATAACAAGCCTTCATCATTATCTTCTTCACCTTCATCTTTACCGTCATTACTGTATGAAGAATTGGATGGTTTGCATCTCGATAGTGGCAGCCCACACAATCCGTTGTTCCCTTCATAAATGGACGGGTCGTCTAAAGTCTGGAGCTGATTTCCAACCGGAATAGGACCAAATAATTTATTGAATGACAGGTTCAGGTTGCTTATAAAGTGCAAGGTAGCCAAACTTTGGGGAATTCGACCAGACAACATGTTCATTGACAAATCCAAAGATTCCACTTGCTGTAGGTTTCCAATCTTTATTGGTATATTTCCTTTAAGCAGGTTTCTTGAAAGATTCAAATTCTTCAAACTCACAAGATTCATCAAAGAATCTGGAATTTCTCCAACAATACTGTTGTTCGATAGGTCTAAGGATGTAAGAAACTTTATTGTCTTTGTGAAGAGCAACTGATTTCCTTTCATGTTAACCAAGATATTTTCGTAATATAGGTAAACAATGGTGTAGTCATTGTAACTATTATCTTCTATCATGCCACTTAAATTCCCAAAGCAAGGAGGGATCGTCCCAGTTATGCTATTATGTGCCAAGTTTAAAAGTTGAAGACTGCTGAGGCGACAAAGCTGTCGTGGAATCTTGCCTGTAAACTGATTGGATTGAAGATTTAAAATTCTAAGATTCGGTAGACTTTTACTGATCCAGAAAGGGATACTACCCGTGAAGAAATTGTTTCCCAAATCCATGGTGACCAATTTTTTCAAATTCTGTAAAGACGGGGGGAGATCCCCCATAAATCTGTTGTTGCTCAAGTGCAACGAGATGAGATTTCTTGGAAAGCCCAAAGAGCTTGGAAGAAAACCGGTTATTGTGTTGTTTGTAAGATCTATCACATACAAATCCAAGTTCCATAAGCACCGAGGAAGCCTTCCAGAAAAATTGTTTTGTGATAGATCCAATACACTGATACGAAGTATATTGCACAGGTGTTTTGGAACAGCTCCTGTTAACTGATTTTTTGAGAGATCAATATATTCCAGGTTTTGGTTCACTGTTCCATTGGTCTTAGGAACATTTCCTGACAGTAAATTATCTGACAGGTCCAACACCCGAACATTCGACGGTAATGAGATGAGTGGTCCCTCAAATTTGTTCGAGTTCATTATCAGTAACCAATCTGGTAATGTATCTCTAATACTAGAGTTTGAAAGATATAGGTTCTCAAGATTTGTTTGTGTTTGAAGCCAACTCGGGAATTGGGGACCAATGTTGCAGGAGCTTGCACTAAATTCACGCAGTTGAAATGGAGGATTCCATCGGGAGCTGACGTTCAACACTAAAGAAGTTGAAGACAAATCTAGTAAGGTTAAGTTCTTCAGTTTGATGAAGTGAACTTCTGAAAGATTTCCCTCCAACAAATTATGAGAGACATCCAGCACTTTTAGAGAGGTTAGGCCACCGAGTGAGGGAGATACATGACCAGACAATGTATTTCGGCGGAGAAGCAGATTTTCAAGTTTCTTAAAGTCTCCAATCGTATTCGGAATACATCCACTGAACTCGTTTTCTGCAAGACTGAGATACACAAGACTCTTTGCCAAGAATTCTGACATACTTCCTATTAAACTTGGAAGATCTCCCACAATTATATTCCTAGATAAATCAAGGACACTCAGTTGGTATAGGTTCTTAAAATCTGCAGGAACCAAACCATGGAACTCATTGTAACTAAGATCAAGAAGAGTGAGGCTACTCAAATTCCAAAACAGACCTGGCACCAAAGTATCAAAGGAATTGCCCGAAAGGTCAACTGAAGCAAGAGCATTCAACGTTCCAAGAAAATCAGGAATCTGACCATGGAACTCGTTGTCAGAAAGCTCTAGATGCGTAAGGTCAGTAAGGTTGGATAACCAGACAGGAATGGTAGAATTGATGGAATTGCCAGAGAGATCGAGTGAATTAAGAGACGTGAAATTAACAGATGTAATGGAAGGGAAATTGATATCACAGTCGGCCAAGTTCAGTGAAAGCAAAGAAGGGAGCATGTTAACTTCACTGAACCAATCAAGTTCATCAGTAACGTTCATAGCCATGTGTAACCCTGATAACCCCAAAAGCTTTAATGATGATAGTGAAGGCACCCACTGTAGATCATCTATGCTCATAGAGAAGGAACACACAGTAATACCGCCAGCTACGTGATATTGACTATTAAGATCAAGATATTGTAACCTTGAGAGATTTCCTAGATGATGAGGAACTACACCACTAAAACCTGAGCATGAAAGATTAAGGTATTCCAAATGCTTAAATGACCCTAAGAACTTAGGAATCTCTCCTGAGAAATCATTCATGCTCAAGTCCAAGTAACGTAAATGCTTCAAATTCAATAATGAAGGGCTTACCTCACCTCCAAGGTAGTTGTCAAAGTACCATTCACCTGGAGTTCGAAGATCAAGTCTGATAACATGACCACTTCGCTTGTCACAATGAACTCCTACCCATTCACAGCATTCTACTCCGGTCCATGTTGACAGACGACGATACCCGTATGTGAGTCTCTCTTTGAATATAAGAAGAGATTTCCGCTCCCTTTCGATACATTTAACACTTGAAGAGTTTGTCATCATGCTTTCGCTGCTTGCGCCAAGTCTTTGCAAGAGCAGGAATGTAAAAATAACAAGAAAGCTGGTTTCCATTTTGGAGTAAGATAGAGTTCAAAGTCACAAGCACGGGGCAGATATATAGTATCCGATTAATTTCTAAATTATTAAGTATATTTTGGTTAAGACCCAACTTCACAAGACTTTTGCCGTAGACTTTAGGGTCAACAAAGGATAATCTGAATAATTTTTTCAGTCAATGACAGCTGTATTTTCCATGCGCGTTAATGATGGCTGTATTTTCCATAGTGGGTAATCCACCACACAAAAGGAGTTTTTGCATTCCTTAATTTGCATTATCATTATTATTGTCTTCTCATTGCCTCATTTCAACCAAACGCCCCCTAATATTTTGGATGTACATATTCCGTAATAACTTCGTCTTATTATTATTATTATTATTATTATTATTATTATTACTATTAATTTTTATTATTTTTAATTTTTTATTTATATTTTTTTAAAGGTGAAGTATTGGACTTTCAAATGAAGATTAACATATAGCTCCTCTTAGTTGTTTGGAAGTAGGGGTGTTGATCGGTTCGGTTTTCGGTTATTCGGTTAATTCGGTTCGGTTAATTCGGTTAAAAAAAATTTTAGGGTCAAACCGTGAACCAAACCAAACCGAATTCAAATTCGGTTTTTGGTTCGGTTCGGTTTTCGGTTTAACCAAATTACACACTTTATTTAAAAAAAAGAAAAATATACAAATATATTTTGCCAAAAAAGTTATTTCAAACATAAAAAGTATTTTTTAATATTAGGATAGAATCTTTTTGTTATTTATATATATATAAATATAAATATAAATATATATATATATAACGTTTTATTGATCTTTTTATATATATAAATATATAAAAAATATATAACTTTATATGAATTCGGTTTTCGGTTCGGTTTTCGGTTTTGATTACCAAAACCATATCCAAACCGAGAACCGAATTAAAAGTTCGGTTTGGTTCGGTTTTGGCAAATTCGGTTCGGTTATAAGTTCAATTCGGTTATTTTCGGTTTGGTTCGGTTTTGGTTTTCGGTTTATTCGGATATTTCGGTTTTTCTGCTCACCCCTATTTGGAAGTGATATTCTTTATGTTATTTGGGTTTTTTCTTCTAAACCGGTTTGATAAGTCGGAAGTTGTTGAAACTAAAGTTATTCAAAGTGTTCTTACAATCATTTTCCCTACTAAATTGTCTTATATGAAACCAAGCATCATTTATTAATACGTTTGCTCTTTCTTACCGCTTAGGCTGGATGTAGTAAGGACCCAGCCACCCAGGCGACCTTCATTTCCTCTGTCACTACAACTTTCTCTCTCTTAGATTGCTTCAACGACCTACTTGGTGTAATAAAACAACCTCATCTCTATTTTTATTTCATTTTCAATTTTTTAAACGATAAAATTAAAAATTAAATAATAACAAAAAATAAAGCAACCACTTTAATTCCCGGTTCTAGTAACATCTTTAGACTATGTTTATTAATGGATTGTGAACCCCAGGGGTGGCAATTTCTGACCCGACACGAAGCCCGAACTGAAATCGACACGTAAATTAATAGGTTCGGGTTGAGCTAAATAGATTGTGGGTCAGGTTTGGGTCGACATATCTAACCCGTTTATTAAACAGGTCAGGTTAGGGTTGGGAATAAATAAACGGGTCGACCCGCCAACCCGTTTAAGCTTTTTTCTTAATTAAAAATTATTTATATTTAATTATACGGGGTTAAATGGGTTAAACGGGTCAACCCACTAACTCGTTTAATTCATTTAACTCGTGTAATGTGCTAACTTTTATATATAAAACGGATTAAATGGGTCAACCCGAAACCCGTTTAAAATATTCAACCCATGTAACCTATTTATCATGTCAACCTAAGTGTATATATACGGGTTAAATGGGTCAGGTTCGGGTTACGTGTAAACAGGTTTGGGTTGACATAGCTGACCCGATTATTTAAATGGGTCAGGTTCAGGTTGAGGTTTTCTGACCCGCCAACCCGAACCCGACCCGAATTGACACTCCTAGTCAACCCAACCGGTTGGGTATACCATACAAAAATAATAATATTTTAATAAAACCCTCAAATCTTTTCATCAATCAAGGTCGCATGAAAATCTAGGTTGACAACCTCCAATATGCCATACGGCAACCAGTGAATGGCTATTTTATTTTCTTTTTTTTTTCTTCTTTTTTTCCTTTTTATACTTATTATTTTATAAAAGAATAGATTGGTTGTATGTATTTGTTAGGTTGGATTGTTGATAAATGGTAAAAAAAAATATTGTTTGGTTGTATATGTTGTATAGGTGAAGTAGTAAAAAATAATATTTTATTGAAAGATTTGATTGGATGAGGTTATAAATAAAGATAGTTTTATAACATCAAAGTTAGTAATTTACATAGGCTGCTATCGTCTGGTTCTGTATATAGGAACCATTGACCCACCTATTAAGGCCCATTAAAAAACTCTAAAACGCATAGAAGGGTTTTTATTGTCTCACAATCTTTTTTTTGTTGCGCCTTTTGGTTCATCCCCAAGAAAACTTCCCATGGTTTTATTATTATTAGGGGTGGCATTGATGATCTCATGCCTCACCACCCTCTAATAATATCTTGTCATCTCATTTCATACCTCTCTCTTGCCTCACAATACTCTTTTAGTGGCAACAATGATTCGATGTCCCACATAATTTTTTATTTTATTATTTTTTTTAATCTTTTTCACTCTTTCTTTATCTATATCTACCACCACACAAACACAACTTTATCTTATATTTCAATCTTGATCTTCATCTCAATTCAAACACTCAATACATAAAAACAAAACATCAGCCGTTCTAAAAAAAATAAATCAATCCCTTTGTTCTTTTTTTGCTACAAACCGAACCTCACAACCCCAAACATCAATCCCTTCGGTTCTTTATTCTGAAAATCGAACACCAAAAAAGTTCTTACCTTTCTTCCTGCTGTTGTAAACCGAGTAGCAAACAAAATCCCAAAGTCTCGACTCCACAACTTCAACTCAACCACAAGAAAAATAAACTATTTTAACGTTCTTCCACTCTTCCATGCCTCAACGGCAAAGAATGCCGATGTCCTCCATGCCACAACCATGCGGCAAGGCTGGCGACGGTGTTGCCGAGCAGCATAGCTCCATGCCGTGTGATACCGAGCTCCATTGCCACCCCCTTATTGTTATTATTAAAATGGCTCAATAGTAGGGTTTTTTTTTTCTTTTTTTTTTTTTTTTTTTTCATTCAGGTGTGCACACAAGTCGGTCAACTAAGTGACCAACTAATCTCCTTTTTATCTAGCCGACCAAGTCATTAAATATTGAGATAATGAAAGGACTAGGCTTGATCACCAACATATTTAATGATTTGGTCGGCTAGATAAAAAAGAAATTAAATCATCTCAAGTCCATTGTTTGGTTTCTAATTTGCAGCTCTTTTGTGTTATTATACACAAAGAAGAAAAATACTTTGCACATGTTCTTTAATTTGCTGGTCTATTTTTTTTTACAATTTCAAATTTTCTATAAAATTTATTTCACGTTGTTTTTATTTTTGTTAGTAAT
This sequence comes from Artemisia argyi, assembly GCA_030686995.1. Lineage (NCBI taxonomy): Eukaryota > Viridiplantae > Streptophyta > Magnoliopsida > Asterales > Asteraceae > Artemisia > Artemisia argyi. The sequence goes on from JARVZY010002775.1 coordinate 178,970, forward strand.
ATGTTTTTGCTATTTGTTGGGTCAAGTCTCTCTTGGTGCCGAGAATTCATCAAAATTCTTTATGGATTTCATTTCTCTAGATTTCAATTCTGTAACTTATTTCATTTCAATTAATTTCTCTCAACCAAATTTGTCTTCTTAAATTAATAAGGCCTGCACCACCCACCTAACACATTTACTCTTTTTTTTAACACTATCTAACACATTTACTCACTCAGCGCACATTTATACACTTACGATCTCCTAGTCACTCCCATTTCTCTCTTTAAAAATCACACTCTTCTCTTTGTAAAAATAACCACTAGTCGAAAACCACCACTTACCACCGGAAAATCACCACCAAAAACCGAGAAAAATTCTTATTTTTAAACTTGTGCAGTAGAAACTATTTTGTTATATTATAGTTGTAGATACCATATTTTCAAACTTGTGTAGTTGATACAGGCTAGAAAGGTTTTAGCATTAGTAAACCAAATTTGACAAATATCTAAAAACATTGTACCGAATAGGCTTTGGTTAGCCCGATTTTAGATTGAAACAAGGGTTCTCACTTTACACAAACAATATTTAATTTTTCACTTCCCAATTATCTCAGATAGGCGGCTACCCATTCAACCTTAAAAAACAACAAAAACATCATCCGCACTTATGGTATAATCTGAACGCAATTAATTTTGCTACTTTTATTTTTGTTGTTGTTGTTATTATTATTTTTCATCAGTTTCTGATTAATTTTTATAATTCAAATATTAGGCGCCAAAGGAGGATGCGGCAAATCCGTCAGAATCATCATTATTCAAGTTTAGTGGTGGAGTCCAAAAAAAGCATGTCAAATTTTGGTATTTCTAATTGCTTATAAGTAAATTTTTGGGTGTGATGTGGTTTATTTTGACTAATAATTTTGTTCGGCTTAGTTTTGAGAAATCAAAACCAAGTAAGCCTTAAGTCAGCTATATAAGCCGAAACAAACACCCCTTAAGTGATGAAATAAAAGAGACATCATGACCTAAATAATATAATTGGTATGAGTAAGAATAGTTTTTCAAAACTAAACCAAGCCAAATTATTAGTCAAAATAAACCATATCGCACCCCAAAATTTACTTATAAGCAATTAGAAATACGAAAATTTGACCTGCTGTTTATGGACTCCACCACTAAACTTGGATAATGATGATTATGACGGATTTTCCGAATCCTTGTTTTGTGCCTAATATTTAAATTATAAAAACTAATCAGAAATTGATGAATAATAATAATAATAATAATAATAATAATAATAATAATAATAATAATAATAATAATAATAATAATAATAATAATAATAATAATAAGCATTTGTCCCTGCCTTTATTGATCCAACGCTATCAGTTGCATCATTGTGGTATATCTTCGTTCTTTCTTCCTTATTTTCCAGTTCTTATTATTTTTTTAGGGTTTTCGTTTTTTGAAAACCGTTATATTATTTCATCTGTTTCTGTACTCGGTTCTCGGTGATCTTGGGGTGTTGTTTATGCCGTGTTATCGTCGGTTGATCCTGCCAGGGTTGGTTCAGTCTTCCCCTTAACAGTTCTGGGTGATCTAGTGTTCACGATCTGCTAGGGTTTTTTCTGAACGGATAGGGTTTCTGTGGTGGGTCTGCTTCATGTTCCTCAAAACAGTAGTAGTTATCTGGGTTATAGTCGATATTGTGGTAGTGGCTTTGGTACTAGATTCGTGTTGGTCAGTGTGGTTGGTTTGTGCCGTTGGATTCTTCGTCTCTTGTTTCAGGTTTCGTTCACAGACTTGACTATAAACTACCGGTTGTGGTCTTTGGTACGAGTTGCTTCTTTGGCAGTATCGACTTCTTATCGTTTGTGTTGTTTTGGTTCGCATTTCGGCATTGTAGTTCAGTTAGGACCTGGTTTGGTTAGCACTTTATAACAGGTGGGTTGCTTTGCAGTTTGGTATTTTGCATGCATTTTGGGTGGACCTCTAGTTATAAGAGCTTTCTTTCTTGGATACAGTAAGCTTATTATTATATTTATGAGATAGATTGTCCCTTTTATGGCTAGTTTTGGTGCTACTCGAATTTCTTGTCCGTTGCAAGGTTGTGATGGTTGTAGTGGGGGAAATGGTAAAGGGCTTACTAAGAAATATTTCATTGATCACTTGAGTACTCGTCATTTTAAAACTGATGTCTTGAAGGCATCCCACAAAGCACGTATTGCGAGTGACCTTACCTTATTCTCTGCATTTGATCTGGCTCTTCATCAAGCGGGCATATGGCTTTGTGGTGTTTGTTTCTGCACCCACACGTTTAGTAAGAATTGTAAACATGCCGATGGTGTTGTGGTTTCAACGCCTAGTTTTGATGAAGTGGCGATCCACGGTATCCCTGTGCCTCCTCGACCAGTTTTGGACACGGGTGGTGGTGCCGATATTGTGCCGTCTGGTACCCGTGCTGATGAGGTTGTTGTAGAGGCGGATGTTGTTGAGTCCTGCAGTTTTGATATTGATCTTCTTGATCGGGTTTTTGCGAAGAAGTTGCACACGGTTAAATGTATTCCCCCCAGGTTGCGGCTTGGGTTTGCTAAGCTTTTTCGTAGCACGCTTGACAATGTCCTTGCGCGCCCGGGGGATTTGTCGGTGTGGGTGCAACTCCTTATCTTGCCAGGTTGTGTTCTGTCTACTTTCGTACCTACTAACAGAGCTCAAAGACGATCTGGTGAAAGAGAACAGTGTCAGTTTGAAGGTATTTCTCGTGCTATTCTTAGATGGAAGGATCCCGTAGACAGGCTTGGTTTGGTGTTGGATCGTTTGTCTGGAGTTACTCCATCTGTCAGTTTGATGAAGAAACCTAAGGAACAAGACGAAGCTAATCTGGTTCAATGCAAACGTAAATTGGGAGATGGGCACTTTACTGCGGCTATCAAGGTACTCACATCTTCAGGCGTTGCCCATCTACTCCTGATACATTACACGAGTTAGAGGCTAAGCACCCCTATGCCCCACCCCCATCTCCATCTTCTTCTCCTTTGGGGGAGGGGGATGTCCTTTCTGTCCATAAAGACTTGGTGCTGAACATGATTCGTAGTTTCCCCAAGGGGACTTCTTGTGGTAGGGATGGGCTTAGAGCACAACATTTAATGGATATTTTGGGAGGGGTTGCTTCTGCTGTTGCTGATGAGTTACTTGGATCTATTACCGGGGTTGTCAACCTGTTTCTCAGTGTAAAGTGCCCTACTCAACTAGGGGAGTATATTGCTAGTGCCCCTTTGACTCCCCTAGTCAAGCCTGGTGGTGGTATACGTCCTATAGCGGTTGGCACTGTATGGCGGAGGCTTGTTTCTAAGGTGGCTTCTTCTTCTATCGGTAACTCCATGAGTTCGTATTTACAGGATTTTCAATTTGGTGTTGGTGTTCCTGGGGGATGTGAGGCTATTTTGCATTCAGTAAATCGGTTTGTTGAGTCTAAGGGTAACGAGGTTGGGATTTCTATGCTTTTGGTGGATTTTAAGAATGCTTTCAATCTTGTTGATAGGAGCGTTTTACTTCAGGAAGCTAGGGTTTGGTGCCCATCTATTGTTCCTTGGGTTGAGTTTTGTTATGCTCGGCCCGCTAGGCTTTATTATGATGACTCGATTCTTTGGTCTAGTCAAGGGGTTCAACAAGGGGATCCAGTGGGACCATTGTTGTTTGCCTTAGCTTTGCACCCGTTGATCCTGTCAATTAATAAGTCTTGTGAGCTTACTCTTCAGGCCTGGTATCTTGATGACGGTACTATTATTGGAGATACCCTTATGGTTGCCAAGGCGTTTGACATCATTAGGAAGGATGGTCCAGCTCGTGGTTTATTTTTGAACGTTGACAATACTGAACTTTTCTGGCCTGTGGTGGATCCTAGAAGTAAGGTGGAGGGTGTTTTTCCTGTAAATATCTCCCGTCCGCTCAATGGTGTCAAACTTCTTGGTGGTTCGGTTAGTTTGGATGATAGTTTTTGTCGTGATCTGGCTTTGAAAAGGGTATCTAAAACCATCTCCTTAATGGAGGCGATTCACAAACTCCATGATCCCCAATGTGAACTTCTTCTTCTTCGCAACTGTGCAGGGGTTGCGAAATTATCATATGCTTTGAGGACATGTTCGCCTTCATATTTATTAGAGGCCCAGGTTCAGTTTGATCAGGCGTTGCGTGCTTCCTTAAAGAAGATTGTTACAGCTTCAGGGCCGGGGTTTGGTGATTGGCAGTGGCGGCTTGCTACTCTTCCAATCAAGTTGGGCGGTCTTGGCATCATTTCAGCAGGAGATATCATCCAATATGCTTTTCTCGCCTCCCGCATGCAATCAAGAGATCTACAGGCCAATATACTATCCAAATCTGGTATTATATCCCCTGGTTCGTCCTTTCAGCATGCTCTTGATACTTTTAACACTACTTGTAACATTGACTTGCTCTCTGACACTACTTGCGCTTCTGCCCCCCATATGATGAAAACATTGGCAAAGTATTATTTTGGTGTCATTGAGAAAGACCTTGTTGCTAAGTACTCGCTAAGTCCAAGGCAGTTGGCTATTCTCAGTTGCATTCGCGCCCCGCATGCACAGGATTTTCTTTACACCATCCCTATTGACGGTTTGGGACAGAGGATGAATCATCGTCAATTTCGATCGGTTTTATGTTACAGGCTTGCTATACCTATGTTCGCTGAAGGTAGTCTATGCCCGAGTTGCAATGTACATCGTATGGACCCATGTGGAGATCACGCAGTTCACTGCTCTAGTGAGGTGGGTGTGAAGTTCAGGCATAATCTGGTTCGTGATATTCTTGTTGATATTTGTTCCAAGGTTGGGATTATGGTACGTAAGGAGGCCCCTATGGGTTTTCTTTCAGACGATGGGAAGGAGCTAAGTCCTGCTGATCTTTTACTTTTTAACTGGCTCCAAGGTAAATATGCGTGTTTGGATGTGACTGGAATCTCTCCGTTTGCTGGGGTAGGAGCAACTTTGTGTTCTCCCGGGGTAGCATTGCATAACGCTGTTGAGAAGAAAAAGAGAAAGTATGCGTCTAAATGCGAGGACAACGGCTACAAGTTCATACCATTTGCTTTCTCTACATTCGGTGAATTCGATACGGAGGCTCTGGACACACTTTCACGTATTAAGTCTATTGCCATTAGTCATTCCAATAATGTTAAATGTGGCATTTTTATTTTTCATAGAATAAGTTTTTGTATTCAGAAAGGGGTGGGAGCGCAACTTGTGTCTAGACTCCCATCCAACTTTGTGTAAGCTTTTTATGTATTAATGAAATTTTATTATTAAATAATAATAATAATAATAATAATAATAATAATAATAATAATAATAATAATAATAATAATAATAATAATAATAATAATAATAATAATAACAATAATAATAATAATAATAATAATAATAATAATAATAATAACGAAAATAAAAGTAGCAAAATTAATTGCGTTCAGATTATACCATAAATGTGAATGATTTTTTTTGTTGTTTTTTTAAAGTTGAGTGGGTAACCGCCTATCTAAGATAATTTGGAAGTAAAAAATTAAATATTGTTTGTGTAAAGTGAAAACCCTAGTTTCAATCTAAAACTGGGCTAACCAAAGCCCATTCGGTACTTTGTTTTTAGACATTTATCAAATTTGGTTTACTAACACTAAAACCTTTAGAGCCTGTATCAACTACAAAAGTTTGAAAATATGGTATCTACAACTATAGTATAGCAAATTAGTTTCTATTGCACAAGTTTAAACATAAGATTTTTTCTAGGTTCTTGGTTGTGATTTTTGGTAGTTTGGTGGTGATTTTCCGATGGTAAGTGGTGGTTTTCCGACTGGAGGTTATTTTTACAAAGAGATGAGTGTAATTTTAGAAAGAGAAATGTGAGAGCGATGAGTGACTTTGGAGATAGAAATGGTATAAATGTGTGCTGAGTGAATAAATGTGTTACGTAGTAATAAAAAAAGAGTAAATGTGTTAGGTGAGTGGGTGCATGCCCTATTAGTTTAAGAGGGTATTTGGTTGGAGGTTTTAAGGCCGAAAGTAATTGGTTTTCTTGGTGATCAAGTCTTTGCTTATGTGGCACTTTTATTGACTTAGTCCTATTATTACCTCAATATTATTGATCGAGTAAAGCCTTCCTTTTATAGGAGGTTGACATGACTACTTCATCAATGTTTGAATTTTACATGAGAAATTAAACAAACGATTAAAATTTAAGTTTTAAAAAGTTATTTTGAAAACTGAACATTACTCAAGTTTAAGCTTTTTCAATTTTAAGCTAAAATATTTTTACTTTATATGTAACATCAATTATGTAGCAAATCAAGGTATGTTACGGAACGTGCGGGCGAAATTCGAATAATCCAAAAAATTAAGTTTATCATATCATAATAAACTTATATAAGTACACACGTCTCAAAATTATCCGAGAATTAAAAGCTTATAAAATCTAAGTCAAAAAACAAATAAGCTCACCTGCCACTAGGGGTGAGCAAACAGACCGGATGGATCGGACCGACCGACAAAACCGATTGGACTGGATCGGACCGGACTGAGACTGGACCGACCATATTCGGTCCGGTCTCGGTCTAGGGGTTTTCATAATTTCGGTCTCGGTCTGGCTTAAAAACCGGACAATTAGCCTATTTGGACCGAGACCGGACCGACCACATTCGATCCGGTCTCAGTCTAGGTTTTTTGCCGGATTTGGTCTCGGTCCGGTCCGGTTTTTCTCAGTCCGGTTCGGTTTTCACCCGATGAGCAGCCTTACTTGCCACGTATAAGCTTAAACATACACCTTTAACGCGAAGAAAAAAAAATCGAACCGAACCGAATTCAGATTTGATTTAACCGAACTGAATAACAGAAAACCGAACCCCTATAACCAAATACCGAACCGAATAACCCGAATTACATAATTTTAATTATTTTTTCATTTAATTATATATATATTTAGCACAAAATTTTTTTCAAAGCTTAAATAACGATATATTTATACTAAAAAAGAGTTTTATTTATTTTTCAAATAAATACGATGAAAAATGTTATATTTATACTAAAAGAGAGTTTTAATATTTTTTTTATCATAGAAATACAGAGAAAAAATATATATTTATAAGAATTCAGTTTTCAGTTCGGTTTTCGGTTTTTATTTTCAAAACCATATCCAAACCGATAACCGAATATTTAGTTTAGTTCGGTTCTGTTATGACCAATTCGGTTCAGTTACGAATTCTGTTTATTTTTTTCTAGATCGGTTTTTGGTTACTGCGGATATTACCCGATTTTAAACTTATCTTTTTATTACATGACACAAGCAAGTCCAAGTTTAAAAACCCAATTTTATAACACATTCAATCAAATGCCCATTCTTCTTCCCCAACCATACGATGTCGTTTACTTCTGCAACTAGTGTTGTTCAACTTCTTTCTTACAAACCCTTAAAACCCAAAACCAAATAATGGCTGAAAAACCTGAAGCAGTGAAAGTGATGTACTGTGGTGTATGTGGGTTACCAGCTGAGTACTGTGAATTTGGACCTGATTTTGAGAAATGCAAACCATGGTTGATCCAAAACGCTCCCAATCTCTTTGCTTTTTGGATTTTGGTTTAGTACAGCTTATATAGCCGGCTTATGGCTTATTTGGTTTTGGGCTTATGTTTCATAAGCTCACTTTTTGTGGCTTATTTTGAAACTTTTTGGCCTATATAAGCTTATTATGCCATCATAAGCTTAAACAAACATTAATATTTCAAGATTTTACCCTTTTCAGTTTTATGCTTAAATCTCTTTGCTTTTTGTGTTTTGGTTTAGTATTTGTTGTAAAATTTGTGTTTTTACTGTTTTTACTGCTTTTTGTTTGGTGGTTTAGATTCAAATTTGAAGGAAGTTAATGGCTTAAGAATTTACCCTTATCATATTTATGTAAAAATTTACTTGCTTTTTGTGTTTTGGATTAGTATTTGTTATAAAATTTTGATTCTTAGTGGGTGTTTGTTTATAAGCTTATTTTTGGACATAGCCGCATAAGATAAGCTTAAACAAGCACCCCCTAAAGTTAGAGTAAAATTTGAAGGAAGTCAATGGTTTAAAATTTTACCCTTTTCGTTGTTATGTATAAATCTGTTTGCTATTTGTGCTTTGGTTAAGTATTTGTTATAAAGTTTGATTCTTATTTATGGGCTTACGAGCTTATCTGTTTTCGGCCTATGTTTCATAAGCTCTATTTTTTTGGTTTATTTTGGGACTTATGTGCTTATATAAGTTTATTATGTCATAACAAATTTATATAAGCCCACAAATTTCAAAGTAAGCCAAAAAACTGAGCTTATGCCAACAGTTCACAGTTACTCGAAATGATCAAGTTTAAAAGTATAACGCTTCTGATAACTATCTTTATAATTCAATGATTTTATCAGAAATGAAGTTTACCCTTTCTGTAACTTGACCAATAAAAGTTTAGCACCTACATTTATATTGTTGGAAATGTGTTACACGTGTTATCAACTTAACCGCATTTGAACCATACATGAGCTATTTTGTAACAATAGCACTTCAGCTCTCACGAGATGCTTCTACTTTGGTACTTGATACGCTTTATATCTTCCTTAAACAGTTTACATTAAATGGTACTTGATAATTCATGATGCCAAATAATCGAGTAAAAATGAAAACAAACCGAATATGTGTTATCATTTGGTGCAAGTGAACTTAAAATGATATGTGGGAGATGTGTTTTTCTTACTTAGTATCGCAAAAAAACATTATTTAACACATTCTTCAGTGAAACTGGTGCAGGGAAGCACGTCCCTCACGCTGTCTTTGTTGATCTTGAGCCTACTGTCATCGATGAAGTCTTTTTCACCCTGAACAACTGATCAGTGGCAAAGAAGATGCTGCCAACAACTTTGGCCGTGGTCACTACACAAGTACGAATGATCGCCCAAAGATATTCTCATTTTAGAATGACTACTGATATTGTAATTTTTATACTTGTGTTACAGTCGGGAAAGAGATTGTTGACCTTTGCTTGGACCGTATGATCAGAAAGCTTGCTGACAACCGCACTGGTGTGATCAACATATGTCGTTGAGCCCTACAACAGTGTCCTATCCAGCCACTCACTCCCTACTGGAACACATCGATGTTGCCAATCTTCTCGACAATGAAACTATCTAGCTATGACATCTACAGACATTCTCTTGACATCGAGCGTCCCACCTATACCAACCTTAATAGCCTTGTTTCTCAGGTCATCGATCTCATCATTGATCGCCTCTTTGAGGTTTGATGGAGCTAGCATCGAACGTTGATGCGACTGAATTCCAGACTAACTCAGGATCCATTTCATGCTTTCATCATATGCTCCTGCATGTCATCTCAGCCGAGAAGGCTTATCATGAGCAGCTCTCGGTTTCCGAGATCACCAACAGTATGTGCTTTTGAGCCATCTTCCATGATGGCCAAATGTGATCCTCATCATGGAAAGTATATATCAAAATTCGATGAAATTTTGCCCGGCCTCGTTGACATATATCAAAAGTTACATGTTTTGATCCGAAGCTCTTTTGACCCTTTTCTTAACTAGCTAGAACCAAAATTATTGGGCCGTAATTCTTGTTGTACATTTAATTTCATTATATGCCAAAGTCAAATATGTATTTTAGTATATAGTTATGGGTCGAATTAGTAAGGCTGCAATGGGTTGAGTTTGGGACAAAACAGTTAACCCAAACACCCGTTATTATAGCAGTTAGGATTTGGTAGTTAAGGTAGTTATTAGTTAATGTCAGTTATGTGTCAAACGACACAATGGTTAAATGTAACTGTCATGTCGTTTAGTATTGTATAAATAGGTGTCCATGTGTCTGTAAACAAATGATCAATCAATCAAGTATCAATAAAACCATTGTTTACTTATTGTCCCGTTTACTGTTTCATTAATTTGCATACATTGTCTCATACATTGTTTACTTATTTATTTCATTCATTTTATTGCAGGTTGTTTGTACACTTGGAAGCGTACTCTTTGTGAGCATCTTGCTTGTTCTCAGGGTATTGGACCAGAATATCATATTTTCATGAGGGTCGTTACCGTAGGACAGCTGATTTTGATGACGAGAATCAGACATGGACCAGAACCCAGCCTGTATCTTGATTCATACATTACAGTGTAGCTGCAATTCAACAATCTGGGATAAACTAACTTTCGTCGTAATTTTTCTGAAAGAGAATATGCAATAAGAAGGGACATCTTCTCCCGTGAAGAAATTTGAAAGACCATATCAACTCTTTTTTTTTTTTTTATTATTATTATTATTATTTTTTTTTTGTCTAACGATTTCCTTGATGATCTCATTTTTCGTTATATCGACAAACCACAAAGACCATTTACTTAATTAACTCTAAATCAAATTTACAAACTCATATTTGCCTTTGCTTCAAGTCTCTAATTCCTACAATCAAACTTATGCACATATATATATCTACACATAGCACAAGTCTAACAGTGTCATTCTGCCATACAATATTAATTTAAGGTTTTAGTTATATGATGGAAACTAAGGTTATGGCGTGAAACGTATTCATGCATGATTCTTTTATCTTCGAATTGAAGCATAGTATTGGTACAACGAAGTTTTAATCTTCATAGTAAACAACAATAAACACACACAAAAACAGAAAGCAAAAAACAAACAAGCGACTTTATGGCGTGAAACGTACACATGCATGATTCTTTTATCTTCGAAGCATAGTATTGGTATAACGTACTTCATCGTCTTTGCCTGACCTGAACACCTCCATTAAAAAAGGATACCTACAAATATTAGTTAATGTTAACAACATATTGATTTCTGCATAATCTCCTGAAGATCCAACTACGGCCACTTAAAGAACATCTATGATAATTTGCAAGAAAAATCAAAAACTATGACTTGTAAATATGGATTTACAAACACATGCTTTAATATGGATTTACAAACACAGCTATTATGTATGCAAGACTTTAAATGCATGTTCTCATTCTGAAATTAAGGGAATTGAAATCTGGTATTTTTATACTCGTATTCATGAATGTACGTACCTCGCTAGAAAAACTTCCTCCTTAGGCGAGCAAGGTTCAACAATATCGATAACGTTAGCCAACCATAAACATTCTCAAAGAACTCAAAGTAAGCCAACCTCCAACTCCTGATGAAGTGCAAACTAGCAAGAAGTCCGATGAATCCAACAACAAAACCTGGCCCCATGCTAACATAAGAAAACAAGCCTTCATCATTATCTTCTTGACCTTCATCTTTACCGCCATTACTGTATGAAGAATTGGATGGTTTGCATCTCGATAGTGGTGGCCCACACAATCCGTTGTTGCCTTCATAAATGGACGGGTCGTCTAAAGTCTGAAGCTGATTTCCAACCGGAATAGGACCAAATAATTTATTGAATGACAGGTTCAGGTAGCTTATAGAGTGCAAGGTAGCCAAACTTTCGGGAATTCGACCAGACAACATGTTCATTGACAAATCCAAAGATTCCACTTGCTGTAGGTTTCCAATCTTTATTGGTATATTTCCTTTAAGCAGGTTTCTTGAAAGATTCAAATTCTTCAAACCCACAAGATTCATCAAAGAATCTGGAATTTCTCCAACAATATTGTTGCTCGATAGGTCTAAGGATATAAGAAACTTTATTGTCTTTGTGAAAAGCAACGGATTTCCTTTCATGTTATTGTCTTTCTGATAAATTAAAATTATTATTTAAATGACAAATAACTTTCAAAATGTTTCTTTTAAACCGTTTTATTGGTTAAAACTTCGATCCTCACAGTAACACCCAAATAAATTTTCCACTGCGACAAACTTTAAAAATGTGGGTGTTACAGGAAGTGAGACCAAGTTTTTCCAGAAATTTTCCGGAAACTTAACATAAGAATTTCTGCAGGTCACTCTGCGAGGTTGTCTTGTTTGTTTTCTCAGGATTTACAGGTTATGTATGACAAGAAGATGATTTATATTCTGGAAGGGAAGCTTTGATTGTTCATTTTCTTGGAGGAAGATTTAACCAGGCCACCTTATTATCCATATCGAGCGAATCAGGGGAGTATTTGATTTCATTCTTTTTACTTATTTCACTTTTACATTCTTTACTTGAACATTGGGGACAATGTTCATCCTAAGTGTAAGGGGAGGGTAAAATGATGATACCTTACAGATACACTTTCGCTTGAGTTTGTTTGTTTGATGGTAGATGTGTAATAAAACTATGAGAAATACTTGTTAGTGCAATTTTAGCGCCAAATTTAAAATTTTTTACAACATTTAGGAGTGAAACTTTAGCCATAGCAAGTGTCTCATGGATAGGAGATTGTATGACTAGCACATAACCGTATATTCAGAAAAATTTTCCACCCAAATATGTGAGGTTCGCCTTTAGATTTGATAGAAAAAGCATTTACTATTAGTTCTTATGAGTGTACCGGTAGCATTTAGATTCTAGAACTTGCGTTAGTGATGCATCCCGAGACCACTAGTGAGACTACATTCGTGTAGTAGGATTTACTACATGATAAGGGGCATTAGGATCACCCTTGTGTTAAACCCGTATCAAAATTACTTGACCATTTAAGTCATATTACTTGGCTAGTTAAGTCAACTAATTTTTTCCCACACCTTAGCGTTGTACTCATTTTTAGTACACGAAACCCCTAGTACACCCCTCCGAGCCTATATTTTCGTTTCTAACTTTAAGCATTTTATTTAAAGGAAGAATTTGTTACACCCCACTTAAATGTACACCCAAATCGCCTTAGCCTTCCGTGTATGCGCTCATCTTTAGTGCATTATTATTATTTGTTAAACCCTAAGTTAATTATCTAATTGATTACATGGTTGCTAAGTCGAGTCATATCCTTGTACATATTGTTTTGGGACGATTGGGACTCATGGGTAAAGTACTTATTTTATGGAGTAATGGGGAAGAACATAATATTATTACCCCCATATGTGCGTTAATCTTAAAAGTACTCCAAGTGTTTTGATTTTCTTAATTCGAGTCATTAGATTAGTTTATTGTAAAGTATGTAAAAATTCAAGTGTAAGGGAATTTTCATTCCCTATGATGTATTATTTTGGATGATAGGGTAAGAGTGTATGCACACAAAAAAAAAAAAAAAAAAAAAAAAAAAAGAAATGAAAAATTAAGAAAAAGAAAAGAAAAAAATAGAAAAAGAAAAAGGAGAAAAAACATACGGACTACCATCCTTTTTTATTCTATGTTTATTTTATGTTTTTGCTATTTTTCATTTATTAGCTTAAGTCGAGTCTAGTCTTGGCTTAGCAACGCCACATTGTACATGTAATTAACCATGATTGTTAACTCGCCACCAGTAAAGACTGCCTTTATCCAACAAAACCGTGTATTTCATATCCCTACACCTAACGTTACAACTCTTTAAAAGACCTCTTTGATAGTTTATCCTAGTTGCTTATGCCATGTGGTGGAGGTTTGATCCTTTCCCAAGCCTATGGTAATCTATTTTGCTATGACAGGTAGTGAGAGATATCTTCCGTTTCCATATTTTAATTTATACTTTATTACACCCGAGAGATGTGAGTATCTAAACACTATTTGTGAGGTGCTAGTGTATGACCTCCGTGCTTGTCTTTGGTCTTTAGTGGAACGATTATTTGTTGTAATTACTTTTATATTAGTGTTAAATGACCCCTAACTTGTATTTTGACTAGAATAAAAGCGCATTTGCTTGAGGACAAGCAAATCTCAAGTGTAAGGGTATATGATGAGGCGAAAAATGATCCGTTTTTAGGGGGTCATTTAAGCCCGAATCTGACTTTATTTGATCAAATATTGCCCTAAATCGTTCCTTTTGTGATTTTAGGTACTTTGGGAGAGAAATCTGGAAAAGGAAGCAATTCGGACGTTTTTGGAGCATAAAAGTGAAGAAAACGCCAAAGACTTAATTTTCCAAGCTGGGAACAGTAGGTGACGGCGTCAAGAGCATTTTCTTGACGGCGTCAAGAGTAAATTTCATGACGGCCCAGTACAGAAATGAAGGCGTCACAAGGAAGAGCATCAAGAGTTAAATACGTGACGGCCTGGAAAAAATTAACACATGACGGCGTCAGATGTAGATCAAGGCAGTCCGAGGATTCTTTTGGCGGCGAGATGACCGCGTCACCCCTTTTTTCTTGACGCCGTCAGCCTCAGTTTTCTATATATAGTTGATGCGTGGGAATCGCAACAGGCTTTACCTATATATAGGAAAATAGGGGTGACAGCGTCAAGACAAACAATGTGACGCCGTCACCTCGCCGCCAAATACTTCCTCGGACGGCCTTGATCTACTTCTGACGCCGTCAAGGCCTAGGCCGTCACACAATTTACTCTTGACGCCCTGTGTGTGACGCCGTCATCAACTACGGATTTTTATTCTTGGGGTTTTGACGCCGTCAGGACAACTCTTGACGCCTTCATGAGCTACGGATTTTAATTCTTGAGGTTTGACGCCGTCAGGGAATTACTCTTGACGCCGTCACCTACTGTTCCCAGCATGGAAAATTGAGACTTTGCAGTTTTCTTCACTTTTATGCTCCAAAAACGTCCAAAATGGCTTCTTTTCTAGAATTCACTCTCCAAGTACCTAAAATCACAAAAGGAACGATTTAGGGCAATATTTGATCAAATAAATTCGGATTCGGGCTTAAATGACCCCCTAAAAACGGATCATTTTTCGCCTCATCATATACCCTTACACTTGAGATTTGCTTGTCCTCAAGCAAATGCGCTTTTATTCCACTCAAAAGACAAGTTAGGGGTCATTTAACACTAATATAAAAGTGATTACAACAAATAATCGTTCCACTAAAGACCAATAGACAAGCACGGAGGTCATACACTAGCACCTCACAAATAGTGTTTAGATACTCACATCTCTCGGGTGTAATAAAGTAATATAACATTATGGAAATGGAAGATATCTCTCACTACCTGTCATAGTAAAATAGATTACCATAGGCTTGGGAAAGGATCAAACCTCCACCACATGGCTTAAGCACCTAGGATAAACTATCAAAGAGGTCTTTTAAAGGGTTGTAACGTTAGGTATAGGGATATGAATTACACGGTTTTGTTGGATAAAGGAAGTTTTACTGGTGGCGAGTTAACAATCTTGGTTAATTACATGTACAATATGGCGTTGCTAAGCCAAGACTAGACTCGACTTAAGCTAATAAATGAAAAATAACAAAAACATAAAATGAACATAGAATGAAACGGGATGGTAGTCCGTATGTTTTTTTTTTTTTTTCTCTTTTTTTCCTTTTTCTATATTTTTTTTTCTTTTTCTTGATTTTTTCGATTTTTTTTTTTTTTTTTTTTTTTTTTTTTTTTTTTTTTTTTTTTTTGCATACACTCTTACCCTACCATCCAAAATAATACATCATAGGGAATGAACATTTCCCTTACACTTGAATCTTTACATACTTTACATTCAACTATTCTAATTACTCGAATTAAGAAAATCAAAACACTTAGAGCACTTTTAAGATTATCGTACATATGGGGGTAATAAGTGATGTTCTTCCCCATTACTCCATAAAATAAGTACTTACCCATGAGTCCCAATCGTCCCAAAACAATATGTACAAGGATATGACTCGACTTAGCAACCATGTAATCAATTAGAAAGTTAACTTAGGGTTTAACAAATAACAATAATGCACTAAAAATGAGCGCATACACAGAAAGCTAAGGCGATTTGGTTGTACATTTAAGTGGGGTGTAACAAATTCTTCCTTTAAGTAAGATGCTTAAAGTTAGAAACGAAAAGATAGGCTCGGAGGGGTGTACTAGAGGTTTCATGTACTAAAAATGAGTACAACGCTAAGGGTGTGGGAAAAATTAGTTGACTTAACTAGCCAAGTAATATGACTTAAATGGTCAAGTAATTATAATACGGGTTTAACACAAGGGTGATCCTAATGCCTCTTATCATGTAGTAAATCCTACCACACGAATGTAGTCTCACTAGCGGTCTCGGGATGCATCACTAACGCAAGTTCTAGAATCTAAATACTACCGGTACACTTATAAGCACTAATAGTGAATGCTTTTCCTATCAAATCTAAAGGCGAACCTCACATATTTGGGTGGAAAATTTTTCTGAATATACGGTTATGTGCTAGTCATACAATCTCCTATCCATGAGACGCTTGCTATGGCTAAAGTTTAACTCCTAAATGTTGTAAAAATTTTTAAATTTGGCGCTAAAATTACACTAACAAGTATTTCTCATAGTTTTATTACACATCTACTATCAAACAAAACAAACTCAAGCGAAAGTGCATATGTAAGGTATCATCTTTTTACCCTCCCCTTACACTTAAGATGAACATTGTCCCAAATGTTCAAGTAAAGAATGTAAAAGTGAAAAAGTAAAGAGAATGGAATCAAATACTCCCCTGATTCGCTCGGTATGGATTATAGGTTGGCCAGGTTAGATCTTCCTCCAAGAAAATGAACAATCAAAGCTTCCCTTCCAGAATATAAATCATCTCCTTGTCGAACATAACCTGTAAATCCTGACAAAAATAGACAAGACAACCTTGCGTAAAATCGGCTGCATCCTATATAAGTTACTAAATCCTAGAAAACAAGGTAAGATACAATGCTTGTGGAATGAAGTTTGCAGATCTCCTGGAGATTATAAAACTTAATAATTCACAAAAACCATAAGACTCCGTTAGAAAAACAAAACCGGTAAAATTTCCAGATTTTAACTCCTGACGCCGTCAAGAGTAAACTCATGACGCCGTCAGAATGGACCTGCAGAAATTCTTATGTTAAGTTTCCGGAAAATTTCTGGAAAAACTTGGTCTTACTTCCTGGAAAATCCTGCAAAACTTCATTATGACTCAATACAAGCATTTGACTCTAACAAATACGAATATACATGTTTATTTAATATTGTGGAGAATCATGATCGGTTTGTTTCTTAAAAACATATTTGGGGTTTCCCCTTACACTTATCTTTTGCAAAAATACTTCTAGGTGGAGTTAAGACTAGGCTAAACAACATAGTAAAGTATTTCCACTTTTTAATTTAGAAACATGATCAACCAACAATAAAAACTAAGCATGCATACGGAAGCAAATAACAATCAAACAAATAAAATCACACAAAACATGGGTTGCAAATATTAACCAACAATAAAATTAAAAGTCGAACATGCATAATAATTGTTAAAAGAAAATAAAAAGTGTCCAAAGCCAACAGAGGCTGAATCCTAAACTATTCCAAGACCAAGTGTTTCAAATCATACAACCGAGAATAAATTGTTCAAGAACCACAGATAATAAAATGAATCACTGAGGGGGAGGACCAAAGCGGTAATCATAGCCAGGTGGGAGGTGCCCAGTATATCCATAGGGAGGATAGTCCTGCTCGCGTCTAGGGAATGGGTCAATCTGCAGATGGGGCTCGATGTGATCACGGGTCGAAAGATGCTGCATCTGGCGGACTGTGTGCTCATACATCCAATCAAATCTCTGGTCAGTGGTGGTTCTCCAAGCATCCACCTGACCCATCCAAGCCCCCTGATGCGCCTGCCAATCTCCTCGGCCCATGTGCCGGTAGTAGTCAGCAGTCCCCTCCTCATACCCAGCAAACTGATGCTGCTGGGGCATTCCCTCATCATCATCATTCTCACCAGCAGGCCCTGCTGCCACGTACCAGGTGTAGGACCCATCCACCATCTGCATCACAATGCTCATCTGCCTGAGGGATTTCGCCCTCACTATCCTACAGTTCCCGCAGTCGCTCAAGTACCCCATGATCTGAGGAGTAAGAAGACCATAGGAACGAGCCAACCGGGTCACGAACATCCCCCCATACACCTTGTCAGTATCCCTCTCACCCACACTGGTCCTCAAATATCTGGCCACTGATGCGTGGGAATCGCAACAGGCTTTACCTCTCGAGGGATCTCGAGAAGCATACAACCCCCACCAGGCAGTGTACCTGATCGTTGTAGTATAGTATAGTGACAAGTACCGGGGGATTGATCGTTTAGCTTAGGAATAGTGTCGCTAGGATTAGAAAGCCTAATTACTAGTTCTAAAGGTGAGGGATGATTATTTTTGTCTTTTTATATTTTTATGAAAGCAAGTAAAATCTCGGGTTTTGAAAGAGTGGGCGGAATTAGTTGATATTCAACTAACCCAAAACTAAGATGCAATCAAAATAAAATAGTAAAAATGAAAATAAACTAATTATACTAAGGTTGTGAGCAGTAATTGGAGAAAATGTGTTTACTTAGACTTCACTACTCCCTAGATATCTTTTACACGTTAATTACTTGTTATAATTGCATGGATGACGGATCGTATTCCTTAATACCATTCATGGGGTGGCATACATAACTCCCCAATTCTATGAGCTCTTATCTCCTCCTACACCATGACCCAGCACAACTATAGGGATTGTAAACAGTGGCTCATGCATTAAATACAACCAATAAAGACCTAGTATGCCTCGGTTCATGTTTCTTAAGACGTTCAAGCATGTTACCATTTGGAGATCTACCAGTTTTCTTAAGCCTAACATATAAATCTTTCATCCAAAACAAGAATAAACAAGTAATCAACACATAATCAATATCTAGGTTTCATTAGATCTAAGCAAACACAAAGGAGATCTAGCCTAGCATAATGGAATTGAGATAAGAACAAGATATAGACAACCAACACATAGACATATTGATTGAATTAGAAGAACACTTATCTCAATTACAATGCAAGGTATCAAGGGTTTGGAACCCTTGAAAAACCTGTAAAAGTTGCACCAAATTCGTCCTTAGGGTTTCTCCAAAACTTCTCTCCTTTTAATGTAAAAACTAGAAAACTATATATAGGAAAACTGGGCTGACGGCGTCAAGACAACCATGTGACGCCGTCACCTCGCCGCCAAATACTTCCTCGGACGGCCTTGATTTACTTATGAACCCCTATGTGACGCCGTCACCAACCACGGTATTTTATTCTTGGCCTTTTGACGCCGTCAGGATGACTTTTGACGCCGTCATCAACTACGGTATTTTATTCTTGATGTCTGATGCCGTCAGGGTGTAACTCTTGACGCCGTCACCTAGTGTTTCCAGCATGAAAAATTGATACTTTGCCGTTTTCTTCACTTTTATGCTCCAAAAACGTCCAAAATGGCTTCTTTTCCAGAATTCACTCTCCAAGTACCTAAAATCACAAAAGGAACGATTTAGGGTTATATTGATCAAATAAAGTCGGATTCGGGCTTAAATGACCCCCTAAAAACGGATCATTTTTCGCCTCATCAGCCACCCAAAACGGGATGTTGCAGTAGACATCCGCAGAAAAGATGGTGTACAAGTAGAACAGGTCTGAAGTAGTGACACGGTGAGTGGTGCCATGACGTCCTGACAGATTGTATGTGATGCACCTGTGGACTAGCCTAACAATGGGGTCCCTGATCGATGCAGCCCCAGCAGTCGAGGTGTAAACCCCATCCCCTATGGTCGGCCAAAAAGTGATACACCTCATCTCACTCCTCTGAGTCTCTCCATGTAACAACCTCTTCAGAAAAGTCCCATCAACCTCCTCACTAGTATATAACCCAAGCCTCCAACCAAACTCAGCCACTGAACATGACCTCAACTCTCCCCCTAGCCTAAAATACACAGTGGTGCCCCCCATATCTGTCCTAGCCTCAGCCTGATCAAAACGGAAGGTCGCAAAGAACTCCCTCACTAACTCACTATACACTGTCTCTCTAATCCTAAACAACCTCTCCCACTGCGGACCCGCAAACCCATCTGTGCGAATCCTCCCTAAAAATGCATCCTCCAACCCACTGGCTCTTAGAAAATCCCAGTCAACCACAACCCCAGCATCAACATGGTGGTTACACAACTCCGCATACTTGGTGTTAGTACCAACATCGTCAAACTCGCTCCAACTATGGACTAATTCTCCATAATTGACCCTTTGAGATCTAGAGGAACTGCCCTTATGTTGACGAGATCTTTTGCTCATTTTCCTGGAAAAAGGTGGAGTGAACGGAAACGATTAGAACGAGAATTTTGATGAACTTTATGCAGTCAGACACATCTGACGCCGTCAAGAGTAATCCTGACGCCGTCAGATGGATCAGAATCAGAACCATGCAAATGCGAGGGAAAAAATCAATTTTCAAACTCTTAACCCATTACCCAAACACTCCTTTAATCAGAAAACATGGGTGGGGGTTAAAGAATCCGTGGCATGAGTGGCTTTCCCTAATCTAATGCATAATTCGAGTGAGATAACATAATCAACGGGTAACCCCCATGTTACAAATCACCAATTGGATGGCATTACGATTTGTTAATAATGGGTTAAGAGTGGGGTTTCGGGCGAAAGGGGTTTTCCAAATTGATGGGTCCTAAGGATAATTGATCGAAAAAGGATGAAGAAAACTTACTTACAAAGTGGAGATTGAATGCGGAAGACGTCGAATTGGGAGGTGGAGAATCGGAGTAGCAGCAGCACCTTGGGTGAGATTTGTGGGGTATGGGTTGAAAGTGATTGGTTTTGGGTTAATATTGCTGATCCATCGAGCTGACGGCGTCAAGAGTTAAATCTGACGCCGTCAGATGCCCGTGTAAGGTGAGGTTTGGAGTAGTTCCATGTTCAGTCCCTGCTCTTTGCGTGAATAACTAAACATTAGTAAAACCCATAAGTAGCTATTCCGTTAACGAGGTCCACCAGGGTCGAACGTCTCATTACTGTCACGGAAAGAGGTAAGGTTGTAGAAGGGGTCGGGTGACGTTTTGGCTAAGTTGATCCCCATGCACGGGTCATTGGTGTGAGAAGAAAGATGTTGTTCCATAGGGGGTTTCAAATCAGTGGTGTTTTTGAGGTGCAACCTTTCTACACCGGGTTTAAAACCAAAAGAACTTTTCTTAGATAGGTTTGGGAATGTGGTTAGCAGGTATCCAACGAAAATTTAATGGAATTGTGAATCCTTTTCTTTCTGAGGATGCTCATGAGAGTGGGGGTTGATTGACGGTGAAGCACTTGGATAAAGCTTCTCATTATCCTCTTGGTTAAACATCAAAGGGGTTGAGACCTCGAAGACCTTTTCGATTTTTTTAGATGCGGAATTTTCCTTGATCCTTTCTTTGATCCTTGACATGAATTGGTCAGCGAAATTCATAAACGCTTTATGAGTACTCTCCATGCGTGCTTCTAGGTGCTGGATTTGTTTTTCCTGATTATCCATCAAGGTTACCATTATCCCTTCGAATTCCTCTTGTCGTGAACGTTCAGGAAAATTCTGGCTGATAACCGTATTCCTGCGTAGATTATGATTCCACACGGGTTCAGCAGCAAGTTTCTCAATACTTATTAATTCATTTACCTGCTTCTCGATGCTTCCTAACAACTCTTCTTGGGTGGCACATGCGTAGTCAAGTTTTACCTTGCTTGGGAACATCGGGTCCTCCCATCCTTCCTCTTCGTATTGTGCCAACTCCTCAAGAACTTTCCAGCACTCGTCAACGCTAAGTCTATCTAGCCTACCCTTGGCTGCGTAATCAATGGCTTTCTTTGTTTGATAGTCAATCTTATCGTAAAAGATTTGGATCTGGAGCCATGGTTCGATGCCATGATGAGGGACTTTTCGGAGTAGGTCTTTATATCGAATCCATGCTTCATAAAAAGATTCATTTTGACGTTGTTGGAACATCAATATGTCATTTCTAAGCTTAGTAGTTCTCCCCGGTGGGAAAAATTGAGCAAGGAAACGAGTGGTGAGATCATCCCATGTGGTGATGGATCCCGCGGGTAAACGCTCAAGCCATTGACTAGCTTGATCCCGTAGAGAGAATTGGAATAGGCGTAAACGGGTAGTCTCTCTAGTTTCAACACCTAGGTCTATGGAATCTACGATTTTGAGAAAGTCCTTAAGATGTTGGTTTGGATCTTCGGAACGAAGTCCATGGAATGCACATCCGCTTTGCACCAACCGGATGGTGTCGGATCGCAAGGGGGTCACATTGGCTCCGGTGAGCTCAATGGTGTTTCGGTAGCCTTGGTGGCTAGGTCGGGAATACTCTCCTAAGGTTCGGGGCCTAAGGGGTTCTAGTGGTGGGTTTTGTTGTGGTGGGATGACGGGTTCAAAGATGTTACCACCTTCCATGATGTCGGATGGTAAAGAGTTACGAACAAAAGCACAAAGAAATAAGATAGACTAAAGAAGACCTAAAAATAAAAAATAAAATCTTACAAGAAAGGAATCTAGCAAGTAGACCTAATAAAAAGAAATCCTAACCTAGACAATAACTATTCCCCGGCAGCGGCGCCAAAAACTTGATGCGTGGGAATCGCAACAGGCTTTACCTCTCGAGGGATCTCGAGAAGCTTACAACCCCCACCAGGCAGTGTAACTGATCGTTGTAGTATAGTATAGTGACAAGTACCGGGGGATTGATCGTTCAGCTTAGGAATAGTGTCGCTAGGATTAGAAAGCCTAAATACTAGTTCTAAAGATGATGGATGATTATTTTTGCGTTTTTATATTTTTTAGAAAGCAAGTAAAAATCTCGGGTTTTGGAAGAGTGGGCGGAATTAGTTGCTATTCAACTAACCCAAAACTAAGATGCAATCAAAATAAAATACTAAAAATGAAAATAAACTAATTATACTAAGGTTGTGAGCAGTAATTGGAGAAAATGTGTTTACTTAGATTTCATTACTCCCTAGATATCTTTTACACGTTAATTACTTGTTATAATTGCATGGATGACGGATCGTATTCCTTAATACCATTCATGGGGTGGCATACATAACTCCCCAATTCTATGAGCTCTTATCTCCTCCTACACCATGCCCAGCACAACTATAGGGATTGTAAACAGTGGCTCATGCATTAAATACAACCAATAAAGACCTAGTACGCCTCGGTTCATGTTTCTTAAGACGTTCAAGCATGTTACCATTTGGAGATCTGCCAGTGATGAGGCGAAAAATGATCCGTTTTTAGGGGGTCATTTAAGCCCGAATCCGACTTTATTTGATCAAATATTGCCCTAAATCGTTCCTTTTGTGATTTTAGGTACTTGGAGAGTGAATTCTGGAAAAGAAGCCATTTTGGACGTTTTTGGAGCATAAAAGTGAAGAAAACGGCAAAGACTCAATTTTCCATGCTGTGAACAGTAGGTGACGGCGTCAAGAGTAATGCCATGACGGCGTTAGACATCAAGAATTAAAATCCGTAGTTCATGAAGGCGTCAAGAGTGTTCCTGACGGCGTCAAAGTCCCAAGAATAAAATACCGTAGTTGGTGACGGCGTCACACAGGGCGTCAGATGTAGATCAAGGCCGTCCGAGGAAGTATTTGGCGGCGAGGTGACGGCGTCACATTGTTGTCTTGACGCCGTCAGCCCTATTTTCCTATATATAGTTTTCTAGTTTTTCACATTTAAGAGAGAAGTTTTGGAGAAACCCTAAAGACGAATTTGGTGCAACTTTTACAGGTTTTTCAAGGGTTCCAAACCCTTGATACCTTGCACTGTAATTGAGATAAGTGTTCTTCTAATTCAATTAATATGTCTATGTGTTGGTTGTCTATATCTTGTTCTTGTCTCAATTCCATTATGCTAGGCTAGATCTCTCTTGTGTTTGCTTAGATCTAATGAAACCTAGATATTGATTATGTGTTGATTACTTGTTTATTCTTGTTCTTGGATGAATGATTTATATGTTAGGCTTAAGAAAACTGGCAGATCTCCAAATGGTAACATGCTTGAACGTCTTAAGAAACATGAACCGAGGCGTACTAGGTCTTTATTGGTTGTATTTAATGCATGAGCCACTGTTTACAATCCCAATAGTTGTGCTGGGTCATAGTGTAGGAGGAGATAAGAGCTCATAGAATTGGGGAGTTATGTATGCCACCCCATGAATGGTATTAAGGAATACGATCCGTCATCCATGCAATTATAACAAGTAATTAACGTGTAAAAGATATCTAGGGAGTAGTGAAATCTAAGTAAACACATTTTCTCCAATTACTGCTCATAACTTTAGTATAAATTAGTTTAATTTCATTTTTAGTATTTTATTTTGATTGCATCTTAGTTTTGGGTTAGTTGAATAGCAACTAATTCCGCCCACTCTTCCAAAAGCCGAGATTTTACTTGCTTTCATAAAAACATAAAAATACAAAAATAATCATCCCTCACCTTTAGAACTAGTAATTTAGGCTTTCTAATCCTAGCGACACTATTCCTAAGCTGAACGATCAATCCCCCGGTACTTGTCACTATACTATACTACAACGATCAGGTACACTACCTGGTGGGGGTTGTAAGCTTCTCGAGATCCCTCGAGAGGTAAAGCCTGTTGCGATTCCTACGCATCAAGTTTTTGGCGCCGCAGCCCGGGGAATAGTTATTGTCTAGGTTAGAATTTCTTTTTATTAGGTCTACTTGCTAGATTCCTTTCTAGTAAGATTTTATTTTTTTTATTTTTTAGGTTTTCTTTAGTCTATCTAATTTCTTCGTGCCTTTGTTCGTAACTCTTTACCATCCGACATCATGGAAGGTGGTAACATCTTTGAACCCGTCATTCCACCACAACAAAACCCACCATTAGAACCCCTTAGGCCCCGAACCTTAGGAGAGTACTCCCGACCTAGCCATCAAGGCTATCGAAACACCATTGAGCTCACCGGAGCCAATGTGACCCCCTTGCGATCCGACACCATCCGGTTGGTGCAAAGCGGATGTGCATTCCATGGACTTCGTTCCGAAGATCCAAACCAACATCTTAAGGACTTTCTCAAAATGGTAGATTCCATAGACCTAGGTGTTGAAACTAGAGAGACTACCCGTTTACGCCTATTCCAATTCTCTCTACGGGATCAAGCTAGTCAATGGCTTGAGCGTTTACCCGCGGGATCCATCACCACATGAGATGATCTCACCACTCGTTTCCTTGCTCAATTTTACCCACCGGGGAGAACTACTAAGCTTAGGAATGACATCTTGATGTTCTAACAACATCAAAATGAATCTCTTTATGAAGCATGGACTCGTTTCAAGGACTTACTCCAAAAAGTCCCTCATCATGGCATAGATCTTTGGCTCCAAGTCCAAATTTTTTATGACCATATCGACATCCCCACAAGGCGAACCATTGACCAATCGGCCGGTGGCAAGCTACGTGATCTTAGTGCGGAACAATCATGGGAACTCATAGAAGATCTTGCTCTCTATGACAACGAAAGTTGGAATGATCCCCGTGACTTGAACAAAACGGTCAAGGCAATATCTTTGCCTTTGAACAATTCTAGCACTCCCGACCGTAGGATCATGGAACTTGAGGACCAAGTCAAGTTTCTCATGAAATCTTACGATGCTCCTAAGCCTTCAAGCCAAGTGAACAAAATCACTTCTTCATGCGAATTATGTAGTGGTCCCCATGACACTCGTGATTGTGTGGAACTCCCCGGAACAGCTTTTGCGGACTACGCATCCATGCGTACCGACGAAGCGGGAGATAAGTGGTACACTTTCAAGCCCGAGCCAAACACATACGGTGATTCATACAACCCCTCATGGAAAAATCACCCAAACCTTAGGTGGAAACAAAATCAACCCAATTCCTCCAATCCGCCTAATCGTTACCAATCAAACGGTCCACCATCCAACCGTACTTTCAACAACAATCCTTCTAACAACTATGGTAGTACCAACAATCTTGAAGGATTGATGTCAAAGTTCATGGCATCTCAAGAAGCTCGCATAGCTAGGTTCGAAACCAAATTCAACCAACAACAAACAGAGATGACCAACAAGATTGACAACTTGTTGAAAGCCCTCAACAACCAAGCGTTAATCACACCTAGGAAGGAAACTAGGGACACCAATAGTGGAATCCAAATTAAGGACCCCTCATCATCCAAACATGTCCACTTTGTCAATGTTGTCACCATTAAGCCAATAGATAAGGAGATAGAGGAGAGTGACAAGGATAAAGTTAGAATAGAAGCCGATAGTAAGGATGAGAGTAGGGAAGTTGAGGTTAATAAGGATGAGGAATTAGAGGAGGTAGAACCTATAGAAGAATACTTTGATAAGTTGCAAACCAAGGAAGAACGGGAATACCATAAGGATTTATTCGATAGTCCCGAGAAAACATATATCTTTGGCGACCCCCTTATCAAAATGGGAGACCCCTCTAACATTAACATCCCATGCAATATCGGGCACATGCATATATGGAAAGCTTACATCGACCTTAGATCCCCCGTGAACATCATGACTAGGACTTATTACAATTGGGTGATGAAGAAGCAGCTCAATTTTAGGATGATGCCCGGTAAGAATCTGATAAGTAATTTTGCAGGAAGAGTGAAGGGACTGCATGTGATTATAGGAAATCTCACTTATGAGATTGATTTTATGATAGTTGAGGACACTCGTCCGGTGATAGATGCTTGCCTAAGCCAAATAATATTCGGAAAACCATTTGTTGAGGCCACTAGGATGAGTTATGATCCGACTTTAGGGATAGTTAGATTCAAGAAAGAGAATGATGAGGTTGCTTATCAAATGCCCTACAAGATCGAACAATATCGCCTTCTCTCTAATTTCGAAAAGGAACACAAGCAAGCGGCTTATTATAGGAATGAGGAGGATAGACGTAGGGGAGTAGAGTATGTTAGAAATAGGATGCTTGGTTTCTACAAAGAGTGCTTGCAACTAGGTCCGGAATACAAAACTGGTTTAGAAGACAACCTAGAGAGTGGAACCAATGATGAGATCACGTAGTAACCCATGACTTTGAGTCTAGCTACAAGACTCGTAAATAAAGAAAAGCGCTTCTTGGGAGGCAACCCATGTTTTGAGTGATTTTATTTGCTTGCGTATGCATGTTTTATTTTTATTGTTGGTTGATCATGTTTCCCTATTAAAATGTGGAAATACTTTACTATGTTGTTTAGCCTAGTCTTAACTCCAACCTAAAAGTATTTTTGCAAAAGATAAATGTAAGGGGAAACCCCAAATATGTTTTTAAGAAACAAACCGATCATGATTCTCCACAATAATAAATGAACATGTATATTCATATTTGTTAGAGTCAAATGCTTGTATTGAGTCATAATGAAGTTTTGCAGGATTTTCCAGGAAGTAGGACCAAGTTTTTCCAGAAATTTTCCGGAAACTTAACATAAGAATTTCTGCAGGTCTATTCTGACGGCGTCAGGGGTTTACTCTTGACGGCGTCAGGAGTCAAAAATCTGGAAATTTTACCGGTTTTGTTTTTCTAACTGAGTCTTACGGTTTTTGTGAATTATTAAGTTTTATAATCTCCAGGAAATCTGCAAACTTCATTCCACAAGCATTATATCTTACTTTGTTTTCTAGGATTTAGTAACTTATATAGGATGCCGTCGATTTTACGCGAGGTTGTCTTGTCTATTTTGTCAGGATTTACAGGTTATGTATGACAAGGAGATGATTTATATTCTGGAAGGGAAGCTTTGATTGTTCATTTTCTTGGAGGAAGATTTAACCTGGCCAACCTATAATCCATACCGAGCGAATCAGGGGAGTATTTGATTTCATTCTCTTTACTTTTTCACTTTTACATTCTTTACTTGAACATTGGGGACAATGTTCATCTTAAGTGTAAGGGGAGGGTAAAAAGATGATACCTTACATATGCACTTTCGCTTGAGTTTGTTTTGTTTGATAGTAGATGTGTAATAAAACTATGAGAAATACTTGTTAGTGTAATTTTAGCGCCAAATTTAATTTTTTTTACAACATTTAGGAGTGAAACTTTAGCCATAGCAAGCGTCTCATGGATAGGAGATTGTATGACTAGCACATAACCGTATATTCAGAAAAATTTTCCACCCAAAATTATGAGACTCGCCTTTAGATTTGATAGGAAAAGCATTCATTATTAGTGCTTATGAGTGTACCGGTAGCATTTAGATTCTAGAACTTGCGTTAGTGATGCATCCCGAGACCGCTAGTGAGACTACATTCGTGTGGTAGGATTTACTACATGATAAGAGGCATTAGGATCACCCTTGTGTTAAACCCGTATCATAATTACTTGACTATTTAAGTCATATTACTTGGCTAGTTTAGTCAACTAATTTTTCCCACACCCTTAGCGTTGTACTCATTTTTAGTACACGAAACCCCTAGTACACCCCTCCGAGCCTATCTTTTCGTTTCTAACTTTAAGCATTTTACTTAAAGGAAGAATTTGTTACACCCACTTAAATGTACACCCAAATCGCCTTAGCCTTCCGTGTATGCGCTCATTTTTAGTGCATTATTGTTATTTGTTAAACCCTAAGTTAACTATCTAATTGATTACATGGTTGCTAAGTCGAGTCATATCCTTGTACATATTGTTTTGGGACGATTGGGACTCATGGGTAAGTACTTATTTTATGGAGTAATGGGGAAGAACATAACATTATTACCCCCATATGTGCGTTAATCTTAAAAGTGCTCCAAGTGTTTTGATTTTCTTAATTCGAGTCATTAGATTAGTTAATTGTAAAGTATGTAAAAATTCAAGTGTAAGGGAAATGTTCAACCTCTATGACGTATTATTTTGGATGGTAGGGTAAGAGTGTATGCAAAAAAAAAAAAAAAAAAAAAAAAAAAATCGAAAAAATCAAGAAAAAGAAAAAAAAATAGAAAAAGAAAAAGAGAAAAAACATACGGACTACCATCCTGTTTCATTCTATGTTTATTTTATGTTTTTGTTATTTTTCATTTATTAGCTTAAGTCGAGTCTAGTCTTGGCTTAGCAACGCCATCTTGTACATGTAATTAACCAAGATTGTTAACTCGCCACCAGTAAAACTTCCTTTATCCAACAAAACCGTGTAATTCAAATCCCTATACCTAACGTTACAACCCTTTAAAAGACCTCTTTGATAGTTTATCCTAGGTGCTTACGCCATGTGGTGGAGGTTTGATCCTTTCCCAAGCCTATGGTAATCTATTTTGCTATGACAGGTAGTGAGAGATATCTTCCATTTCCATAATGTTATATTACTTTATTACACCCGAGAGATGTGAGTATCTAAACACTATTTGTGAGGTGCTTGTGTATGACCTCCGTGCTTGTCTATTGGTCTTTAGTGGAACGATTATTTGTTGTAATTACTTTTATATTAGTGTTAAATGACCCCTAACTTGTATTTTGACTAGAATAAAAGCGCATTTGCTTGAGGACAAGCAAATCTCAAGTGTAAGGGTATATGATGAGGCGAAAAATGATCCGTTTTTAGGGGGTCATTTAAGCCCGAATCTGACTTTATTTGATCAAATATTGCCCTAAATCGTTCCTTTTGTGATTTTAGGTACTTGGAGAGTGAATTCTGGAAAAGAAGCCATTTTGGACGTTTTTGGAGCATAAAAGTGAAGAAAACGGCAAAGTCTCAATTTTCCATGCTGTGAACAGTAGGTGACGGCGTCAAGAGTAATGCCATGATGGCGTCAGACATCAAGAATTAAAATCCGTAGTTCATGAAGGCGTCAAGAGTGTTCCTGACGGCGTCAAAGTCCCAAGAATAAAATACCGTAGTTGGTGACGGCGTCACACAGGGCGTCAGATGTAGATCAAGGCCGTCCGAGGAAGTATTTGGCGGCGAGGTGACGGCGTCACATTGTTGTCTTGACGCCGTCAGCCCTATTTTCCTATATATAGTTTTCTAGTTTTTCACATTTAAGAGAGAAGTTTTGGAGAAACCCTAAAGACGAATTTGGTGCAACTTTTACAGGTTTTTCAAGGGTTCCAAACCCTTGATACCTTGCACTGTAATTGAGATAAGTGTTCTTCTAATTCAATTAATATGTCTATGTGTTGGTTGTCTATATCTTGTTCTTGTCTCAATTCCATTATGCTAGGCTAGATCTCTCTTGTGTTTGCTTAGATCTAATGAAACCTAGATATTGATTATGTGTTGATTACTTGTTTATTCTTGTTCTTGGATGAATGATTTATATGTTAGGCTTAAGAAAACTGGCAGATCTCCAAATGGTAACATGCTTGAACGTCTTAAGAAACATGAACCGAGGCGTACTAGGTCTTTATTGGTTGTATTTAATGCATGAGCCACTGTTTACAATCCCTATAGTTGTGCTGGGTCATGGTGTAGGAGGAGATAAGAGCTCATAGAATTGGGGAGTTATGTATGCCACCCCATGAATGGTATTAAGGAATACGATCCGTCATCCATGCAATTATAACAAGTAATTAACGTGTAAAAGATATCTAGGGAGTAGTGAAATCTAAGTAAACACATTTTCTCCAATTACTGCTCACAACTTTAGTATAAATTAGTTTAATTTCATTTTTAGTATTTTATTTTGATTGCATCTTAGTTTTGGGTTAGTTGAATAGCAACTAATTCCGCCCACTCTTCCAAAACCCGAGATTTTACTTGCTTTCATAAAAACATAAAAATACAAAAATAATCATCCCTCACCTTTAGAACTAGTAATTTAGGCTTTCTAATCCTAGCGACACTATTCCTAAGCTGAACGATCAATCCCCCGGTACTTGTCACTATACTATACTACAACGATCAGGTACACTGCCTGGTGGGGGTTGTAAGCTTCTCGAGATCTCTCGAGAGGTAAAGCCTGTTGCGATTCCCACGCATCAGCCAGTTTTCTTAAGCCTAACATATAAATCATTCATCCAAGACAAGAATAAACAAGTAATCAACACATAATCAATATCTAGGTTTCATTAGATCTAAGCAAACACAAAAGAGATCTAGCCTAGCATAATGGAATTGAGACAAGAACAAGATATAGACAACCAACACATAGACATATTGATTGAATTAGAATAACACTTATCTCAATTACAATGCAAGGTATCAAGGGTTTGGAACCCTTGAAAAACCTGTAAAAGTTGCACCAAATTCGTCTTTAGGGTTTCTCCAAAAACTTCTCTTTTTTAATGTGAAAAACTAGAAAACTATATATAGGAAAATAGGGGTGACGGCGTCAAGACAAACAATGTGACGCCGTCACCTCGCCGCCAAATACTTCCTCGGACGGCCTTGATCTACTTCTGACGCCGTCAAGGCCTAGGCCGTCACACAATTTACTCTTGACGCCCTGTGTGTGACGCCGTCATCAACTACGGATTTTTATTCTTGGGGTTTTGACGCCGTCAGGACAACTCTTGACGCCTTCATGAGCTACGGGTTTTAATTCTTGAGGTTTGACGCCGTCAGGGAATTACTCTTGACGCCGTCACCTACTGTTCCCAGCATGAAAAATTGAGACTTTGCCGTTTTCTTCACTTTTATGCTCCAAAAACGTCCAAAATGGCTTCTTTTCCAGAATTCACTCTCCAAGTACCTAAAATCACAAAAGGAACGATTTAGGGCAATATTTGATCAAATAAATTCGGATTCGGGCTTAAATAACCCCCTAAAAACGGATCATTTTTTGCCTCATCAATAGTTTTCTAATTTTCATTCATAAAAAAAGAGAAGTTTGGAGAAACCCTAAGGCCGAACCACATACGATTTTTACAGGTTTTTCAAGGGTTTTCAGCCCTTGAACCCTTACATATGTAATTGAGATAAGTGTTCTTCTAATTCAATCAATTTTTCTATGTGTTGGTTGTCTATATCTTGTGCTTGTCTTGATTCCACCATGCTAGGCTAGATTTATCTTGTGTTTGCTTAGATCTAATGAAACCTAGATGTTGATTATGTGTTGATTACTTGTTTATGGTTGTATTTGATGAATGATTTCAATGTTAGGCTTAAGAAAACTGGCAGATCTCCAATTGGTAACATGCTTGAACGTCTTAGGAAACATGAACCGATGTGTACGAGGTTTTATTGGTTGTATTTAATGCAGGAGTAAATTCTAATGATCCCATGTTAGGAGCTTCTTAGCCGGCTCGACATAGGAGTTAAGTAGGCACTCATAGGATTGGGGAGTTAAGTACGCCACCCCATGAATGGTATTAAGGAATACAATCCGTCATCCACGCAACTATAACAAGTAATTAACATGTAAAAGATATCTAGGAAGTAGTGAAATCTAAGTAAACACAATTTCTCCACTTATTGCTCACAACCTTAGTTTAATTTAGTTTTATTTTCATTTTTAGTATTTTATTTTGATTGCATCTTTAGTATTGGGTTAGTTGACTAGCAACTAATTCCGCCCAAATCCTTCAAATCCGAGATTTTTACTTGCTTTCTTAAAATTATAAAAATACAAAAAGAATCATCCTTCATCTTTAGCACTAGTAATTAGGTTTTCTAATCCTAGAGACACTATTCCTAGCTGAATGATCAATCCCCCGG
The DNA here is from genome assembly GCA_030686995.1 of Artemisia argyi. Classification (NCBI taxonomy): domain Eukaryota; kingdom Viridiplantae; phylum Streptophyta; class Magnoliopsida; order Asterales; family Asteraceae; genus Artemisia; species Artemisia argyi. The sequence continues at coordinate 211,393 of JARVZY010002775.1, forward strand.
TACTTGTCACTATACTATACTACAACGATCAGGTACACTGCCTGGTGGGGGTTGTAAGCTTCTCGAGATCCCTCGAGAGGTAAAGCCTGGTGCAATTCCCACGCATCATTAGGGATTCGTAATTTTGGGATACAAAATTACTCAACGTTAAATCAGGCGCGTCCTCATCCGCTGCAAGAATTTCTGCCTCAACATTAGGCGCCCTATCTCTATTGGGTGCGTCAGGTGGCACAGTGTTGTCCACTATAGGTGCCGTTTGATGGGGAGTATTGAAGAGGGTGCGCTGAAGTTCTTCAATGCTTGGGACCACCGTGGTGGCTTGAGTAGTCCTTGTAGGTAATTCTACCGCTGGGAGAGGTAGGGTTGGTCCCGTTTCTTGGTGACCAAGTGCACTGGTTGTTCCAGAGGCCTGCCTAGAGGTCGAATCTTGAGGGTTCTTCCTCTGGGGGTCACGTGTTTTTTCCAACTGCGGAGTCCGCTGGCTTGAGTTTTTGTTCTTTGTCATTCTAGTTCTTAGTGTAGGGTCCCACGGATGGCGCCACTTGTTGATACAAAAGTTAGGCGTTCCTGATTTGGGCTCCTGCTCTCGTACCAATTAGCTCTTAATGCTTGAAACCTGCGCACTAAGAAAGTAAACAAACACCGTTAGGCTTATCGTGGGATTGTCTCCCACGATTATCCTCCGGCGTGAGAGTAAGTAATCTATATAAAGAAGAGTTAGGGTTTTAGATCGTACCTTTAATGAGAATTATGTCATTCTATATATAGGCGCAAAATCCTTGTAGGTTTCGTGCTCCTTACGTTTCGCACACATGGTGCTTATCCGGTCCAAGGATCTTTATCCGTAAATAGAAGATCCTTATCTAGACCATAAATAGTTTGGTTGGGCTTGGGCCTATGTGAGCCCAACCCATTGGTGGTGCGGCCCAAATCATTGTTATGATAGCCCACGCGTGGTGGGTTTGGGCCTTAGTAATGTTTATCATTTGGACTCATGGCCCAAATATAAACTATATGTCATCACAAATGATGATGAAGATGACATGCACTGATGCACATAAAATGTTATTGACATGCACTGATAATAAATCATATGATATGATGGACCACTTGTCAGGTCCACTTTGGTAAACGTAATATATTTGGTCCAATTTGAAAAAATGGTTAGTGATATGGTCATTTTTGTATTTTGTAATTTGTTTTTTTTGTTTTGTTTTTTTTTTTTTTTTTTTTTACAATTTCAAATTTTCTATAAAATTTATTTCACGTTGTTTTTGTTTTTGTTAGTAAACAAAACATATGTTTTTGCTATTTCTTGGGGTCAAGTCTCTCTTGGTGCCGAAAATTCATCAAAATTCTTTATGGATTTCATTTCTCTAGATTTCAATTATGTACCTTATTTCATTTCAATTAATTTCTTTCAACCAAATATGTCCTCTTAAATTATTAAGGCCTGCACCACCCACCTAACATATTTACTCTTTTTTTTAACACTATCTAACACATTTACCCACTCAGCACACATTTATACACTACGATCTCCTAGTCACTCCCATTTCTCTCTTTAAAAATCACACTCTTCTCTTTGTAAAAATAACCACTAGTCGAAAACCACAACTTACTGCCGGAAAATCACTACCAAGAACCGAGACAAATTCTTATTTTTAAACTTGTGCAGTAGAAACTATTTTGCTATATTATAGTTGTATATACCATATTTTCAAACTTGTGTAGTTGATACAAGCTAGAAAGGTTTTAGCGTTAGTAAACCAAATTTGACAAATATCTAAAAACATTGTACCGAATGGGCTTTGGTTAGCTCGGTTTTAGATTGAAACCAGGGTTTTCACTTTACACAAACGATATTTAATTTTTCACTTCCCAATTATCTCAGATAGGCAGCTACCCATTCAACCTTAAAAAACAACAAAAACATCATCCACACTTATGGTATAATCTGAACGCAATTAATTTTGCTACTTTCATTTTTGTTGTTGTTATTATTATTATTTTTCATCAGTTTCTGATTAATTTTTATAATTCAAATATTAGGCGCCAAAGAAGGATGCGGCAAATCCGTCAGAATCATCATTATCCAAGTCTAGTGGTGAAGTCCAAAAAAGCATGTCAAATTTTGGTATTTCTAATTGCTTATAAGTAAAATTTTGGGTGTGATGTGGTTAATTTTGACTAATAATTTGGTTTGGCTTAGTTTTGAGAAGCTCAAAACCAAGTAAGCCTTAAGTCAGCTATATAAGCCGAAACAAACACCCCTTAAGTGATGAAATATAACAGACATCATGACCTAAATAATATAACTGGTATGAGTAAGAATAGTTTTTCAAAACTAAACCAAGCCAAATTATTAGTCAAAATAAACCACATCACACCCCAAAATTTACTTATAAGCAATTAGAAATACGAAAATTTGACATGTTGTTTATGGACTCCACCACTAAACTTGGATAATGATGATTATAACGGATTTTTCGAATCCTCATTTGGTGCCTAATATTTAAATTATAAAAACTAATCAGAAATTGATGAATAATAATAATAATAATAATAATAATAATAATAATAATAACAAAAATAAAAGTAGCAAAATTAATTGCGTTTAGATTATACCATAAATGTGAATGATTTTTTTGTTGTTTTTTTAAAGTTGAGTGGGTAACCGCCTATCTAAGATAATTTGTAAGTAAAAAATTAAATATTGTTTGTGTAAAGTGAAAACCCTAGTTTCAATCTAAAACTAGGCTAACCAAAGCCCATTCGGTATATTGTTTTAGACATTTATCAAATTTGGTTTACTAACACTAAAATCTTTAGAGCCTGTATCAACTACACAAGTTTGAAAATATAGTATCTACAACTATAGTATAGTAAACTAGTTTCTATTGCACAAGTTTAAACATAAGATTTTTTCTCTGTTCTTGGTTGTGATTTTTGGTAGTTTGGTGGTGATTTTCCGATGGTAGGTGGTGGTTTCCGACTGGTGGTTATTTTTACAAAGAGATGAGTGTAATTTTAAAAAGAGAAATGTGAGAGTGATGAGTGAGTTTGGAGATAGAAATTGTATAAATGTGTGCTGAATGAATAAATGTGTTAGGTAGTGTTAAAAAAAAGAGTAAATGTGTTAGGTGGGTAGGTGCATGCCCTATTAGTTTAAGAGGGTATTTGGTTGGAGGTTTTAAGGCCGAAAGTAATTGGTTTTTTTGGTGATCAAGTCTTTGCTTATGTGGCACTTTTATTGACTTAGTCTTATTATTACCTCAATATTATTGATCGAGTAAAGCCTTCTTTTTATAGGAGGTTTACATGACTACTTCATCATTGTTTGAATTTTACGTGAGAAATTAAACAAACGATTAAAATTCTAGTTTTAAAAAGTTATTTTGAAAACTGAACATTACTCAAGTTTAAGCTTTTTCAATTTTAAGCAAAAATATTTTTGCTTTATATGTAACATCAATTATGTAGCAAATCAAGGTATGTTACGGAACGGGCGGGTAAAATTCGAAATAATCCTAAAAATTAAGTTTATCATATCATAATAAACTTATATAAGTACACACGTCTCAAAATTATCCGAAAATTAAAAGCTTATAAAATCTAAGTCAAAAAACAAATAAGCTCACTTACCACTAGGGGTGAGCAAACAGACCGGATGGACCGGACCGACCAACAAAACCAATTGGACCGGACCGGACCGAGACCGGATCGACAACATTCGGTCCGGTCTCGGTCTAGGGGTTTTCATAATTTCGGTCTCGGTTTGGCTTAAAAACCGGACATTTAACCTATTTGGACCGAGACCGGACCGACCACATTCGATCCGGTCTCGGTCTAGGCATTTTTCCAGATTCGGTCTTGGTCCGATCCGGTTTTTCTCAGTCCGGTCCGGTTTTCACCCGATGAGCAGCCTTACTTGTCACGTATATGCTTAAACATACACCTTTAACGCGAAAAAAAAAAAAAAAAAAAAAAAAAAAAAAAAAAAAAAAAAAAATCTTTTTTATGTCCAAGTTTAAAAGCCCAAATTTATAACACATTCAATCAAAAGCCCATTCTTTTTCCCCAACCATACGACGTCGTCTGCTTCTGCAACTAGTGTTCATCATCTTTCTTACAAACCCAAAACCAAATAATGGCTGAAAAACCAGAAGCAGTGAAAGTGTTGTACTGTGGTGTATGTGGGTTACCAGCTGAGTATTGTGAATTTGGACCTGATTTTGAGAAATGCAAACCATGGTTGATCCTAAACGCTCCCAATCTTTACCCTCACCTTCTTAATGGTAACAAGATTTTACTGTTTTTTACTGTTTTTTATGCTTAAATCTCTTGGCTTTTTGGATTCTGGTTTAGTATTTGTTGTAGAATTTGTGTTTTTACTGTTTTTTACTGTTTTTTACTGTTGTTTGTTTGGTGGTTTAGGCTCAAATTTGAAGGAAGATAATGGTTTAAGAATTTACCCTTTTGGTTATTTTGTGTAAATACATTTGCTTTTTGTGTTTTGGTTTAGTATTTGTTGTAAAATTTGTGTTTTTACTGCTTTTACTGCTTTTACTGGTTTTTTTGGGCTCAGATTTGAAGGAAGTTATTGGTTTAAGAATTTACCCTTATCATATTTATGTAAAAATTTACTTGCTTTTTGTGTTTTGCTCATAAACCCAAAAATAAGCTTAAACAAACGCCCCCTAAAGTCTGTGTTTTTGTGTGGTGGGTTAGAGTCAAATTTTAAGGAAGTTTTTGTGATAAAGTTTTGACTTCTTTTTCTGTGTGGTGGTTTAGAGGCAGATTTGAAGGAAGTTGACGGAGTTTCGGAGCAGTTGCGTTCGTCTGGGATACGGATGCTACTGGACCTTCTGGTAAGTTTTGGGTTATTGGTTTTGTGAATTGTTGCTGTTTTGATATGTATTTGTGCTTGTTTTGTTAGGAAATGGGATTAGGGGTTTGCGAGATTGACGAGTTGGTTGTGGTTTATGTTTAGGGGGAAACGTTGTTTGATAAGGGTCGTGTATTAGAGGGTGTTTGAGGATGCTTATGAGTGTTTATCTGCTTATGTTTCAAGCAGTTTTGATAGTTTGGGTAAACCTGCTTATATGCTTATGTTTACAAACAGCTTGTTCTTATCAGCTGACTTAAGTTTTATGTTTTAATAAGTTGTTTCACTTGTGCACTTATTACCTCTATAATCAGAATGTTCCAAAATCTTTTTTGTGATCTGGCAGAGCATAAGAAAATCCACACATTGTATTCTGCAGCGTGTTTGATACAGCTATAAGCAATCCAAACATCTCTAGGAGGCAGTGTTTGTATATATATATATATATATTTTTTTTCTTTATGCTGTAACAGAACTAAATAATCAGATAATTAGTTGTACTAGTGTCTGGCAAGTCTGATTATATAAGCACTTGAAGAGGTGAAATTATCACCCTCAAATAGTTAGATATACAGTAGATAGTATGTTTGTATCAAAATGCAATGATCAGATGAGTGATGATAAGCAATCCCAAGCACCCCCTTTTTATTTTACACAGAGCTCCTTCTAACTGTTTTTAACTTTTGGAAATCATTACAACGACCATTAAACTTGCAAAAAGTCTTCTAAAATCTTAAGTTTAGTCCCTTTTTTGTGGTCTTTTCAAATGCCAGGCCTAAAAATGAAAAGAAACGGTGAGTTACTTGTTACCTGCAAATAACCCCTTGAGGTCTTGAGGATCCGCTAACTTTGTGTAGGCATTTCACTTGTTAGAGTGTTTGGTGCTTCATTTAATGATGCATTTGTGTGTTCTCCATTTACCCAGATATTTTTTAGTTCTCAATCACGAGTGTAAATCTTCATTTATCTCGAGTGCAATAGCATGCTCCAAGAGCAATATGGTCATATGTGATCTATGTAATTATGCATTTTTAATACATTGGTTAGTAATAAAAGTTTTTATAGGAGGATCAAATAAGTGTTAGTAGGATAAGTCAACCTCAACCGACCAGTTAAATTAAGCATGATTTTATCACCATTAGTTGATGCTTTGAAGAAAAAAAGAACTTATTGTTCCGCCTCGTGCTTTCTTCTACCGCAACAATAGGACTTTAGATATATAAATGTGTTATACTTAGTTTCATCTGTAGTTCTGTTTGCGCCAGTTTCATGTTCTTTAGATCTGCCATTAACATATTAGCACTTCGTTTGCATAATATTAATTCTTAGGTTTTGTATGTTTTTATCCAGTTTCCCGATAACGTTCTTTTCCTACGTTTATGTTTTTGTTTGGTTAACATTTGGTTATGTTCTTTATGCGCCAGGTTCTTCGGCACCAAAACAAGAGCCAGCAAAACGGCTTCCAGGTGGAAAGACAAAAAAGAAGGTACAAAGTGGAATATTTTTACGTAACGCTTATGTACATACATCAAAATAGTTCTTTTCCACTAGATTTTAGTCGTATGTATGCCTTATGAATATATGTGTAATTACTTGTTTTATATTAAAGTGGACTCATTTACGTTCTTCTGTAGGACAAACAAGAAGTCATAATCGAGAAAGTAACCCGTAACAAGCGTAAATCTATTACCACACTGAAAGGCCTTGACCTTTTTGGTAAGCTAAATACATACACACCGTTCATGGTATTTTGATTCTTCAGTTATCTTGAATTTTCTTGCATATTAACAAAATGATCCTAGGTGTTAAACTGAGTGATGCTTCGAAGAAACTCGGAAAGAAATTTGCAACTGGAGCTTCCGTTGTGAAGGTATACATTTTCCGGCCACATATAGTTCAAGGCATCTTATAATAATATGTACTGGCTTTAATAAATCAGTTTTTTTTGGATAAATCTCTTCAGGGTCCCACTGAGAAAGATCAAATTGATGTACAAGGAGACATAGCATATGATATCATTGAATTCATTACAGATACTTGGCCTGATGTAAGTAAACCCCTTTATCTTATCTTTACTTGATCCTGATAGATACTAAACTAATACCCCTGTTTCAGGATTAGAGTTACGTATGAGACTCTAAAATAGAACTATAAATCTTATATTGCAACTTTGTAAGCATTTGAGTACAGTTGGGTCATATCGACACGTTGTTTCAACTAAACTTTCGATAAAAGCAAAATCATCTCGTTTTTTAGCCTTCTAGGGTAAACATGTCAAAAAAATTCTCACTGAATGATAATAACTTTTAAACGTTCTTAGTTATCAGATCAGTTTTGTTTACGACGGAGTATTTTAAAGATTAAAACTTGGTAATATTTAGGTTTGTATACCGTTTAAGTTGTAACATAGGTTATACTAAGGGTGAGCACAACCGCCCGTTTTCCGTTTTCCGGCCCGATCCCGACCAAACCGCCGGCCCGATTCCGATCCCGACCATCAAACGGTTCGGGAGTCGGTTTGCAATTCCGGCGAAATCGGGACGGGTCGGGACGGGACGGGTCGGAACGGGAAGAAAACCGACAAAACAACAAAGAAAACCGATCCCGATCCCGATCCCGACCAAACCGCCGGCCCGATTCCGATCCCGACTATCAAACGGTTCGGGAGTCGGTTTGCAATTCCGGCGAAATCGGGGAGTCGGGCTTGTCGGGTCGGGACGGGTCGGAGTCGGTTTAGGCCCGATGCACACCCCTAGGTTATACGGGTTCATAAATTTCAGTATTTGCATTTCATACTCAAAATTTTTGCTGAACTGGAACATATTGTAGGTTCCAGAAACGGCTATTTATTTCATTGAAGATGGGAAAAAGGTCCCTGCTGTTTGACTTCCGTAATTTCAAACTCCGCTTCAACTGCATGATCATACAAAAGAACTGTGTTACTGCTGAGCAATTGCTTTTCCTTTTTCTTGAAAGCCATCATTGGATAAATGATACTGTGAAATGTACGATATTCTGCAGCTGATCTACAAATCTAAGGTTTCATCTGTTTTGTACATTTTAACCATTTCCATTTTATGGGGTTATTATGCGTCCCGGTTACTTGTTCATGGTCGAATTTTCTTTAAGATTCAATGTATCGTGGCCAACCTTTACTTAGTGATTTCTAGACGTGTACGTCGCAATGGTGTACAAATTGCGTGTTACGATAGTCATCGACGCAATCAAAACCTGCCCATGTTGAAGGAACAAGTATTAAGACATGCCTAGATTTGAATAAGGATATATATTTGGTACATCATTTGGCCCACAAATCATGTCTTGGATTTGAGAGTTGAAATTGTTTTAAAGGTTTTGGAAACATTTTAGACCCCCCCAAAAGAGTGACAATATCATTGTGGAAGATCCGAATTCTGACTTTAGTAAATGCATCAAACTAACATTTCAAATGGTCCCAAGTTGCCAACATATAACTCGATTAACATGCGAAAATACTATTGCTTGTCCCTCTCGTAAAACTGGTACAACGTCGACTAAAATCTGTGCAATCTTCGCGTATCTTGACTTTATCGTTCATGATATTAATTTCCTTGCACATACGTAGGCCGACTACAACTCTTCGGACCTATATGATAGTCCATCTTGAAGACTATACTCAAATATCCAAAGACAGTGTCTAGTCACATATATCTTCCACAGATTCTCATGGATATAGATCTACCCATTTAGGAAAATTACGCAAATGACCCGTTTGACTATTTTTTTTTTGGAACGACGACAAGATATATATAAAAACAACCAGGTGAAGAAAAAGATACACACCCGGCGGCCTCCAAGATAGAGTGCCAAAAGCGAAAAAAAAGGAGCGCGGGGGGTGGGGGTTGACCGCAAAATAGAAAAGCCGAGTTGCACCATTAAAGCATGGTTACTCTTCTTCGATTAATGATCGAGTTGTCCCGATTCAGACTCTGTTTATTAAAACGATTCTAGATCCAACAACAACACGCAATTAAAAAAAAATCATTTTGATCACATCATCTTTTGTGTAATTAGTCTATCTTACATAATAATTTTTTTTTCATTTTCTTTTCATAATTTAAAAAAAAAAAAAAAAAAAAAAAAAAAGAAGTCAATCCTTCGGTGGCATATATACAACAAAAATAAGTAACCTTATTAGTTAATATATGAGAAAAGTAAGATATAAATAGTTTCTTGATTAAAATGCAAATATCGTCCTTGTGATTTGGCCAAATAGCAAGTTTCATCTCTAACCTTTCGAAAGTGGAGACATTATCCCGGTGGGGATCCTTGGGTTGCAGTGTTTGACAAGGACATTTTAGTCACTTTATTTTGGATGGGGACGAAAATAGCAACCTAAGGCTATGCACAATGGGGGGTCGAGTGAGCCGGTCGACCTTTGGTCGTCCTTGGTCACATCGTTGTGGAGACTTGGTCGAGCTCGGTCGTCGAACAAAGATTTGCAATACTCGGTCGAATTTTCGACTGAGTGTAACTCACTAAAAAAGAAACAAAGCACCCTTTTTATTAAAATTCGACCGTTTGATTAAAAAATACAACATGTAAATATGCCACTTATTTTTCTCATTTCATGCACAAATTCAAACAACAATTCTCTCAAAATCTTCAAACACATTCTCTTAATTATGTCTTTCGTGCTATTTTTTTTGTCTTCCAACGATGACGAAGAAGTTATGAGCGAGCTTGAGGGAGTTTACGCAGGCAGATTGGGCCGAGTACCAAGCGTCACTGCCAAAAGTCCAACGAACCTTCGTAGTTAGTGATCATTACAGTGCTCATAATCGTTTTAGTGGTGTCTTACTTCTCCCAACACCCATAGTATGACGAAAGAGTAACCAATTATTCACACAAATTGTTCGAGAGGTAACCAATTATTCTCCTTATTTTTAACAAAATCCTGATTGTACGGGCACACTTGGAATTTCCCCATTGATCAAGTGTACTCCGGTAATTTGTCAATTGGCATACGGGGTCGTTCCTAATTCTCTTGACGAGTATCCGCAAATGGGTGCAACAACAGCCCGTGATTGTCTCCGTAACTTTTGTACGGCTATCATGGAGTTATACGGTGAGGAGTTTTTGCGAAAGCCTACATATTCTAACCTTGAAAGATTATATGCTCGTCACGAGTAAAGCATGGGTTTCCTGGGATAATAGGAAGCATTGATTGTATAGGTCGGCCATGGGAGAATTGCCCAAATGGTTTGATATGTCAATTTTCTAAGGGTGATCACGGGACAGATTCATTCATTTATTGGAAGCGATCCCCTCCCAAGGTATATGGATTTGGCATGCGTTCTTTGGTGTCTCCGAGATGAATAACGACGTGAACCTTTTACGTCGATCCCCTGTTTTCAATGATATCAAATCTGAGAGAGCACCGGACCTTCCATTCGTGGTTAATGACGTAGCTTATTAAAGGGGATATTATGTCACTGACGTGATATATCCAGAATGGGACGTTCTTATTAAGTCCATTTCAAATCCTCCCACGGGTGATGATAAAAGAATATTGTACAAGACGAAGCACGAAGCAACAAGTAAAGATGTGGAATGAACTTTTGGCGTGTTGAAAAAGAAGTGAAAATGATTAAAGTTCCGGCTAAAGGGCTGTCGCGTCGTAATCTCCAAAATATAATGTACACATGTATCATATTATATAATATGGTCATTCGAAATAAGGGTCTAGCAATATGTCCCAGATGGTACGAAGATGAGGGCCACCGTGATCATGACCCCTTAAGATCGCATGAACAATTTAGTAATTACTCAGGAGATAATCGACCGAACAACTCATCTAAACTTAAAAGTTGATTTAGTGGAACACGTTTGGGCAAATCTTGGAAATGAAGACAATCAATAGAATGAAGACAACAGTGACGATGAAGATGAAGATGAAGATGAAGACTAGTTTAGTCATCTTTTTATTGTAATGTTTTTAATGCTATTTGAATAATTTATGTAATGCTTTTATTATTAATGAAGTTTAAAATTGTTATTTAAAAAATTTGAATTAAAAAAAAGAAGGTCGCTGCTGTGGCAACTTGGTCGTCTGAAGGTCGTCAGAGATAGAAAGCTCATGTGGCAGGCAAAATCCCGGTCGCCGCGGGTCACCATTGTGCATAGCCTAAAGTTCTCCACAAGGACAGTATCTGCACTTTCGAAAGATTAGGGATGAAACTTACAATTTAACCAAACCACAAAGACGATTTTTTCATTTTACTCAAGAAACTATTTATATATTACTTTTCTCATATAGAGAAGTTCATTACGAAACACATTTTTGTTAAAGAACAAATAGGTGGATCATTACTATCCATTTTTTTTATTAAATAAAAAATCCCACTTTCATATTAAAAAAAAATTAAAATATCTCGCAAATCGTTAATCATTATGCGAAATTTATTATATCATCGCGACGAGAATTAAATTATCTTTTTATAGATATGCAATTTATATACTTTCGATGATTTTTTTTTTCAAAATTTTAGTTCAGAAAAATCACATGTGATTTATTAATTTAATAATCACATGTGATTTTTTTTAACCTGAGTTTTCGACTCGACATTACGAGCCGGGTAAAATCACATGTGATTTATGAAATCACACATGGTTTTTAAAATAACAAATTACAAGTGATTTTACAAATTATGCGTGATTTTTTTTGACAAAAATTTCAACATTAAAAAATAGTTAAAAATATATTAAAGTGACAATCTACATGTTAAATTTGGTACAAGGTCGACTAAAATCTTTGCAATCTTCACGAATCTTTGCACGTGGGCCGTCTACATCTCTTTGGACCTAAACGAGAGTATCATATTTTCCATGTTTCTTTCTTGTTTACAAGTGGAAAATGCATAGCAAAATGTTTAAATTGCTTTTTAGAATATAAAAACATTAAAGGCTAGTCAATTTCCAAATATCCAAAGACTTGCGTGTCTAGTCACATATATTTTCCACAAATTCTCATGAATATAGATCTAGCCATATAACTAAATTACATAAAATGACCCCTTTGACTATATTTTTTCTATTGAACATACAATTTGCATTAATTATCATGAACATCCGCAAGCACTAAAGTGCTTGCTAAATTACAAACAAGTTCGTCATCGACAATTGAATTTACAAATTTTTACTGTGCTTCACGAAGATCTACTTGCATGAATCAAAACGGTGGCTTATTAATATCGTACCACAAGCAAGCAATTTGTAGCAGAGTTCTATTTGAACAGATTGACGATGTAAAATTAGAGAGTCTATTTCCACTTCAATTTTTGAGAAGTGTCTATCTCGAGCAATCTGAACGACAAGATATATATAAAAACAACCGGGTGAAGAAACCTGAAGGCCTCCAAGATAGAGAGCCAAAAGCGAAAACATAAATAATAATAATAATAATAATAATAATAATAATAATAATAATAATAATAATAATAATAATAGCAACACAAAAGAGGAAGACCCGATCAAAACAGAAAAGCCAAAGCAAGCAAACAAATATGTTGCACCATTAAAGCGTGGTTACTCTTCTTGGATTAGCGATCAAGTTGTGCCAATTCAGACTCTGTTTATGAAAACAATTCTAGATCAAACAACAACACACAATAAAAAAAAATCATTTTGATTATATCCTCTTTGTGATAGTTTGTCTTACATAATATTTTTTTCTTGTCATAATAAAATAATTCAATCCTTGAGGCGGTGCATATACAACAAAACACAATCTCATCCGGTGGAGTATGAGAAAAGTAAGATATAAATAGTTTCTTGAATAACTGCAAAAATCGTCTTTGTGGTTTGGTCAAATTGCAGGTTTTGTCTCTAACCTTTCAAAAGTGTAGGCACCATCCTTGTGGGGAACTTTGGCTGTAGTTTTTGTCCCCGGGTTGCAGTTTTTGAAAAGAGCATTTTAGTCATTTTATTTTGAACGGAGACGAAAATAACCTAAAGTTCTTCACAGAGACGGTGCATGCGCTTTCAAAAGATTAGGGACGAATTTTGCAATATTACCTAAAATTAAGTAGCCCGCTTATATATGTATAAACTATAAAGTACAATTAGAATCCTATATTGTGATACAATTAACTTTGCATGATTACATGCACCGATGCACGTACTGTTTTTAAACATACATATGAAAGTGCCTTGCATTCATGATAAGAGTATGTACTATCAAATTGCAAATGCATGATATGCTATACATAATAAGAATATCATGAATGACCTTGATTTGCTGTATCTTTCGTATGCAATATATTATCAGTACTATATATTTGTATGATTGACATTATGGAATTTCAATCTTTCTTGGAAAACTAGCTAGGAAGATGCTCATCAAATCAAAGCCATCAAGATTTTCCATTCCATTGTCATTTACTTTCTTTCTCATTCCCACAATTAGTCGTCGAGTCTTAGTTCGAATCTAGTAATAATTTAATCTTTGGCTACTAGCAGGGGCGGAGTCAGACTTTAGGTCGAGCGTGCTCAAAACAAATATCAATACTAAATCATACTAAATTTGCAATAAGATTACAACTAAAAAAGCTTCTTGTTCAATGGTCCAGTTGAACCGACACGGATCTATGTAGCTCCGCCCTGGCTACTGGACCATTCTTTTACATATGTCGCTAACGTTATTTCTTGTTCTCTAGTTTTCTAAATGTAGATAGAATATCTTATTTGTACACCGTTTGGTAAAAATAGTTTTCTCAAAGATCGCTAACAATTAATTCATTCATAATTCGATCCGAGAAAGATGGCAAGGTATGATAAGCAATGTACGTGTGAATGCTCTGAAGTCTGAAAAGTCTAAACTTTAGAATATGGAAATCATCGAAGGATTTTGTATGTTGGAGGGACAATGTGGGGAAATGAATATTTTGTTTCTACTTGCAAAAAGGGGTCCCTTTCATCTCCCTAAGCTTTTGCCTTTTTTCTTACAGAAAACATTCAAAGTGTAACACTTAAAGTTAAAACAAAATCAAGTGAATCTTGTTTCTTTTCTTGCACTTTTGTCGTCAACTCATGACTTATACTTGTCATGCATATAGTATACTATACACATTGATACATATTTATCATTTAAAAGATATCACATGCATTCTAGGTTGTTAGACATCTTTCATGCAAAACATATTTAAAATTTTATAAGATGAGCTATTAGTAATACACCTGACATTCTTACAAGATGTTTAGTATCCAAACTTCAGTAGCTACACATTTAAGGATGGTTAGTGAAAAGGGTCAGAAACAATCACGGAAATACATTAGTTGAGTCACGTAAATCTGAATTAAAGATTTGTCCTCTTCATGTAACATGAACATGAAATATCTTATCCGTTAACCCGTTTACAATAAGGCCATCTCCATCCATGGTCTTAAACCATATATATCTTCATATTTGGAGAATAGAGGACACAAAACATCTTCAACCATGCTTCATATTTGAATTTTTTTTAAAACATTGTTGAGAATCCTTCATATTCGGAGGATCACTATTCATCCTCCAATTCATAAAATAATGCAATATATCCATAAGTAATATAGATACAACATGTTATTGGTTGAAGGCACATTGATTTAGTGTAAAATGACTTGAAGTTACGATATAGAGTACACGGATGGAGAAGATATCTTTTTGGAGGAAAAATGTTGATTAAAGATGCTTTAACTTTTTTGAAGATATCTTTGAGTGCATGTTTGGAGATGGCTAAAAAGCTAAAAGTATTAAACAAGATACACTTTAAATATGATCTATATAGGGGGCTTTCTTACGAGAACCATTTTATCTGCGAGAACTGAGAGAACTACCAAAAATATGCATGCATGCCTTTTAAAATAAAATAAAAATACATGCAAATCATCAATAATCGTAAGCATCCACCTGTGTTCTTCAATATCATTATAAACTCATCATTTTTTTTCACAAAAACCTTACCCACGGCTGCAATATTGTCGTTGCACGTCTTAGAAGAACATACATGCACACATTCAAAGAAAAATTTTGTATTTTCAATTTCTTATCAAATTCTTTAGAACAACTATGTTTTTTTTAAAACATATGTGTTGTTTTTAAAACATATGTGCAAAAATACAATTATTGAAGGCGTGCATGTATGTTTTTGGTGGTTCTCTCAGTTCTCGCAGTTAAAATGGTTCTCGTTTGAAAGTTATAAAATGGTGATCGCAAGATCGGATCGGGATATTTGGAGCAAGGTTTTTAAGACCAGGATTTTACCTACGGTCGTTTTCTTCTTTACAAGATCGTGATAGCAAGATCGGATCGAGATATTAAGATCTTACTATAATGTCATTTTCTTAATAGACGTTGTAAAATTATGCAAATCCACATATTAGATTATGAAGTGTTATACAATTAGTCTCTTTGTTTTTCAGATTCAACAAAACTTAATACACAATAAATTTGTAGTTTTTCAATAGCAACAGGATCTTAAGATCTTACTATAGTTTCATTTTCTTAATAGACGTTGTAAAATCATGCAAATCCACATATTATTAATTATATAATATTATGATTATGAAGTGTTATACAATCAGTCTCTTGTTTTTCATATTCTACAAAACTTAATACATAAATTTGCAGTTTCTTAACTTGTGATTCAAGTAAAGTAAAATCAAATCAAATGAGACCTTAATATCTTATAGTTAAGATCGAGATCTTATTAAGATCATATCATCTTACGTAAGAACGGGATCGTTTTTCTTTGAGGTATTGTAAGATCGTAAAATTAAGATCGGAATCTTAAAGTATTTATGGTACGGTATCTTGTATCATTTGTTGGATGAACGAAATCATAATAGTGATGATCAATATGCATCCCAATGAAATGATTTATGTTAAAGATTCTCTTATTATAATTGAAGATGTTTGTCGTGCATAGTGAAACATATGTAATGATGATCTAACACATCACACGTGTGTTTATACTTCGTGCTTAAAGATTTGTTGCCTAATTGTCGAGATGCTTAATCATCATATCTTTCTTTTTTGCTACAATTGTTGTCCACTAATACATTGTAACTAGAAGTAGAGTTTTCAAAAGCAGCACTTTTGAAGATTCGAAATTAACCCTTTTTCTGGTTTAATTCGTATGTATTTCGTTTCTTGATCAATTTCAACAAGCGCGCGTCACTGTTTTTACATTATAACATGCAGGGTCATCTTTAAGGGAGTGCAAGCGGTGCTATTGCCAGGATCACTGTTTGACGAGGATCATAAAATATCATGCACTTCTATTATATATATACACACAATATGAAGCTTGAGTTTAATTGGTTCATGCACTTCTGATACATGTACATTTTGTGTGTATATTTAAAGGCCTTTTTATGATAATGGCACGAGCCCACCAAAATCTACCAAACAATCATGATAACGTGCATGCGTGCAAATGAAATTTAATTACTTGCAGCAAACGATGAATCCTTGCATATTTGTTACTGTACATGCATGTAATTTGTTGGCTTTTAATTTCATGTCTTTCTAGATAAAAAGATTACTTTTTAATCTTATATAACTAAAATGAAATATTTTTCTTATCAAAACAGAGAACGTGCATACTGTAACATACTAGGAAATCAAATCTTTCAACAGCAAGAAAAGACACAGCAACAAAAAACAAAGGTTGCCATAAATCAAATCTTTAGCTACAGTATTTTTATCCATATCAAAGGAATTTCTTAGAGTGTCTGGTATCATGGCATGTCAAAACCACTTTTGCCATTTTAGCGTCACTTCACAATCCTCACTTTTAACATTCACACACCAAATACCCTTCACTCATAACACCTCTTTCACATGCCAAAAGGACCCCATCATAGTAAATTAAAACACAAACTCAACAACAAAACCAAATAAAACAAATAATAATAATAATAAAAGAAAATAAAAATAAAAAAATAAGAGAGAGAGCAAGAATGGCGTGCGCCAGGGAATTGGTTTGGACAATAGCGCAAGGGGGTGTCATGGCACCGAAATGGCGGCGCCAAAATTCTTGCCACGTTGAATTGGCGCATGAGAAATTGGCGCATGAGAAATGTGATGGTACCGTTCACTCTTATGAGAAGGTTATTCATACCTTTTAAGAATGATTATGCTACCTATAGCATTTAGAATGATTATGCTACCTACATTTTCATTAGAAGACAAAAAAATTCCAAAATATTTGATATTTTAAAATGTATTATTAGAGGTTAAAGTTATAATGTTTGACAATACCAAATTATTAAAAGACAAAATTATTATTAGAAAAAATGATATCTTTGATAATATTCGTCTTAACTTTTTTTCTTGGCTTAAGTCTAGAGGCCATATGTTTTATAGTTGGACTGATTGGTTAAAATCTTTTATGTGATTGCTAGGTTCTTGCTAGTTTTTCTTTTTTAACGAAATATTGTTCCAAAAAAAATAAAAATAAATAAATGAATAAAATAAAAAAGGGACAAAAAACTAAAAGATAAAAAAAATGTACGAATCTGATAAGCTTATTCTAAAATGTATTATTTTAGGGTAAGTTTATAAAGTTAAACAAAATAAAAGTATTAAAAGATAAAAAATAAAAACATAAAATGATTAAAACATTTGTTGTCTTGTCAATAAGAATGGGGGTTGGGAGGTTTACTAATAAAAACACCTTTTTTTTTTTTTTTTTTTTCAAATGAAAGGAACTAGAAGCAATAACCATTTTTTATTTTGAAATGAGGGAAATCAAAACACTCATATTTAAGAGCTTGCGGTAAGATCACGTAGACCCGAGTTAACTTTTAACTCAGCACCAAAAATGGGGTGCGTTAACTTACCCCCACCTGCGTTAAGTTAAAGGCAAAGGCAAAGGTTCACCATGAAGTTAAGGGCTTAACCCATGTTAACAAGCACTAGGGACAAAAAAAAAAATAATAAAAAAAAATAAAAATTCATCCAACCCCCCTCTAACAGGGTTGAAATTGAAAATACTAATTGAGGTGGAGGTAAGTTAAGGTGAGTTAAATGTAAGTTATGTTACCGGGGTGGAAAGTCAAGAGTTAAGGTTAAAAGGTAAAAGCTGATGTGGCGCTGACGTGGCAGTGCGTTAAGTTTTAACCCGAGTGACCTTACCGTGTGCTCTAATAAGTAAATTATTACCTTTAATATATGTGCTAGTCATTCTTACATGTGCAATGCACGTATTTAGGTATTTAAAAAAAATTAAACTTTAACAGCTTATATTTACTTAAAAAACTATTATACATGATGTTATAAATGATACTTGAAAATAAAACGAATTTCTATAAAAGAAATAAATGATATATCAAAAAACTTAATTTTGAACCAAACTTTTATAAATACATCTAATTTTTACTCCCTGCATCCAAATTTATTTGTCCCCTTTTGACTTTTAAACAATCCTTAGATTTAACCCATAAATTATTACTGAAATCAGTAGGTAACTAAGGGGACTATTTGTGTAAATTTTCGTTTCACAAATAGTCACATATTTAACATAAGGACTGTTCTGTAATCGCATTTGACGGATAGGACTATTGATGCAATCGCATTTAGCCACATAGATAAATTTCAAAATTTATGAAGGACTGTCTCTGAAACACAAGTTAACCCGATGGACTATTTTTGCCACTTTTTATAAAAAAACGTAAATAAACAATAATTTCTCTCACAAAGCATTAAAAAATATTTGTTTCACAAATGTTATTTATATAATGATAAATATTGGGTATAATGTGTCACTGAGGTAGCAGCAGGTAAGATTGTTTTGTAGAGTGGTGACTGGTGAGTATACCCATTATAAAGGGTTAATTGGCATACAAGCAAGGTAAAATTTAAACACATGGGACCCTATAGAATTATTAAACCGTGGGGATAATCTTTTATCATCATTAATCGTCAATATTGTCAATGTCAATGTGTGCATAATTTCTTTCATGGATCATTACTTGCATGCTTTTGTTTTATGGACGCCCATTAATCTAATTTAACCTAGCTACATATGTGAATGCATCAATTAACTAGGTCATCATGGTGTAGTTAATGATATATAGCCTCATCACATGTGTGTATATATTTAGAAAGTTGATTGATACACCATTATTATCAAAGCCAAACATTTTTCTTGGAACGATCTTGTTTATATTCTGAATTGAATTACTTTGGGCAAAAGTTAAAATGATGATATAAAGTAAGTGTGATGTGCGATATATTTATTACTAGCTAGCACTGGACGTGCAAAACTATAATACTTGGATTGCATTTTTGGAAAAGTAATTGACATGTTTAACTTATAGGTAGATGACAGTTTTTTCATTAGTATAGATTAATGAAATTGTTTAAATGATAAACCAGTTACCATTTGATGAAGTAATTTAGACAATGACAACTCATTCATTCTTATCTTAACTATCTTCCATATCTTAAATCCAAATTATGGATTAAGACAACACTTAATGATTGCACATTTATTCTTGTCTTAGCCGATGGAGTTACATTAGGGTTCGATGTTGTTGTTCAACCAACCATTTGATCTCTTAGTAAGTTTAGGAATGAGACAACTTTCTCTTTATAGCGCCTTCAAAAGATATTTACCTAATGAATTTCTCATTAAGAGAACTTTAGATCGTTGTGTTTGACTTAGAATGCGTCAACTATGACTAGTAAGTAACTAAGTACTAGGTGATAAAGAAATGTGTAGTACGTAATTGAATAATATAAGTTCTAGATTGCAACGTGTCGACACATGCCTGCAAAGATGCAAAGATCTTATGGGATGATTAAATTCGGACGGAACTTTTCAAAATTAATCACTAAAATCCTAAACATCATTAACTCATTTAAACATTATACACATTTAAACTTTATACAAATTTAATCAGTTAAACGTTATATAAACATTTACACATTATACACATTTATACATTATACACATAATACAAAATTTAGGTGCTAACAAACCAAAACAAAAACACAAACATTTTACCTTTTAGCAGCTGGTGGTGGTGGGTGGGTTTGCGACGGCACTTCAACAGAACCATAAATAAACAAAAATTAACGTACATAACAAAATACAAAAATAAATTAACAAAAATACAAAAACATACATAAAAAAAATTAAACACATACCTTTGTTTTATAAAGAGGGAAAGAAAGAGAGGAAGATAGAAAGAGAAGAAGAGATGGTGAGAGATGTGGTGGTGTAGTTAGCGGTGTGATGTGGTCGGCGATGTGAGAGATGTGGTGGTGGTTTTGGTAGCAGATGTAGTTAAGTCGTTTTGGTAGAGATGGAGTAAATGAGATATGATCAAAGTGTTAAGTGTGGAAAGTAGATCTAGTTTTGATACCAAATCTTTTAGCGACAACGTTTTATGTTTTAGCGACGACATGTTGTCAGTATAGATTAGGTCAAAGTCAATGAAATTTCAGACGGGTTATTTGACTTTTGGTGAAATTTTGGCATGAAACTTTTAGTGATAACATGTCGTCACTAAAAGTTAATAAATAAAATTTTAAAAATGTGAAATATTCTTAAAAATATTTTTACGAAAATGTTATGTTCATTATACTAAAATAACAAATGTTAAAAAAACGTAACTGAATCGAATGGTGTTAAACGTTAGCGCTTTTCATTCTGTTAGTGCTTTTCCATTCTGTTAACGCTTTTCATTCTGTTAGCGTTTTTTGTTATGTTAGCACTTTTTCGTTATGAGTGTAAGATTTTAAACGGATGAGTCGAGATAATACGATTTTAAATGTATGAGTCGAGATAATACTGATATAGAAGAGATGTTAAACGGATGAGTCGATATGATAATCATATATACGAGATGTTAAATGGATTAGTCGAGAAGATATTGATATACAAGAGATGTTAAATTGATGATTCGAGATAATATGAAAATAGAAAAGATATTAAATGGATGAGTTGAGATGATATTGATACACAAGAGATGTTAAACTGATAAGTCAAGATGATATGGATATAGAAGAGATGTTAAACAGATGAGTCGAGTTGATATTGATACACAAGATATGTTAAATGGATGAGTCGAGATGATATTGATACAGAAGAGATGTTAAACAGATGAGTTGAGATGATATTAATACACAAGAGATGTTAAACGGATGAGTTGAGATGATATTAATACACAAGATTTGGCACTTTTTTTATTTTTATTTTATTTTTTTTTAGTTGGGACCATAAAAGCATATCTGGTTAACTCTCATCCTCGCAACCACCAAAATACATATTGTTATCATGAAAATTGGCGCTGTATGAAGCTTTAGCTATAAGATGATTAAATTCGGACGGGAATTTTTCAAAATTAATCAATAAAATCAATTTCGGACGGGTTTCCTATGAATTTCTCGTTAAGAGAACTTTAGATCGTTGTGTTTGAATTAGAACGCGTCAACTATGACTAGTAAGTACTAGGTGATGAAGATATGTGTAGTAATTGAATAATAGTTATAGATTACAATGTGTCGACATATGCAGAGAAGATCTTGAAATATGGAGACCAAAATCTTGTGATGTTTCCATCACATTCACATCATACAGACTTTTGTTTTTACATTTGAAGTTTCTCATCAAATCTCAATACTAAATATTACAAAGATTCTTCAACTACCCACCAAAATTAATTCATTCCCAATATGGAAAGAAAACAAAGGTATTTTCTCTTCTTTTATACTTTTTGTTTACTACTTTTTTATATCTTATTTTTTATAATTAGAAAAAAGCTACAGTATTTCGGTAGAGAACATAAGAATCTCAAAATAGTACAATATTAAATAAATAAATAAATAAATAACTATTCTCAAATTATTACTCTTACGAAAATAACTATAGTTGTAGATAGAGATGGAGATAAAGATGAAACTTAATAAAATGATTATGTTTTGAAGCCACATGGAGTAGAATTTGATTTTAAAATATAACGAAAAATTATTTTTCTTAAATTTGTGATAAGTTTTGTTTGTTAAATAAAACTTATATTTTAAATTATTATTTTATTTTAAAATAAGTATAAACTTCTCATAATTTTATACGTCAAACATAGAAATATCTAATAATTATTTTTTATATAAAAAATGTTTTTGACATTTGATGACTTCATTAGAGTACTTCTAAACATTGTAAAGTACTGTAGAAGAAAAGTGTTAATAGTATTCTGTATCCTTGTTGGGAACCATTACTTTTAAAACTCATGTTTAATCAAATTGTCAAAATCAATCTTTTTGGTTCCATCAAAGGGTCACAAAAATGTTTTGCTTTAACCCTAATAAACTAATTATTCTGTTTCTGTCGTACGTACCTAATTAATACCATATTTTGTGTGTCTCGCAAGTATATTAGGTTTTGATTATTGGTATACACTAGCAGCTAGTCGTATCTTTAAAAAGGAAAACTTCTTACAAAGTTATATTCCTTAAAGATAGTGCTTAAATTTAAACAACAGATATTATAAAAGCTTTTAACAAAATAATCAACTATAAGCTCTTAAAAGTCATATGCGACTTCACGTAACTTATACAATTAAGCTTAAATTTTCGATTCTACTATAGCTTTATCTATGGTTTCAGCTCCAACATAAGCTATTCCCGATATAAAAATACTAAAAAGGTGTGTTTTCAAGATGCATTAGAACGCATCCCCTCATCTTTTTTGGTTTGGTCGGCCATGCGATCGAATGGTTTGCACATGTTTGTGTGTGTGAGTGTTCTTTAATTAATTTTTAGGGGTAGGTGTAACCTCGGTCATCTTATTACGAGCATTTGGTCGTGCATTTGATCTTAAAGAGAGAAGCTTAGTTGTCAGGAGCATTTGGTCACCCATTTGGTCACTATTGCTACTAGTCGAACTCTCTTTTATTATTTTTGATCATTTAAAAAGGTTAATTCAAGTCAATAGACTAATAAGGATAGTAGAAATTGAAATTTCATGGTGGCTTTCAAGTCTCTTTTCTTGGTTACTATGAATCCAAGTGTAGAAACCTAACAGTCCTTCTTTTTCCACTATTGACCTGGGTTGATCGAGTCTTCCCTTTTTATAAATATTAATACGTAATGTAAGAAAAAAAATCATCTAGAAGAGTGGTTAAATACCATATATATGAACAAGTTGAAATTACAGGTCTAATTTAATTAAGAATGAATTAGGTACGTACATATATTGTCCCTATATGGTATAGTTGAAATTATATGTGAATATAATCCTTGACTATGTTTTCTTTATAGTGTAAAGATTTCACTTGTTAAACACTTTTTGGATTCACAGCCTATAGTATGCATGTAGTTGGTATTTTATTAATGTTTGATCCCCTAAATTCTTCTAATGGTGCTCTTAATTTTGGTTAATATGTGTGATGGTGACTACTATATATGCTTTGTCATATTCACATACTTTTCATAACAAATGTTAACTTACTATTTTGATTTTCTACTATATATGCTTGGAAAAATATGTGTGATGGTGACTACTATATGCTTTTTCATATTCACATACTTTTCATAACAAATGTTAACTTACTATTTTGATTTTTACGAAATAAGTGTTTGTTTTTGGTTTTAATCAATAAGAAAAAACTTATAACAGGTGGAAACATACATTTTATTGGTTGACAATGTAATAATTACACTATATTAGCTAACGCTTAGTATACAAATTACAAAGACATTAAATTATACTTCTTTTATATACAAAATTTGTAAGAGGTACCTATTAAAAGATGTTGAGATCAAGGACCACATGACATTCTAATAATTGATGATTTTTTTGTTAGTGTATGTTATTGTTCTCTATATATAGACCTACATATCTTACCACCTTCATATCCTTAAATCATCTTAATTAGTTTCCTCTCTCTAGATCTCTATCTCCCTCATGGCTAAACCTCATGTTCTCCGAGGATGCATGATCATCCTACTATACATGATAAACACTTCACTTTCATCACTCCCAAACCAAACCCTATCTCTTGAAATAGCAAGCAAACTTGTTAAAGATGCAACTTCTATCAACAAGGCTTCTTCTGACTTTGGTAAGCTTTTTCAAGAAATACCCTCTTCCGTTTTCCATCCGTCCACCACTTCCGACATTTCCGAACTCATTAGGTCCTCCTACACATCAACTTCTCCATTCAAGATCGCGGCCCGAGGTCATGGACACTCTGTTGGAGGACAAGCAATGGCGAAAGATGGGGTGGTGGTGGAAATGGCTTCTTTGAAAAGTACTATTGAGGTTTTTAAGAGTGAGGATTTAGGGTTCTATGCTGATGTTGGAGGTGAGCAGCTTTGGATCGATGTTTTGGAGAAAGCAATGGAGGATGGGTTGGCGCCTGTTTCGTGGACGGATTACTTGAATCTAAGTGTTGGTGGAACACTTTCTAATGGTGGGATTAGCGGACAGTCTTTCCTTCATGGTCCACAAATCAGTAACGTGCTTGAAATGGATGTCATCACTGGTATATATATTTACTCACATACACTTATACATTTATACATCTGTGAAGCATGCATGCATACAAACCGGACATACATACATATAAATACGCACATAAAATGATGTGATTTTACTATGAGGATGAATTAATACATACTATATTTTTGAAATTCAATTTGGAAATTGTAGACTGATCTTCAAAACCAATAAACATGTGCATGTGAGTGTCATATTCACATATTTTTCCAAAGTATAAATGTCATATTCACATATTTTTCCAAAATATAATTGTCACATTCATATATTTTTCCAAAATATAAGTGTCATATTCACATCATTTAATTTGTTGTCGTCACCAAAGTTAAATAATTTTGGATAGATGGATTCTTGTATATATACACGTTCAAAAATATAAGTGTTATATTCTCACATCATTTTGTCTTCCCTTTTATCTTTTTGTGCAGAGGATATAAATTATCAGAAAGTACAACTATCAATTAAATTTTTTTCTCAAAGTCAGTAAAAATAAAAATGTGTTAAGCATTTGTCTCTGCAGAAACAAACCAAATAAAATTGTCAGCATTCTTGTTCATAAAATGACAAAAATGGGTTACTTAAACTCATTTTCATATATAAATGACAAAAATAAGTCCTTGCCCTTAATTAAATGAGAAATGATACATGGACCCAAGAACGGAGCCAGGGTTCCCGCGGGTGCCCGTGCACCCCATGGATTTTTTCAATATATAGTTAATTTTTGAAAAAAAACATCAATTTTTTCTAAAATTATCTTAAATGCACCCGGTTTATCGAAATATGTTTCTAGTATTAGTGTTCAATTTTTGTGTGCATCCGGTCATATTTAATCCTAGTTCCGTCCCTGCATAAACCTAAAAGTGGACTTAATTGTGTACCTAAAAATACTGTCTGCAGCTATCAAAATGATGCCACGTGTTTTTTTTTTTTTTTTTTTGTCTATTTTTAAGTCCATATATCATTTCTCTAAATAAAATTGCATAAATAGTTTGTAAGTTAAATATGCCACTGTTTGTGTAACAAAACTTGCACAAAAAAATTACACAAACAATCTTTTTAGTTACCTACCAATTTTAATAAAGATCTTTAAGTTAAATTTACATTTTTCAAAACTCGTCCTTGCAGTTAAATGTGATTGCAGAAAAAATCCTTACGTTATATATGTGACTGTTTGTGGCACAAAGAATGTACACAAATAGTCAATTTAGTTACCTACCAATTTCAGTAATGGTCCCTAAGTAAATTTAGTGATTGTTTGTGTTACAAAATAATTACATAAATAGTCCGTTTTAGTTTCTCACTTTACAAAGAACGTCCATAATTACAGTATTTAATAAATAAAAATTATGTCGGGATGTTTAATTGAAACTAAAGAAACGAATAATTTTTGTTGATTAACTTTTTATCACGCTGCAACGCGCGAGTAAATCTCTCTCATTGTTGAAAAAGCACAAAACCATTTACACTAGTATATATTTTGATACATAGTGGTTCCTTATAAGCTAGCTAGTACATTTTGAGTGAATGTTTTTGGAAGATAAAATTGTATTAGCTGGTTTAATTCTTAACTTGTGTTACTTTGATTGTTGCAGGAAAAGGAGATTTCATAACTTGCTCTAAAAGCAAGAACTCTGATCTCTTCTATGCAGTTCTTGGAGGTCTTGGCCAATTTGGGATCATAACTAGAGCAAGAATTGTTCTACAAAAGGCACCAGAAAGAGTAAGACCTTGATTAATACAATATTTGTTTTTCCGCATTCGGATATTATTTGGCATGACTTTGTAATTGTGTAGGTGAAATGGGTCCGAATGATTTATGAAGACTTTGCTACCTTCACAAAGGATCAAGAACACTTGATCTCACTTAATCGAGGGCCGAACTACGTTGAAGGTTCACTTATCATGAAGAAGAGTCCGGCAAACAATTGGAGATCTTCATTTTTCTCAAATCTTGATGAAGATAAAATAAATTCTTTAGCATCCAAACATGGTATTGTTTATAGCCTAGAAGTAGTCAAATACTACGATGAATCCAACAAACAAACCATAGATGAGGTACTTGGTGTTCATGTTCATCGCGTAATATTTCAATATTTCATCTTTTCCATGCACCTCATTTGGTCGATGTTTAAGATTTATTTCTAATTAACTACAGGAACTTGATGAGATGTTCAAAGGATTGAGCTTCAAAGAAGGATTCATATACAAGAAAGATGTGTCATTAATGGATTTTCTTGATAGAGTTCGAATTGAAGAGCTAAAGCTTCACTCTAAAGGACTGTGGGATGTTTATCACCCATGGCTAAATCTATTTGTTCCAAAATCGCGTATTCTGGAGTTTAATCAGCGTGTGTTCATCGATATTCTTCAAAAAGAAAACAAAAGCTCGGGACCTTTCCTCGTCTACCCCATGAACCGCAAAAAGTAACACATCATTCCCTTGATTTATTGGAGTTATTTGAATTATCTTGAGAAAGTTTTTTTCGAAAAAATAATGCATAACTTCTTTGTGTAAATATATATATAAATGGAAACTTGAAAGAACTAATCTGTGATTTTGGTTACTTGAAAATTACAGGTGGGATGATAGGATGTCGACAGTTGTATCGGACGAAGATGCAGATGTGTTCTACACAGTAGGTTTGTTGCATTCGGCTAGAAATGTTGAAGACACAAAAATCATTGATGATCAAAATAAAAGAGTACTAAAATTATGTGATGAATTAGAAATCAATATCAAGCAATATCTTCCAAGATACTACAAAACCAAAGAAGAATGGATGAAGCACTTTGGTGGAAAATGGAGTCAATTTGAAGAAAAGAAAGCAAACTATGATCCAAAGATGATATTGTCTCCTGGACAAAGAATTTTCAATTCTAGTTAATTAAAGTAGTTAAGAAATTATATCCACATATGTTACTGTATGTATATAAATAATCTATCTATGTTTTTATCTTGAAATATATTCGTAGGAATATCGCTATTACAGTGAAGACTTAATATAATAATTAGAAAGCCTTCAAGTTGTGCAGACTCCACGTACTTGGACAAGGGCCTCCCGTTTTGTTGGGGCCACAAATTTTTATCTATTCTTATTATATCCGTATACATTGTCATATATAGTTCAATCAATAGACACCTATCTATTTTACAACTACTTGTGCAATTAGACACCTATCTGTTTTACAATAGTAACTGCGACTTAGAGCAAAAAAAGAGTAACGCGACTATTAAACTTTGATTATTTCTTATGATGGGCATTTATGTAGTTACACCATGCACAAAGCCACTAAAATTCACGAGACGGCCTTGCGACTTGGTTGGGTTTGATAGCTTGAAGATAGAGTCTAGGGGGTAACTCGACTAGCCACTTGGGGTCTATTACAGTAACCTCGCGGATATACTCTTTTGTGGTCCGGACTTACTCGTGATAGATTACCCAATGTGGTTGTCTCTGAAAAAGAGGGGATGGGTGCATGTGCATGTAAACAGGTTGATTATATATCAACTATGGTCTGGTATCTCTTTTGTGGTCCTTATCGTTGTATAATTCTTTCCAGCACTCATAACATCCAGTTTATACCTAATCGAATAAAAGATAAATTAGTAAAGATCAAAGGCTTTATAAGAAACTACACAATTAACACTGTTTTAAAAGCAATGCTTGGAAAATAAATCGAACATTTGGACTCTAACAATATAAATGACAGCTACACTTAAAGCTAAAACATTCCAACTTTAAGTTATCTTCTATATCAACGGTTTAGGAAACCTACGTAAGAATATATAAGTATTTAAAAGGAGTAACTCATGATATAAGTGATATGGCTAATGCCTACATGCACAATTAATATGTTAAAATGGGAAGTGTGTAGAAGTGTGTTGGGTGAGATCATTAAGGTTCGGTGGTTTAATTCCTTAGGACACCATTGAATCGATTTCATTTTAGATGCTTCAAGTAAACGAAGGTTTAATCGATATGACACTTTCGTGACACAACCTATTAGAGTAGCAGAAAACTTTTCAACCTGGCGGGGATTGTTGGAATTATTAGTGAGCTTGGTAAGTTTTATTATTCAAGATGCAAACGGTATAATTGGGTGATGCAAGAACTAATTGTACATGTAGCTAAGTGTGTGGTACAAGCTGATGATGCAGCAAAGGAATCAGTCAGTGTAGTATTGATTTGGTAAAAGAACATTTGTTTAATTTTGAAGGCAACCAATAGTTTTCAATCATTATCCCCATGATCCCATAATTTATGGCAACTAACATAATCATACTTGATCACCATGATCAAGTTTACTAGCCATATATATTTGATGTCAATACACAACTATGTAACTCATCATGTTGTGACGTGAATACAACAAACAAAACAACACATGCTATACATGTTAGATGCATGAACATCTTGTTATCTAGTTTTTCTGCTTCGCCATTTACATTACGTTGAAATTGTTCGCTGACAATATGCAACGTGGTTCTGCATCAGTCCTGGGTCGTTACGTATGATGTTTGCAGCAAATCGGGCACGTAAACACCTTTTAAGGACAGGGAACTTCTTCCCGTGCTAGACTCTTAACGTGTGTTTCAATCGTGTTGTTTAATGAAGACAACATACTGATGAAGAGTTGCTGTTACTTTGCTACTTGAGGTCGGTTTCATCTCGACATGACAGGTTTATTTACCTTTTATTTAATGTTCCTTATCATTTCGTAGTCGATAAAGGTTTAGTGTATTGGTAGGTGTCCACAAAGATTCTTAAACAACATAAACATGACAATCTTAAAAGGTGCTTATTACTAGAGTATTGGTAGGTGTACATTTTTCCAACAAGTTGATAAAGTTTGTGTTGATTTTGAGACACAAAAGAATGATAACTACATTTGACTATATGAGGTTGTTGATTTTATTTATGAGTATGAAGCCGTACGGTGGGGTTTTAATCGGATAGAACCCTAGGTTGGGGGTTTCAATTAGATAGAACCCTATGGTGGGGTTTTTGAAAGTGTTTATTATGTGTGCATGTGCATGTAAACAGGTTGATTATCAACTATGGTCCGGTATCCACCAGCATGTGGGGTCCTTTCTTGCAGCATGAAAGAAAAAACCAGCATTATGGCCTTCCTTATATAATTCTTTCCAGCAGTCACAACATCCAGTTTGTACCTAATCGAATAAAAGATATAAATTAGTAAAGATCAAAAGCTTTATAAGAAACTAAGCAATTACTGTAACATTTTTAAAGCACTGTTTGGAAAATAAATCGTACATTTGGACTCTAACAATATAAATAACGGCTACACTTGAAGCTAAAAAATTCCATCAACTGTAAGTTATCTTCTGTATCAACGGTTTAGGAAACCTACGTAAGAATATATAAGTAATTAACAGGAGTAACTCATGATATAAGTGATCGCTAACGCCTGCACAATATGCAGTTTCATATATTTCACGTTCCTAACTGAAAACATCGATAACTATCACCAAAAATTAAGCACGCCGTTTGCAAAATCGGTCAACACCAAGATTTATTAAGGTTGAAAAAGAGATTCTATATACTAGATTTATTAAGATTTATTCGCAGAAAATGAACATGTCCAATTGGGATATATACTAAACGTTAATATCATCTGCACTCACTACTTTACAATGCTATATACTTTCTTAAGATGATAATTGTCGCAAACCAAATAAGTACTCATTTTTCAGCACGATATTATAGCAAAACACATCGTGTAAAGGTTATAATTTTACACCTCTGTAACCATATATCCATATTTTAACATAAACTTTTTATTTGCAGTCATGTCAATAGCAATTAACAGTAGAAATTACTTAGCATAGGTAAATGGTGAAACTGAAACTGCACAAAATTCTTGTAGCACCACTGCAAAGAAAAATTGTTTGCTTTCCAAGTCTTGTAAACAGCAAGCAAAGTAAGTTGATCACCCTCGGGATCGAAAAACTTAGCCTTCTTTTCATCAGCTTTGGCTTGTCTTTCACTAGGTTGATAAAAAATGTTTCCGGTCAGAAGCATAGCAATAATCGTTAAAATCTCATCACTACAACCCAAATCTATGCTTGCAAGGAGCATCTTCGATAAAGGAGGTTCCAGCGGAAACTCTGCCATAATCCTAAAAGATAATGTTTTGCCTTGTCTATTCACGTTCATTATACTTGAATATATAGATGATTACATAGGGTTTACAAGCTATATACAAAGAATGGGCCATGGGCCTAATATTACAAACATAGGATGAGTACAAGTTGTGTACAGGCTGTCTACTAAAAGATATGATACGTCTAATACCTTCAGTTTGAGCGGGAGGACTTTGAACACTCAAACTGGACCGAAAATCAGCAAACAAGAGGTAAGGAAGTCCCTTAGTAAATATGTCGGCATACTGATATCTAGATGGAACATGTAGGACTCGTACAAGGCCGGTAGCAACTTTATCGCGAACAAAATGAATATCAATCTCTTTGTGCTTCGTGCGTTGGTGTTGAACTGGGTTGGCAGACATATAAACAACACTAACATTGTCACAATATACTGGTGTAACAGTAAACAAAGGGGCCTGAAGTTCGCACAATAGATTCCGTATCCATGCAGTTTCAGCAACGACATTGGCGACCTCGCGGTATTTAGCCTTGGCACTGGAACGAGGCAAGGTGTGTTGGTGTTTGGAAGACCATGACAAGAGGTTATCACCAAGAAACACACAATAGCCGGAGGTAGAACGACGAGTGGCAGGGCAACCAACACAGTCAGCATTTGTATAAGAAATGAGTTGTGATGTGGATGACTGATACAACTGTAAGACAAGATCTGTAGTGCCACGGACATAGTGCAATACACGCTTAAGAGCAAGAAGATGTGGCTCTCGGGGATCATGCATGTATAGGCATAATTTCTCAACAGCATATGATAAGTCCGGCCGTGTAGCAGCGAATTTCCAACCCTCAACTTCTCTCTGGCGATTTTTAAGATAACCCTAACAACCCTTAACTCTTAAATCGTTCCTCCAATTCTACCTATTATTCTATTGTTTCTACAACGATTTGCTATTGTAGTGGTATTTTATCATCTACTTGATCAAGTTGCTGAACTAATAACATTTATTTTAGGGTTCTTTGGAGTATCGTCTTCTCTTAGGGTTTTCAGAATCGTTTCTTGATCGCAATTTTTATCAAGTTGGGTGCGATGATGGGAGCAGGTTAGTTTTTTAGCGCTTTAAAGTTTAAACCCTAATCTTGTGATTAGGGTTTTCTGTCGTTATTGGTTTTGCATGATTGCTGGGAACTGAGTGTGGCTATTAGTGTTCTGACTTTGGAAGTGGGTTATTGAGAGATGAAAAGGGGTTTTTGACTAGTAAGACTGCGAGTAAGGGTACTAATGAATCTGGTTCTAACGATGCGAACAAGGGAACTAATGTTGAATTGGCTGCTCGTATGAGTAGGCTTAAGGGACAAGAGGGTAATTTGGGTGTGCAACAGGTACGTTTGGAGAACCCTAGTCTTGAATCTGGTATGATTGATAATAACTTGGTTGGGAGCAAACAAGACCTGGTGGAGCCGGTTTCACTTGGTAATATTCAAAAGGCCACTACTAGTTTTGGTGAGTTGAGTACACCCTCAATGATGAACCCTAGTAGTGTTAGTTTGAATGTGGATGATGCACCTGATTGTTCTATGAATGGTACTCAGACAGTGGAGCCGATTCCACTTACGAAAGATACATCACATGGTGACGACTTGGAGCGGATTACAAGTGCTGATACTGTGAAGCACTTGATTGATAATGCGCATCAGAATTTTGATGATGCCATGAATAAAATTCAAAGTAAGATTGGAGCTAATGAAGTTAATATTACAAGTACTCCTCCTTCGCTCGGGATTAATGCGAATATGAATAAGAGTGTAACTTCTGGTCCTAATGCTCACAAGGTTGATACTACTAATGGTACGGGAGTGAAGTTGGTTTCTTACGCGGGTGCTACTTCTAATGAACCTCTGTAACATGTTTCAAACTTTCGTAGGTTGGAATGTAGCAAGAAGAAGGCTGATGTTGACCTTTCAGTTCCAATGAAAGTAGTGGAAGAGGTGAACACGCGGTTTGAGAATACTCTCTACGGTTACTTTCTTGGCCAACGCCTTGCTTTTCCGGTTGTTGATTACTATGTCCGCAATGCATGGGCTAAGTTTAGTGTGCAAAAGGTAATGATGAATGCTAAGGGGTTCTTCTTCTTTAAATTCAACTCAAAGAAAGGTGTTGATGATGTGCTTGAAAACGGTCCTTGGGTGATCAGAAATGTTTCTATTATTCTTAAACCATGGACTTTGAACACAAACCTACTTAAAGAGGATTTGACTAACATCCTGGTGTGGGTTAAATTCCATGATGTTCCCCTTGGTATGCTTTCTAATGATGGCCTCAGTCTTCTTGCCACACTGATTGGCACGCCCAAAAGGTTAGATGCTTTTACAAGCCAAAAGTGCAAGGAATCGTGGGGCCGTAGTAGTTTTGCTAGATGCATGATAGAAGTGAAGTCGGATGAGGTGCTTCGGGACAGCCTCACTGTTGAGATACCATTACTTGATGGTTCGGGTTCGACTATTGAGAAGATACGGGTTGAATACGAGTGGTAACCACCTCGTTGTGACAAGTGTAAGATATTTGGTCACACTCTCACTGACTGTCCTAAAGTTGTTATACCTCCTGTTCAGCCTACTAAGCCTGTTAATGATAGTTTCAAGACTGTCAATCACAGGAAGAAAGGAAAGCAAGGTGGTCCTACAATTCCGGGTCAAGGGGGTTTACTAAACCTGTTGATGGTAAGCAGTTTCACAGTATCAACCCAAAAAGACTCCTCCTGAACCTAAGAAAGTTGGTGGCACTAAGAAGAAGTCTTCTGATGTGGCTAGTTCTAGTGGTACTAAGATTTCTACATCTAACCAATTTGATGCTCTTAATATGGATGATACGGATGCGTTTGGTATTCCTACTTATGACACCAACAAGGATGTGGATGCTGGCCGTACAATGGAAGTTAATGAGGATGAGTCGGTTAAGACTGGTACTATATCACAAGAACAGCTTGTGAATGATTCAATGGGAACTAAGGAAGTTGGTTCTACTCCTATAGTTGAGAAAATTAGTAAGCTTGAAAAACTACTTATCGATTGGAAAGCTACTCTTGTGGATGATGAAGGTCATCCTATTTCGTCTACCTCTGTCACTAAGAGGGCTAACCCATTTTCCAAGGTGGGTGAGGTTGTGGTTTCTGATAGTGATGAGGATGAGGTTCTTAACACGTTCGACGAATCAGCAAATCTTTTTGGTGGAGGTCATGATCGTGAAGATGAGTTTGATGACTATGATGATTACTCGAAGCAAATTTATGATCTTCCAGGGAATTTGGATGCTCTTAATGCCATATATGGCTTTAATCTCCAAGGTCGTAGGAAGTAGTTTATATTTTTGTCCGAGTCTTTCAATATTATGTGGTAGTGGTTTTGTTTTCTTGGCTAGAAAATAGGAAGTATCTTGTTATGTAAGCTTTTCGCTTATGTAACGGGCTGAGATATGGGATTCACCCATATCCGTTGTACTTGAGTAATATATTTACCGGGTCGTTGACC
Organism: Artemisia argyi; assembly: GCA_030686995.1. NCBI lineage: Eukaryota > Viridiplantae > Streptophyta > Magnoliopsida > Asterales > Asteraceae > Artemisia > Artemisia argyi. Next base: position 245,459 of record JARVZY010002775.1, read on the forward strand.
TTTTACCCAAAAAAAAAAAAAAAAAAGTCCGGCCGTGTAAATGTGAGATACTAGAGTGCTCCTGCAAGGCTACGATAAAGGGTAAGGTCACTAACCGGGGGGCCATCGGGTCCAAGCTTCTTCTCAGTGTTGACTATGGTCTTGCACGGTTTGCACTTGAGCAAGTTGGCCCTCTCAAGAATTTCCGTGGCGTACTTTGATTGTGCTAAGAACATGCCTGTAGGAATGCGAGTAGCTGAAATGCCAAGGAAATAGTTGAGAGGTCCAAGGTCAGTCATAGAGAATTCACTGTGCAAAGAAGATATGATACGCTGTAACAGTCCTGTAGAACTAGCGGTGAGAATGATGTCGTCAACATATAGCAATGATTAAGCAGTGTCAGATCCTCAATGAAATATAAACAATGACGAGTCAATTTTGCTATGTTGGAAACCAACTCAAGTAGCAAAGCCTGCAAAACGCTGATACCATGCCCAAGGTGCTTGTTTCAGGCCATATAATGATATCTACAAATGACAACCATAATCTGGACGAGCTGGGTCAGTAAAGCCAGGTGGTTGGTGCATGTACACTGTCTCAGTAAGATGTCCATGAAGAAAAGCATTCTTCACATCCATGTCATGAATAGGCCATTGCCTAGAAACAACAAGGCTAAGGGGGTGTTTCTTTTTCCCTTAGCTAAGGGAATGGGTCCACACAAAGTATATAATAATGTTTTTTTTTATGTAGTGCCCACCATTTTTCCACTAGTGCGTCTATCCCCATGTGAGTGGTATAATGGAGACTCTCCCCATTAAGACCATTTAACAGCCGTAGGTCCCACATAGGCCCCATGCATCCCTTAGCTAACAAAAAAAAAAAAGAAACACCCTCTAAGTACGGTCCAAATGGTGGCTGGTTTAACCACCGAACTGAATGTCCCATCACAATCAACGCCCTATTGTTGGCTATGACCATTAGCTACAAGTCGTGCTTTGTAACGACTCAAAGAACCATCTGCATTAAATTTGGGTTTAAACAACCACATAGATCTAAAAATTTTAACATTAGGCGGTCGCAGAACAAGTACCCACGCCCCATTTTTAATTAAAGCACTAAATTCGTCTTTCATAGCATTTTGCCAATTTGGGTTTTCGAGGGCATGTATATGGGATTTTGGAATTGGTATGATAGAAGAGGATGTGGTAGTATGGAGACTAAGCTTTTCCGTTCGTTTTGAAATGCCGTTCTGTGATCGAGTAACCATGGGGTGCCGTGTGACAATAGGTTCTTGGGCTGTGGGTTGGTCCTACAATGTTGGGTTGGTAGGTGGTGTTGGGCTGTGGACGTGTCGATGTGGGTGGGGGTGGCTCGTGAGTGTCAGGTTGGGTGGTGTTATTAGCAGTGGATGGTGTGGATGACGAGTGTTAATGTTGGTGAGACGAGGTGATGGAGGGTCGGTGGTGTTTTGGTTGGTAACAGTATGCGTAGAACTGGTTAGTAGTTTTAATTGTGTTGGTGAAAGTCCAGTGTCATTGTCAAGAAAATGATAAGGAAGAGGTTGGTTAGGTGTTGTGTTTTGAAAGGGAAAAAAAGTCTTCGTCAAAGTTCACATGACGAGAAATAATTATTTTGTTTGTGTTGAGATTGAGACATCGGTATCCGTGGTGGTTGCTGGGATAGCCTAAGAACACACATGGTATAGAACGGGCCTGTAGTGTCTTGTGTGGATGTATGGGTAGCATAAACAGCCAATGGCGCGGAGATGGTTGTAGGGGCGTCTTTTGTTAAATAATTTTTTGAAACGTATTTCGTCTTTTGTTAATTTTTTGAAACGTATGTCTGTAAGTGTCCTAAGGGACTGAGGTGAGGGACATCACCCTCACCCTATTGTACCTCAACGTTTTTTGGTGTAATGTATTTTAGCGGGGTGAATAAACCCTTTTACCCAAAAAAAAATGTTGAGAAGATGTGTGGCCATAAACAAGGCGTCAACCCAATATTGAGGTGGTAAGTTAGCTTGGAAAAGAAGTGTTCTTACAAAGTTATTTATCATTCGTATAATTTTTTCTGATTTGCCATTTTGTTGTGAGGTTTTTGGGCATGAGAATCTAAATTGTATACAATTGTTGTTAAAAAGGTTATGAAAGTTAGTGTTATCAAATTCACTGCCATGATCACATTCGAAAGCTTTAATCTCCATCTTAAATTGTGTTTTAACGTAAGCTCAAAAATGCAAAAACTTATTAAACACATCAGATTTTCGTCTAAGAGGATACACCTAAAGAAAATGTGAAGTGATCGAGAAAAATGACATAATATTGAATACCACTAACACTCGGAAGTGGTGAAGTCCACACGTCCGAGTGTACAATATCAAACATGTTTGAAACAACGGAATTGGAATGCAAAAACGGAAGTCTAACTGGCTTACCAAGTTGGCAGGCATTACACAAAGTCAAAGACTTTGTTTTATTACATGAAATAAGTTTATTCAAAGCTAATAAACGTAGCACATCATCGCCGGGATGCCCGAGTCTTTGATGCCACGTGGACTGAGAGGTAGACAATAGAGCAGCAGGGGTGGTGGTGGATGGGTGAAACAGATAGAGCTCTCCGGTGCTATTACAACAGAGAAGAAGCCGACGGGTCCAAAAATCCTTCACATAAAAGCCAAATTCGTCAAATTCAATACTACATTTATTGTCACAAGTAAATTGACGAACACATATGAGACTCTTAATTATGTTGGGTGTAATAAGTACATTTTGAAGGTAGAGAGGACGATGTAAGGATGACAAAATACTATGACCACTATTAGTTAGTTATGGGGATGGTTGCCCCATTACCAACAATTATAGACGGTATACTACTTTTATTAAAAGGGGTTGTGAGTTTACCTGGATCCACGAAGAGATGAGACGTGGCACCCTTATCTATGTATCACCCTGAATCTTCATTGTTATCAGCATCTCGGAAACTTATGGTGTTGAATGCACTGGGCAAGGTAGTAGCCTGGTGTGGACCGTATTCCCAATAACCCGGAGTACCTGGTCTTGGGCCACATATTCTAGCAGTAAGGTGGCTGGGTATGGGCCTAAAATGCCACCAGTTGTGCCAGATGGGCCGAAAGCATGTTGAGTATGGGATGGCCCATAGTAGACAGGTCTTGATCCACGAATAGGTTGTCCAGTTAGGCCACACATCATCTGCTGTCCACCAAAGTTCCCATTCTGTTCATTCCAGGTATTGTGACTATTCCATGACTGATTTTGCATGACCTGCTTGTTATCGCGAGAGTGAAGATGACGACATTTGGCTCCAAACCTACAATTACCCCTCTGAAAATACTTGCATACTTCTTTAGTGTTTGTTTTGGGAGGGTTGGGTTTGGACGAAGCAACGAACACAGTGGGTGAGGAAGAGTTATCATTGGTGTGAGGGCGGTTTTGTTTGTGGTTCAAACGCAACTCCTCAAGGAGTAGCATGGATCGGGTCTCAAGTAGGGTTGGTCGTTTAGGGATGTGGCGGATAATACTAGCAACGTGATCGTAACGATCAACCAACCCATTAATAGCATACATGACGAGTGTCTTTTCATCCATAGCAGCATCAATATTTGACAAGAGGTCAGCAACTACTTTTATTTTCTTGAAGTATTCAGAAATGGTTAAGTTATCGAGATAAAGAGAGCGAAGTTCTTCATTAAGTTTGAGAGCGCGAGCATCCTTGTTGTCATGGAAGAGATTTTTAAGGCTCGTCCACACATCCTTGGCTGTTACATTCTTTTTGAGAACGGTTTGGAGAAGGGACGTGGAGATTGTCTCATAGATCCAAACTTTAAACAAGGAATCAAGCTTTTTCTAGTTGTTGGAATCGTTGTTTATGTGGGCAATGGTTCCATCAAGGAATCCTAGCACGCCAAAACTGTAGCAGTGGGTTGTAAACAACTCACTCTAGGCATCGTAGTTCAGTTGGTCTAGATCCAAGACAAGGGGGACATAAGTCTTGATGTTGGTTACACCAAATGCTTTTTCCATGGAAGAGAGGGATGGTAGTGGAGGTGGGGTAAGGTCATCACCGGCAGCCATTACGGTTGTGGAGAGATTTGAAATGTGAAAGGCGAAGGAGAAGGAAGTTAGGAGTGAAAGTGAGAAATTTTTGGGAGAATATTAGAGAGTGGCTCTGATTACCATAAAAGATAATGTTTTGCCTTGTCTATTCACATTCATTTTCATTATACTTGAATATATAGATGATTACATAGGGTTTACAAGCTATACAAAGAATGGGCCATGGGCCTAATATTAAAAACATAGGATGAGTACAGGTTGTGTACAGGCTGTCTACTACAAGATATGATATGTCTAATAAATCCAACCCAATTTGGTGAGAAGACCTTCCTCATCCAATGCTCTGAGGCTATACAGTTGTTGCATAGCAGATATAAGAGCTTGTGGGGATGGTGGGTCCATGAAATCGAAAGCAAAAAGGCCGTTTATCCCCATAGCTTTCAAAGTCAGAGTAGTCACGCCAAGATTAATCCTCTGAATTTCTGGAGTCGAAGTAGGGGACATCTCGTAATTATATGCGAAATCTGTGTAAAGTGGGTAACATTTCCTTGGTCCAGTCCAGTCCATCCAGCCCAGCTCGCTCTTTGTTTCGCGGATGCTTGGGATATTGGAGTGACAACAAGCGATTCATGCCCAAGCTTCAGGTTATACACATTTTGTTTACCAAAACCAGGATCAATGACATAAAATATCCTGTCAATCGAGGCTGATAACAATGACGGTTAGGGGTGGAAGAATATCGTAAGAGATAAAATCAGGGAGAGAATTGTGTACAGAGTTGGAAATGGGAGAACTGTATCTATGTGGTATGATAACTCGAGCCAAATTGGATCCTTGAACCAATATATCACTCATAGAGACTTGTATGATGCTAGGCTGGATGCTAATTTGAAGGTGAGTGATATGATTAAGAATGATGTTTGGGACTGGCCATCTGAATGGTAAAGAATTCAATGTTCTGACAAATATTAGAGTGCCAATTTTAAATCCTAATAACTGTGATGAGGTAGTTTGGACAACTTGTGATGGAATGGAAAAAGATTTTGCTGTCAAGAGTGTGTGTAGGGATTTAAGAAGTAATGTCCCAAAAAGCAAGTTGTCCCAAAAAGGAAATGCAATGGGTCGACCTGACCCGTTTGACCCAAGACTCATCCTGACCTGACCCAACCTGTTTGCCACCTCTCGCAGACCTGATCTTTCTCTGAAAGCAACTCAGTAATGATAGCAAGAGAACATTTATAACTTTCATCAACATTACCAAAATGCCCTTGTAGATGATTCTGTGGCTGGTGATTTTTAGGTGTAGATACTGTCTTCGATTTATCCATTTTAGAAGAAGACTTGTTACGAACTCTCTTAAGCTTCTAATATTTTCTTCTTCAGAATCGGTTTCAGGTTCAGACACATGTTCTTCTTTAGTTTTTCTTCCCGCTTTCAGCTTTTGCTTCTCCTGCAATGATCATATATAGTGGTTACCCAAACTCATAGTGATGACTATTAATGAAATCAAAACTAGCTCTTGAGCAAATTATTCATCATATTCGTTTTAGAGATGAAATGTATTTTTACCTCATTTTCAGGCCAGACAAAGCGCAGGATACTACTATTGACCTTGAAAGCCTGCAATTTTAAACATGATTATAGTTAAAGAACTACAACATCATACCTATTTGAACAAAATCAATAGCCAACACAACATCATTTAAAACAAAGTGTATACCTACAATCACAACCTTTAACTATCTTGAGCGTTTTTTAGATTCCTTTTCCTCCTGGACCTCCTCATTCTCCTCTTCTTCTTCCTCTTTTGCATAAGTAACTTCGGTATCCATAATCTGTCTCCTCTGTTAGAATTTCCTTGTCGCCATCGACTTCCATTGCCTCACTCTTAAATACTTCCTTCTGTTAACCTTATACAATATTATCTTTTACCTCCTTCTCCTCGTCTTCCTTCGCCCATTCATTAAACTCAGCATCTTCCTTCCCAACCTCTTCATCCTTCCCATCTACAGCAATCTCGTCGGTTTCCTGCTTTTCCTCCTCTTTTTTTCTCAATCACATTTTTCGCTGCTTTATCTGGAGAAGCAGCCCCCATTCGCCACCGTCTCCGCAGCTTCAGTCACCATTGCATCTTCCACCCCTGTAACTATTCATTCAATTAGGAACAATGTCAACAATCTACCAGAAAATACATCGTACATATAAATTAACTAGAATCGCCTCACATCTCAACACTCTGATCATCAAAAAGCTTTTATATAACATCAAAAGCCGCCATTTTAACCCAAAAAGTACATTAGCTAAAAACTTGAACTGAATTCACAAACATCATCCACACAAATGTAACATTTCCAATTTTTTCACCAGGTTTAACCTAATTAACACCTCAACATACGAGAAGAAAAAAAAAAAAAAAAAAAAAAAATCCAAACTTTAACTAAAATACACATAAACCAAATAACATCAAACTTCTGCAAATCCTAAAAACCATAAACTACATATAATAAATACAATCTTTAACTTGTTTACACATAAATCAAATCAAATCAAGCTTCTATAAACCTTAAAAACCATAAACTTAGACAAAAAAATAACAGATTTCAAATCAATAACCACAAAAATACAGTCTTTAACTAAATTACACATAAATCAAGCCCTAAAAACCATCAAATCAGACAAAAAGCACAAACTTTATCATTTTCAGAACCATTTTAACCATAAAACAATTCAATTAACCAAAAAAGCACAAACTTTATCACTTTTAAATCATAAGCCAATCAAGTTAAGCCATAAAACCATCAAATCAACCCTAAAAACACAAACTTTATCAGTTTTAGATCATAAACCAATCCAGTTAAGCCTTGAAACCATCAAATCAGACAAAAAGCACAAACTTTAGCACATCAATTGACCTAATTAGCAGAAAAGCACAAAACCCTTACCCAATTAAGTCAATTGAAACACTCAATTGATAAAAAAATAGGCTAATTTGATGATTTGTAAAATTAGGGCTCAGTTGATCAAATTGGGGGAAAATGGTTTTATTATTAGAGTTAAGTACATTTTTGGTCCTTGTGGTTTGTCGGGTATAACACTTTTAGTCCAATAGTTTCAAAAGTTCCGGATCCTCTCCTAAAATGAAACACCCGTAACGGGTTTGGTCCATTTTTCGTTGACCGCTAGTTTGACTCGTTAAAAAAACATAAAATGACTAAAATACCCTCATCTTAATAATGAAAATAACTAAAATACTCTCCATTTATTATTTCTTTTTCTTATTATTATTATTATTATTTATTTTTTCTAAAACAAAATCTTCATCAAGATCTAAACACAAGCAGATTTTCAAATGGTCAACGCACAAGCAGGTCTTCAAATCCAAAAATTCATCAACAAGAGACACACACACATTTGACAATTTGATAGGCTGATCAAACACATCAAAACCCCAAATCATATTCAAACAAGATTTTTTTCATATACAAACAACAACAAAAAAAAAAAACCAAACACACAATAATCAAGTACTCCTACTATGATTCTTTGAAATCCTAAAGTGTTATTAACATCTTTAAAACAACATTAATCAAGTACTCCAAATTGCTTATCTACTTAAAGATAAGCAGATGAGCAGAACATATAATCAAATCCCAAACACCTTATTAGATGGATGTTTTTTCTTCAAACACCCACCTTCATCATCAAAACCCACCACCAATCCCCCTCCCTACTGCCACCACCAGGAAACCCTCACCGCCGCCACCAACCCCTCTCCCTACTGCCACCACTACGAAGCCCTTACCACACTATCCTTCTTCCCCACCCACAACCCCTAAACTAACTCCATAACCACTCACTCAAATACCCATCAAACCCCCAAACTTTCGTTGTCTTCTACTTCAGTTAACCTTAGATCTATAGCAAAACTGAATGGCTACGATGGATGTGATGGTGCCGCTTATATGGGGACGCAATGGTAGTGATGTCACAGATCTAGTCATGTGATGGTGGTGGTGGCGGTCATACTCGTGAAGGATGGTAGTGAAGTAAAACATCAACATCACAAACAACAACCATTTCCTGGTGTGGGTTGTTGTTCGGTTTAAGCATGAAAGAAAGTAAGAAACAAATGGTGAATATGTTAATTTGAGTGTGGTGTGTGACTGATTTTGGAGATATAAGGAAGAAGTTATCTGCTTTTGTTTGGGAGAGATAAAGAAGAATGTGTTTTTGTTGTGTGGTGTGTGGAGTAAAAATGTGTTTTTGTTGTGTTATATATGCGAAAGGACAAAACTACCCTCTTATTTAACGGTCAAACACAGTCAAATTAACGTTGTTAGTAAACTTGGACCAAAAGTGTTACGGGTGTTTCATTTTAGGAGAGGATCCGGAACTTTTGAAACTATTGGACTAAAAGTGTTATACCCGACAAACCACAAGGACCAAAAATGTACTTAACTCTTATTATTAAAGTGAGTAAGAGAGAGTTTTTAGGCTTAATAGAAAAAGAGTTGATAATAATGGGCGGCTGATTATTTTGATATGTGGGCTGTTTTTGTATCTATTGGACTAAAAGTTTTTAGATAAACTGGCCCAAATAATCAAATTTTTTTTTTTTTTTTTTTTTTTTTTTTGGTTAACCATGGTTTCCGAGAATAGAGGTTACGGTGTAAACTGTAAAGTAAGTGAGAGTGGAGAAAGTTTGTTAGTTAAATTGTAATTAAGTATTTGAATAGTTTTAATAGATTGTATTACGTTTTATAAGTAATAGAACATTCCTCGTTATGTATGTTTTTTAATCAAACGTGTTTTCTCTTTATGTGTAGTATAGATGACAATGCTTTCTTTATATCTATTGGACATAGTGACTCATAAGTGAATGAATTGTTTGTATTTGCAAGTCGAATTGAGGTACTTGGTACATGGTGGTATCCGTACAGCAACAACTAGCAATTTTGTATCTTGAATTTTGTTGATAAATAGCTTATTCCTAGTGATTTTGGTTATCAGTTTTGTATTGTCAGGATTTTAATAGCGATTACTGGTTGGTCCCTTGGTCAGACATTCAAGTGCACCTCATTTGATTTTCTTATGTTCTTAAACTAACTTGATGCGTACCTTCTTCTCTGAAAATTTATAAGAGAAGTCTCTCGTACATGTATATAATATTTTATTCTTTAAGTTTGGATTGAGGCTCATAAACCGGTCAGCGATAAATACTTCACTGTCCTAACAAAGGAAGTGTGATAATCTTTATTTCGGTCCCAATCCAAGCAAATAAGGCATGAGGTGATAATCTTAGGAATATAATGGGTTTTTACTTTTAGTCAAAGTATCATTGTGTGTGATAATATGAATGCGTGAAAACCGTCCATTGTCATCCTGTTACAACTAACTACAATATTGTTGGATGCTCGATGTAGAGGCAATTTTTTGGATGCAATTTTTGTATACCACTCAAACTTAGTAAGGCAGCCTTACTAAGATTAGCATCAATACTCCCTCACAATGAAATAATGATTATCTATACAGCCCTGCACACCACCACTGCACATCTAACCTTCTTCTACCCCCTCTACACGCTAATCCAATAAACTAATATCAAGTTACATGCTTACATCAAAAGCAACAACAAAATGACAACTTGACAAGATGAATAAGGAGCATTTGCAGTTCTGCAGGACGTTTAAGCTTTCACCCCAAACGCTTTTTTTCCAATCTTCTCAGGTTCCTCTTCATCTTCCTCGTCTGCTTCATCAGCAAGTTTGGTCAGCTCTTCCTGGATCATCAATTTTATCGACGCCTTTCTTAATGTCAAATCAGTATTGAATAGCCTGGCTGAAACAATATTACAGAAAAAGAATGATATACACCCAAGTAAAGCCCAACACTGATGACTATAGGCAGCAAAATTGGTACGTTGGGTAACGGGTCAAAAGTTGACCCATAAAGCTTATTAGCGAACTAGTTTCTCAATAACAAAAGATTACAATGGAAGATTTTTGCATTGAAAGTTCATTTTGAGCAACTTTTGACCCCTTTTTCTCGTGCACTTTGAGTCTTCTTTTATCACACTTTACCCGATTGACCCATATAAAATAAAACATAGCAACCATTGATAAGTATTGAATAACGAGGAATGAGGGTGCTTACCAACCTGCATGAGAATATCATTGAAGGTTGCCTACAAAATAGATAAAGTATTGCAAAAAAGCATTATTTAACACATTCTTTAGTGAAACTCGTGCAGGGAAGCACGTCCCTCGTGCTGTCTTTGTTGATCTTGAGCCTACTGTCATCGATGAAGTCTTTTTCACCCTGAAGAATTGATCAGTGGCAAAGAAGAACAACTTTGCCCGTGGTCACTACACAAGTACGAATGATCGCCCAAAGATATTCTCATTTTAGAATGACTACTGATATTGTAATTTCTATACTTGTATACAGTCGGGAAAGAGATTGTTGACCTTTGCTTGGACCGTATCAGAAAGCTTGCTGACAACTGCACTGGTCTGATCAGCATCTGTCGTTGAGCCCTACAACAATGTCCTATCCAGCCACTCACTCCTTACTGGAACACGCCGATGTTGCCATTCTTCTTGACAATGAAGCTATCTAGCTATGACATCTGCAGGCATTCTCTTGACATCGAGCGTCCCACCTATACCATCCTTAATAGCCTTGTTTCTCAGGTCATCGATCTCATCATTGATCGCCTCTTTGAGGTTTGATGGAGCTAGCATCGAACGTTGATGCGACTGAATTCCAGACTAACTCAGGATCCATTTCATGCTTTCATCGTATGCTCCTGCATGTCATCTCAGCCGATAAGGCTTATCATGAGCAGCTCTCGGTTTCCGAGATCACCAACAGTATGTGCTTTTGAGCCATCTTCCATGATGGCCAAATGTGATCCTCATCATGGAAAGTACGTGGCTTGCTGCCTCATGTACCATGGTGATGTTGTCCCCAAGGATGTCAACACTGCAGTTGCAACAGTCAAGACCAAGAGAACCATCCAGTTTGTGAATTGGTACCCAACTAGGTTCAAGTGCGGTATCAACTACCAACCACCAAGTGTTGCGCCTGGAGGTGGTATAGCTAAGGTGCAAAGAGCAGTTTGCATGATTTCTAACTCAACCAATGTTGCAGATGTGTTCTCTCGCATTGACCACAAGTTTGACCTCATGTATGCTAAACGTGCGTTTGTTCACCGGTACATTGGTGAGGGAATGGAAGAAGGAGAGTTCTCCGAGGCTAGTGAGGATCTTGCTACTCTTGAGAAGGATAATGAGGAGGTTGGTCGAGGATGAAGGCGATGAAGATGAGTACTAGACTTTGATCTGTTTCTATTTCAGCTGGTTTGTGTGGTCGCTTGACGACTTTGTTTGTGGATGTTATCGATGTTTGTTTTGTTTCGATCTCATGTAGTTGTGACAAGTTATTATCTTCATAATCGTCAAGTTGGTTTCAGACAGTTTTTTAAACTCATTTTTTACAAATTGATAATTAGTGCATATGCATTTTATTTCACCGACTCATTGCGGCGAAAATGGTTATAACCACCACTATCTGCACAAATCCCGGCTATAACCGGCCAAGACCCGGCTATATCCGGCCAAGACCCGGTCAGACCTAGCTCTTCCAGCCAAGATTATGCTATATCCGGCCAAGACCCGGATAGATCCGGCTAGAGCATATAGTGACTTGTTGGATGTTAATTCTTAATGGGTAAAAGTCAAAGATGACCAATGTAATTTTTAATTTGTGCTAATATGATAAACATACTTTTCAAATGTCCATTATGACTATTCTAGTTTCAAGTTTTAACCAATATGACTAACCATTTAACATGGCAATTAACCATTAGTCCCCAATACATTAAACAATTGCACCGTTGGTCCCCAATACATAACCTTAGTTAGTACCAAATACATAAACAATTGCACCGTTGGTCCTCAATACATAACCTTAGTTAGTACCAAATACATAAACAATTGCATCGTTGCTCCTCAATAGATAACCCCAGTTAGTCCCAAATACATAACCACCACCACCACCACCACCAACTACCACCACCACTTAGCACCACCACTACCAATCACCACCACCACCTACCACCGCCACTTACCACCACCACCACCACCTACCACCACCAATACCAATCACTGCCACCACTCACTACCGCCACCCACCCCCACCACCACCCCCCCCACCACCACCACCCACCCCACACCACCACTCACATCAACCACCACTGACCACCACCACCAACCACTCACCACCACCCACCACCATCACCACCACCTACCACCGCTACCCACTACTCACAACCACCACCCACCACCACCACCACCACCACTCACCATCAACACCTACCACCCACCACCGCCACCACCATCACCTACCACCACCACCATTCATCACCACCATCACCTACCACCACCAACACTAACCAATACCCACCACCGCCAACACTAACCAACTGGGGTTATCTATTGAGGACCAATGATGCAATTGTTTATGTATTTGGTACTAACTAAGGTTATTTATTGAGGACCAACGGTGCAATTGTTTATGTATTTGGTACTAACTAAGGTTATGTATTTAGGACCAACGGTGCAATTGTTTAATGTATTGGGGACTAACATTTAATTGCCATGTTAAGTGGTTAGTCATATTGTAAAAAACTTGAAAGTAGAATAGTCATAATTGACATTTGAAAGTATGTTTATCATATTAGCACAGATTAAAAAGTACATTGGTCATATTTGACTTTTACCCTTAATTTATTGTGTTTTATAGGTGGGATTCTCTGTTAAGGGAGTTATAATTCTCACATATTTTTGGATTCTATAGGCCATCTTTTACAAAGCATGTTTCTTTTCAAAATGGATTTTTAATCACAGTTTAGCTAAGAAATGGTGCAACCTCTGTCTCAGGTCTTAGATTCTTATCAGTTGCAATGGTACCTACATTGTTTGTGAATGATTTCTGGTGGAAAATGGTATATGCCTAGCTCCATAACTAATCGGTGGCTATGTTACAGCAATAATAAGAAGTTAAAGCAGCCCATTTGGTGTTGGTTACAGTACAACATATGACAGAACCTAGTTTAAGAACAAACAAACTATAACCCGCAGTTAAATCGTACTCTATTTTCTGACTGAAGCCGGTCATGATTTCTTTTGAGCTTTTATAAGTCCAGCACCATGCACAACTTAACATGTAATCTGTGTCACATAGATGAACTTATTAGCCTATGGCTTATCTACTGTCACAACTGCTTTCAAGCTAGCCTTTTTATAATCTTATAAGCAAGGAAATGACCAGGTGTTGAAACAACCATTATGAGTTATGAATGGGTTGTTGCAGGCTATGTGTTATCTCTAACGGGTCGGGACTGTTAAAAAGGAAACAGCTTCTGCGGGTCACACTTGTCAAATGGATTGGGATTTGTTCAAAGTATATTCCAATACTTCATAAATTATTTTGTTCAAAAATTCGATGATTATTGAAATTTATACATTTTCCCAGACCTCATTGACATATATCAAACGTTACATGTTTTGATCCGAAGCTCTTTTGACCCTTTTCTTAACTAGCCAGAACCAAAATTATTGGGTCGTAATTCTGTTATCACTATGCCTGTCGAAAAAATTGATGTGAAAATTTTGAGCGGTTATCTTATAAATATGTAATTTAAAAGGACACTTAAAAGGAACCCATTATTCATGCTCACTATTATCAATTTGTCCCATTTTATTGCAGGTTGTTTGTACACTTGGAAGTGTAGTCTTTGTGAGCATCTTGCTAGTTCACGGGGTATGGACTGGAATATCATATTCTCAAGAGGGTCGTTACCGTAGTCTGTAGGACAGATGATTTTGATGACGAGAATCAGGCTGCACAATTCAACAATCTGGGATACACTAACTTTCGTCGCAATTTTTCTGAAAGAGAATAAGTTAACGTCTTCCTGGTTCCTGATGGTGATGGAATATGCAATAAGAAGGGCCATCTTCTCCCGAGAAGAAATTTGAAAGACCATATTAATTTTATTTTATTTATTTATTATTTTTTTTGTCCAACGATTTCCTTGATGATCTCATTTTTCGTTATATTGACAAACCACAAAGACCATTTACTTAATTAACTCTAAATCAAATTTACAAACTCATATTTGCCTTTGCTTCAAGTCTCTACACATAGTACAAGTCTAGCAGTGTCATACTGCCATACAATATTAATTTAAGGTTTTAATTTGGTTATATAATGGAAACTAAGGTTATGGCATGAAACGTACACATGCATGATTCTTTTATCTTCGAAGCATAGTATTGGTATAACGAAGTTTTAATTTTCATAGTAAACAACAATAAACACACACAAAAAGAAAAAACAAAAAACAAAAAACAAAAAACAAAAAACAAACAAGCGACTTTATGGCGTGAAACATACACATGCATGATTCTTTTATCTTCGAAGCATAGTATTGGTATAACGTACTTCATCGAAGCATAGTATTGGTACAACGAAGTTTTAATCTTCATAGTAAACAACAATAAACACACACAAAAAGAAAAAACAAAAAACAAAAAACAAACAAGCGACTTTATGGCGTGAAACATACACATGCATGATTTTTTTATCTTCGAAGCATAGTATTGGTATAACATACTTCATCGTCTTTGCCTGACCTGAACTCCTCCATTAAAAAAGGATACCTACAAATATTAGTTAATGTTAACAAGAAAAATCAAAAACTATGACTTGTAAGAATTGAACAATAGGTTTTCACTTACTGTAACTCATGCTTTAAATATGGATTTACAAACACAGCTGTTACTATATATGTAAGACTTTAAATGCATGTTCTCATTCTGAAATTAAGGGAATTGAAATCTGGTATTTTTATACTCGTATTCATGAATGTACGTACCTCGCTAGAAAAACTTCCTCCTTAGGCGAGCAAGGTTCAACAATATTGATAACGTTAGCCAACCATAAACATTCTCAAAGAACCCAAAGTAAGCCAACCTCCAACTCCTGATGAAGTGCAAACTAGCAAGAAGTCCCATGAATCCAACAACAAAGCCTGGCCCCATGCTAACATAAGAAAACAAGCCTTCATCATTATCTTCTTGACCTTCCTCTCTACCATCATTATTGTATGAAGAATTGGATGGTTTGCATCTCGATAGTGGCGGCCCACACAATCCGTTGTTCCCTTCATAAATGGACGGGTCGTCTAAAGTCTGGAGCTGATTTCCAACCGGAATAGGACCAAATAATTTATTGAATGACAGGTTCAGGTAGCTTATAAAGTGCAAGGTAGCCAAACTTTGGGGAATTCGACCAGACAACATGTTCATTGACAAATCCAAAGATTCCACTTGCTGTAGGTTTCCAATCTTTATTGGTATATTTCCTTTAAGCAGGTTTCTTGAAAGATTCAAATTCTTCAAACCCACAAGATTCGTCAAAGAATCTGGAATTTCTCCAACAATATTGTTGCTCGATAGGTCTAAGGATATAAGAAAATCTATTGTCTTTGTGAAGAGCCACTGATTTCCTTTCATGTTAACCAATATATTTTCGTAATATTGGTAACCATGGTAGTGGTACTCATTGTTACTATTATCTTCTATCATGCCACTTAAATTCCCAACGCAAGGAGGGATCGTCCCAGTTATGCTATTATGTGCCAAGTTTAAAAGTTGAAGACTGCTGAGGCGACAAAGCTGTCGTGGAATCTTGCCTGTAAACTGATTGGATTGAAGATTTAAGTATCCAAGTTCCGGTAGACTTTTACCGATCCAGAAAGGGATACTACCCGTGAAGAAATTGTTTCCCAAATCCATGGTGACCAAGCTTGTCAAATTCTGTAAAGAAGGGGGGAGATCCCCCATAAATCTGTTGTTGCGCAAGTGCAACGACCTGAGATTTCTTAGAAAGCCCAAAGAGCTTGGAAGAAAACCGGTTATTGTGTTGTTTGTTAGATCTATCACATGCAAATCCAAGTTCCATAAGCACCAAGGAAGCCTTCCAGAAAAATTGTTGTGTGATAGATCCAATACCCTGATACCAAGTATATTGCACAGGTGTTTTGGAACAGCTCCTGTCAACTGATTTTTTGAGAGATTAATAAATTCCAGGTTTTGGTTCACTGTTCCATTGGTCTTAGGAACATTTCCTGACAGTAAATTATCTGACAGGTCCAACAACATAACATTCGATGGTAATGAGATGAGTGGTCCCTCAAATTTGTTCGAGTTCATTCTCAGCATTCTGTACAAGTATGTTTGGCTGTTAGAGGGGAATGCTGGCAGTTCGCCACCGATCTGATTGTAAGACAAATCCAAGTCTGCAATATGAGTTGTGATGTTCTCAAACCAATCTGGTAATGCATCTCTAATACTAGAGTTTGAAAGATATAGGTTCTCAAGATTTGTTTGTGTTTGAAGCCAACTCGGGAATTGGGGACCAATGTTGCAGGACCTTGCTTTAAATTCACGCAGTTGAAATGGAGGATTCCATCGGGAGCTGACATTCAACGCTAAAGAAGTTGAAGACAAATCTAGTAAGGTTAAGTTCTTCAGTTTTATGAAGTGTACTTCCGAAAGATTTCCCTCCAACGAATTATAGGAGACATCCAGCTCTTTTAGAGACGTTAGGCCACCGAGTGAGGGAGGTACATGACCAGATAATGTATTTCGGCTGAGGAGCAGATTTTCAAGTTTCTTAAAGTCTCCAATCGTATTCGGAATGCATCCACTGAATTCGTTTTCTGCAAGACTGAGATACACAAGACTCTTTGCCAAGAATTCAGACATACTTCCTATTAAACTTGGAAGATCTCCCACAATTTCATTCCAAGATAAATCAAGGAAACTCAGTTGGTATAGGTTCTTAAAATCTGCAGGAACCAAACCATGGAACTCATTGGCACTAAGATCAAGAAGAGTGAGGTCAGTAAGGTTGGATAACCAAACAGGAATGGTAGAATTGATGAAATTGAAAGAGAGATCGAGTGAATTAAGAGACGTGAAATTAACAGATGTAATAGAAGGGAAATTGATATCACAGCCAGCCAAGTTCAGTGTAAGCAAAGAAGGGAGCATGTTAACTTCACTAAACCAATCAAGTTCATCAGTGGTGGGTGATAACCCTGATAACCCCAAAAGCTTTAATGATGATAGTGAAGGCACCCACTGTAGATCATCTATGCTCATAGAGGAACACGGAAATTGACTATTAAGATCAAGATATTGTAACCTTGAGAGATTTCCTAGATGATGAGGAACTACACCACTAAAACCTGAGCATGAAAGATTAAGGTATTCCAAATGCTTAAATGACCCTAAGAACTTAGGAATATGTCCTGAGAAATCATTCATGCTCAAGTCCAAGTAACGTAAATGCTTCAAATTCAATAATGAAGGGCTTACCTCACCTCCAAGTTGGTTGTCATAGTACCACCCTTCAGCTTCGTAGTCTGTGATAAAAAACGATGGAGTT
This sequence comes from Artemisia argyi, assembly GCA_030686995.1. Lineage (NCBI taxonomy): Eukaryota > Viridiplantae > Streptophyta > Magnoliopsida > Asterales > Asteraceae > Artemisia > Artemisia argyi. Next base: position 263,032 of record JARVZY010002775.1, read on the forward strand.
CGAAGATCAAGTCTGATAACATGACCACTTCGCTTGTCACAATGAACTCCTACCCATTCACAGCATTCTACTCCAGTCCATGTTGACAGACGACGATGCCTGTCTGTGAGTTTCTCTTTGAATATAAGAAGCGATTTTCGCTCCCTTTCGATACATGTAACACTTGAAGAGTTTGTCATCATGCTTTCACTGCTTGCGCCAAATCTTTGCAAGAGCAGGAATGTAAAAATAACAAGAAAGGTGGTTTCCATTTTGGAGTAAGATAGAGTTCAAAGTCACAAGCACGGGGCAGATATATAGTATCTGATTAATTTCTAAATTATTACGTATATTTTGGTTAAGACCCAACTTCACAAGACTTTTGCCGTAGACTTTAGGGTCAACAATCGCTTAAGTCTTTCAAGAGCTAGTGGCCACACAAAGGAGTTTTTGGATATTCTGAATAACTTTTTCAGTCAATGACTGCTGTAATTATCTTGCACGTTATTTCAAACTCGTACTTCATACTCGTTTTTCAGTCAATGAAGATTAAAACTAATATTTTGGATGTACATATTCACTAATAACTTCATCTTATTTTTTATTTTTTATTTATTTATTTATTTATTTTTTTTATAGGTGAAGTATTGGAACTTTCAAATGAAGATTAACATATAGCTCCTTTATGTTATTTGGGTTTTTTATTCTAAACCACTAAGTCAGAAGTTATTGAAACTAAAGTTATACAAAGTGTTCTTACAATCATTTTCTCTACTAAATTGTCTTATATGAAACCAATCATCATTTATTAATACGTTTACTCTTTCTTACCTCTTAGGCTGGGTGTAATAAGGACCCACGTTACCTTCATTTCCTCTGTCATTACAGCTTTCTCTCTATTAGATTACTTCAGCGTCCTACTTGATGTAATAAAACAACCTCGTCTCTATTTTTATTTCATTTTCAATTTTTTAAACAATAAAATTAAAAATTAAATAATAAAAAAGCAACCACTTTAATTCCGAGGTTTTTAAGATCGGGATCGTAAGATCGGATCGGGATCCTAAGATCATACTATAATGTCATTTTTTAATGATCATTGTAATATTATTCAAATCTGCAAATTATCATATATTATAAACACGAAATTATGTGAATACTTAATGGAAATGTTTTCGTAAACTATGAATATGAAATGTTTAATAAGAAGGGCAAATACCATATTAAAGCACTATACTTGCCAAGAAAGTCACTTTTTGGTATCAAACAAATTTTTTTCCTCATTTGGGTACTAAACTTTCATTTTTGGCCTCTTTGAGGCACTTTGTGACATTTTTGCCCCTAGGGGCAAAAATGTCACAAAGTACCTCAAAGAGGCCAAAAAATGAAAGTTCAGTACTCATATGAGGAAAATTTTTGTTCGATACCGAAAAGTGTATTTTGAGACAAGTATGATGTTTTTTTATGGTATTTGCCCTAATAAGAATTACATGTTTTTTAAATTATATAAAAACATAAACCATAAATTTGTAGTTTTTTAGTTTGCGGTTCGAGAACAGTAAGATCGAATCGGAGTAGATTTTAAGATTCTATGGTTAAGACCGGGATCCTATAAGATCTTAAGGTTGTTAAGATCCTACGTAGGATCCGGATCGTTTTTGCTTTGTAGAATCGTAAAATCGTAGGATCTTAAGATCAGGATCCCCGATCCTAACAACTATGGTTTGAAAGTGATGATTCTTTATGTTATTTGGGTTTTTTCTTCTAAACCGGTTTTATAAGTCAGAAGTTGTTGAAACTAAAGTTATACAAAGTGTTCTTACAATCATTTTCCCTACTAAAGTGTCTTATATGAAACCAAACATCATTTATTAATACGTTTGCTCTTTCTTACCTTTTAGGTTGGTGTAATAAGGACCCACGCGACCTTCATTTCCTCTGCCACTACAGCTTTCTCTCTATTAGATTACTTCAGCGACCTACTTGATGTAATAAAACAACCTCATCTCTATTTTTATTTCATTTTCAAATTTTTAAACAATAAAATTAAAAATTAAATAATAAAAAAGCAACCACTTTAATTCCCGGTTCTAGCAACATCTTTATAAACTTTTATTTTCATCAAAGTTAGTAATTTACTTTCTACTGCATGGGCTGCTTTCGTCTGGTTCTATATATAGGAACCATTGACCCACCTATTAAGGCCCATTAAACATAAGCAAACTCTAAAACGCATATGATGAGGGATTTTATTGTCTCACAAATTTTTTTTGTTGCGCCTCTTGGTTCATCCCCAAGAAAACTTTATCTATCAGATTTTAGATCCCATGTTTTATTATTATTATTATTATTATTATTATTAAAATGGCTCAATATATATATATATATATATATATATATATATATATATATATATATATATATATATATATATATATATATATATATATTATTTTTTTTAAGGTGTGCACACCAGTCGGTCAACAATTTTTTATTGAATGTGTTTTAACTTGTGCAATAGAAACTACTTTGCTATATTATATTTGGGGGCAATTCTACAAATGGACCAGTCGCTTAAAGTGGTGGGTTTTTTTGTACCTAAGTACGTTGTTTTCTTGAAATGGCCCGAGCGACTAGCGAAGTTAACATATGTTCGACATGTGGCACCACAAAAGTAGTGCCCAATCATTATGTGTAAGGGTTACTTTTGTGCTACTTATCACAAGCTACTTATCAAAAGTTCGAGCGACCTTCTATTTTGTCACTTTCCTCCAAAATAGTCAAACTTCGATAAATAATATTTTATTCTTTTTGAACCTTCCCAAAGCCGAGCGAACTAGCGAAAAGTTTTAAGCGACTGACAATATTTCACCTTTTTGTACTTTACACCTCAACCTTTTTTTTGTATATTTTCAACAACTTTTTTTACTAATAATTCGTATTAAAGCATTTTTTACACACTTTTTTAATCCTAATTATCCAGCGAAATAATTAGAATATCTGAGCGATATTCAAATATCCGAGCAACTTTTTTTTATATCCCCAACTAATGGCCCGTTGTTTATTTTAAAGTTTCCAAATACCAAGAAACTCACAACCAAACTTCCTTTCCACACCTACTCCCACTCAAAATTCAAATCAAAATCAAACGTTAGAACCCTAACCCTAAATTTCTGTATACAAATTTCGAACCCTAAATTATTAATAAGTCAATGAGTAAATGGAAAATATTGACGGCTACTTTCATGCAAAGGTAACGATTCGTTCCAATTTAGAGTTGCTGGAAAAGATTAAAAGTAATTTGGGAAAGAATCAAAATCGAATTAGCCTGTTCCGGGAAAGTGTATTTGGGAAATGGTTGGCTATTCCCCATTGTCATTCAAATGATAACCATCTCCTAAACTTCGTTTTACAGCATCAGGTATATATTCCTAAATTGCTTGATACTTGTCCACCCATTACATATAGAATTGGGGATAATTTGTTGCGCTTTGGCCGTGAGGAGTTTCTTTTGGTGACTGGTTTTCTTTTCGGCCCTTTGCCTGACCACGTAGTAGTTGATCGTAGCCCGTTTGCCTTGCGAATCTTCCCTCATAAGCAGTTTGATAGAAAGGTTACCGTAAAAGGGAATGAGCTTTTACATATTTTGAACAACGATAAAGTATTTGATGCTTTGCCAACTGAGAATGCTGTTAGGGTTTGTCTTTTGATATGTGCTGAGGTCATATTTACCGGTCGTGGACCTTGGTACAATGTACCTAATGAATTTGTGCAGCTCGTTGAGGATTTTAATGCTTGGAATGCTTATCCATGGGGAGAGTACTTGTGGAGACGTTTGTACGCCAGTCTAGCCAATTTGGTTCCTAAGCATTTTCAAAGGTATTACAAGAAGAAGCTGGCAGTAACCCCAAATAAAACTGGCACATATAATATTTGTGGATTTATTTGGGCTTTTAAGGTATGATTTTTTTAAATCAAGTTGTGTAATTTTTTGGCATTGTTTTCTTGTACCAAAAATAACTTTAGATTCATTGTTTTATTTAATTTTAGATATGGATTCTTGAGAGTTATCCCAATAGTCAACAATGGTTTAAAAAAGTCCCTAATAGGATCCCACGTGGTCTTTCTTGGTTAAAGATTAAAACATTCCGAAAAGGTGATTATTCTATACTGTTTGGTCAGGTATTCGCTGTCATTATTCTGTGTTATTTGTTTACTAATTTAGGACTTTTATATATATTTGGTTTTGACCTTTTATAATAAATTTGTTACACAGGGTTCGGATCCTTTGGAACTTGTTCCAACTAATCATGAAAAGTTGAACCCACGCTTTGTGCGTAGTACTGCATATTTTGGACAACTAGTAGATGTCGCTGATGTTTCAAATGATGCCATTCCTCGACTGGCAGAAGTTCCTTTTGAGGTACATTGTTAACTTTCAAAACATTATGTTTGACCCTTAAGGCCTATAAGATATAAATTATTAATGTACATCTCCTAAATCTTTTAAAATTATTTGTTACTTAGGTACAAGCAGAAGAGCTCAACGATGCAGCAGAAGAGCTCAACGATGCAATAGATGGAGGGCTTCCAACAGCTGCAGCAGAATCAAATACCGAAGTACCTAAATTAGTTGTTGAGGTTGAGGCCTTGAAGACAATAGTTCATTTGATTGGTAAATCAGGATCGAATGTTGAAGTATTCAATGATGTTACAAAAAGGCTTGCCATTGTTGAGAAAGATTTGAACATACATCATCCAGAGGTCAGCCGTTTAATTTTATTTTTTAATCTATACCACAATTTGATAATAACAATTTAGGTCACCATAAAAGCATGTATAAATGTCTTTTTAATTTCAGGCTTCGACACCTATACAGACCTCAAATATTATTCATGCCAATCCAGAACCACAACAAACTGGCAATAAAGATTTGCATTTCAAAGATGCCATGGTAATATCCTATACACACTTTATAATCATTTATTTTTAATTATTTTATTATTTTATTAATCATTTTTAAAAAAAAAATTAAAATCATCCTTGAAACACCATTTTTCTTTAATTTCAGGCTTCGACACCTATTCAGACCTCTGACCTCAAATATTATTCATGCCAATCCAGAGCCACAACAAACTGGCAATGAAGATTTGCATTCCAAAGATGCCATGGTAATATCATATACACACTTTATAATCGTTTATTGATAATAATTTTTTTATTTTATTAATCATTTTAAAAAAAAATTTAAAAATCATCCTTCAAACACCATTTTTCTTTTATTTTAGGCTTCGACATCTATTCAAAGCTCAAATATTTTTCATGCCAATCCAAAGCCACAACAAACTGCGAATGAAGATTTACATTCCAAAATGCCATGGTAATATCCTATACACACTTTATAATCGTTTATTTATCCTTCTTTTATTATTTTACTAATCATTTTTAAAATTTTTGTTAAAATCATCCTTCAAACACCATTTTTCTTTTATTTGAGGCTTCGACACCTATTCAAAGCCCCTTTTGTAGTCCTGTTAACGCCGAAAATGAGAACACGGTAAACAACGATGTTGTACAGGTAATATTCCACGTAATATTTCATTTTTTTTATATTTAGTTTTTAACCCAACTACTAATAAGTTTTTAATTACAGACCTGCCCAATGCATGATGTATCATGCGACAAATCAACATGCCCTTCCTCTGTTAATGGCGATGATGGAAAGCTTAATTATCTTGACCCTGCCGCGTACCCATCCTACATGTCACAACTTGAGAATCTATGTCATCCGAATTCTCCTTTTACGGCAGTTGATCACATCCAACTTGATAATCAAAGTGACTTCCACCTAACTAATTTAAATGTACGCTTTTCTCAATTTTTTATTCATGTAACTATAAACTAGCATAAGAAATCTCACTTAATAGTTGTTTGCTAATATTGAGTTACTTATTCAATTTATGTTTTCTTCTGAACAGGGGATCTATAAAGATGATTTTGCTGATTTGGTAGATTCGCCTGAGCATTCCGTAACTGTTTACGACACCGACGGTGATGCCCATGTTTGTGACAATGAAGACAACAATGCAGATCTGAATGTTACTGAGAATTATTATCAAAACGAGGACGTATCAGTCCCATTACAAGACATGGACGAGAACATTCAATATTTGCATGTTACTAATACAGATGGTATTGTCGTTGAGACAGTAAGCAAGCATGGTTCGGATAATGAAAAAATTAATGTGGGAAGTCGTGATGGTAATGTTGAAGAGAACATGGGCAATGGGCATGTTGGTATGGGCCATGTTACAGATACATGTGGTAAAGATGGTGTGACAGATGACATGGATGTTGACGAGAACAAGTGTGATGGTGTCTTACATATGGAAGATACGAGGGCTGATGACTACAAGGGTGATGAAGATTGTGTTAGGGTAAATGATAAAGATTGTGTCAAATTAGTCGATGCGCAGTTGGCCGCCAAAGACAAATGTGTGGATGGTGATGAAGTAATGGAGTCTGTTTCTGATGAGAAAGTTGATATGGATGTTGAAGGTTGTCATGGCCATGTTTGTGTGACAACTGATAATTTTGGTGGTGAGGTATTAAAAGATCGTGTATTACATATGGAAGATACGAGGGCTGACGATTACAAGGGTGATGAAGATTGTGTTAGGACAACTGATAAAGATTGTGTGAAATTAGTCGATGCGCATTTGGCCACTGAAGAAAAAGGTGTTGATGGTCATGAAGTAATGGAGTCTGGTTCCTATGAGAAAGTTGATAATGGAAATAATAAAGTTAGCGAAAAAGTAAATGACAGAATAACCAAGGCGATTTTGGACAAGATCGACAAGGAAGCTGAAAAAGCAAGAAAGGTCACTTTTTATAATTACGACAAAAATACTGACCTGGACCTTTCTAAAGAAGGACAAGTAAATAATCCTTTGAATGACGCTTCCGAGGTACTTTACCATATGAGTACATTGTTAACTTACTTTAAATACCAATTGTAATAGCGATACTAATATCAATAATGAACTGTGCTTACATGACATTTTCATGCGTCTTCAAAGGAAGAGGAAACCGGGTAAGTCTCCACAACAACCCAAACCAAGTCAACCACTTAAGAAGAAACGTCGCAAGAAATATGTACCAAAAGAGAAGACTGTGACAAAAGAGAAGACTCCTGATGTTCAACCAAAGAGGACAAAACAGGTTGGCAAGTCTTTGAAGGACCCCTTTGTGGAGCTACCGACTACAACTCCACAATTGCCCAAAAGGCGGTCCAAGAGACTTAGTGAAGTGATTGGTGTACCCTGTGCCCTCGGAAACAATGTTGAACAATTTCCGCTGGAACCTTGGGTAGAGGTATGTGACTATTTATTTTTAAACACCCCTTGTATATATATCCATACATATTAATAGATGATGCCTTTGCATTTTTTCTTTAAAAAAAATAAATTACAGAATCTGAAGCGTCCGGTTGGTTTCCTTAAGAACAAGAAGTTAGGTAACAAAATAAGTAAGCCAGAAAGTATGAATTGTTTCATGACAAAAGGTAAAAAGTCGTCGCATAAGTTTCCTTGGAGTCCCTCCGACATTGTTGTTAATCGGCAATTTTGGTTAGCTTTGCTGGGAGTTGGCCGGGGTAACAGAAGAGGATGGCTCAATGATAAGGTACTTAATTTATCAGTTGGTGTATTCGTTTTAAATAGAAAACATTGCATTTATATGTTGATAGTTTAACAATCCCATTTTTATAAATACTTTTCAGCATTTGGATGTTTGGATAGACTTAATGTGGCACTTTAGACCCGCCAATGCAGATTGGGCGATGGCCAGTTCTTTTTTATCGTCTACACTTCTTAAGGGATCGTTGCCTTTTTATTTTGGCAACGGAGAAAGGTATCCTTTGCCATGGTCTAGTGTTGACAAGGTTGGTACAATTCAACGCCACTTCTTTATTATTATTATTATTATTATTATTATTATTATTATTATTATTATTATTATTATTATTATTATTATTATTATTATTATTATTATTATTAGTTTTAGTTTTGTTAATCATAATGGTTATGTTAACATCTAATATTATTTTGTTAAAATGTAGGTCTACTTTCCTTTGAACGTAACATCGGACCACTGGTTGCTTGCAGAATTAGTGTTTAGTACCGGCGTTGTAACTTTTTACGATTCACTTCCTACGCCAAATCCAGAAACGAGACCGGATCATTTAAAAATGAGGGCCAGTTTTGAGGTAATTCTTCCAAAGTATCTACAGAAATGTAAAGTTTTTGAAACCAAATCCATATCTGTTTCAAATTATAAGATATCTTTTCGAGTGGCTGATAATGTCCCTGTACAAGCTAATCTATATGGCGACTGTGGAGTATGGGTATGCATTTTTTTGTACCGGTTGTCTAACAATCTAAGTATGAAGGTTGATGATCCTCTTCAGGTTACGTTAGCCTATCGAGGGCACATGGTTAGATACTTTTGGAAGTATAAGCTGGCTTGTGGTAAAAAAACTGAATAGACTATGTTTATATGATTTCTAGTTATTTGGTAGGTGGGTTTTGTTTTATTTTATTTTGTGTTTCTTATACTAACACCACCTTTTGTGTACTGGTTTAGTCATTGTACCATGTATGTTGAAGGATATCGTAGGTTTATGTGGTTTGATTTTAAATATGTAGTGCCTTCATATGTGAATGCTTGTGAATTACATTGGAAACATTCATTACTACTGACAACAACCATAAACGAGTTTATTACAACCTACTAATTAATACTTGTAGCTAAAACAAGAGCAACGAAGAGTACAACCACCAAACCGAAAACAAATAAACATTTGTCATGCACTTTAACTTTTGACTTGATGGTAGCCAACTCATTCGTCATGTTCATCATCATTTCATCTTGTGAGACAACAACAGCTTGACTAGAAACAATATTTTCCCCCGTCTTCTTGTATAACATATTTTTCTCATGTTCTTTGTAAAACAAATCTTTGTAGTACTCACTTTGTAGCTCCGGGTCTATGAACCCAAAAAATCCGCATTTCGTCTCCTTGTCCTAAACAAGTCACGCTGTTAACAATTATTGATGAAAAGTAACAATATAATTAAGTAGTTTTTTGTAGGTATAATAATCTTACCCATATGGGACAAGCCTTAAACCTTCTACCAGGATGTTTTCATGTCCAAGAAGTTTGAACTTTGACCAGCAATGGTATTGGACATTCGCAATGAGTCGCATTGATGTAGTATTCGATGGTCTTTTTATATGACCTAGAAGTGGAAGAAGAGGAAGTCATTGTTTGTATTATTTGGCCTATTCTTTGACAAGAATATATAGATAGAAAGTGAATAGTAAAATCACACATACCTAGGGAGGGAAATGAACTTTTGGAGGGAAATGTAGACTGGAAATGAGAGGGAAAATGAAAGGTATATTTTTAAGCGACATCTTAATTGAGCGACCACATAGACCGAGGGAAAATGAAATTTTGGAGGTATATTTTTAAGCGACATCTTAATTGAACGACCACATAGACCAATCTTAATTGATTGGTACTGGGGTTTCTTCACAGTTCAGAGTAAAAAAAAAAACATAAATATATAAAAAATGAGTTCATCAAATTCCTTAAAATTAAAACTTTTATTGGATTATCAAAAAAAAATTCGTGGAGTTTTACTTCCACTTGACGTTAATTACCGCAACTTGGTAAAGTATGTCAAGAAGAAATACGATATTACAGACAAGAGCGTCAATTTACACAACATATCCGGATCCAAGAATATTACTCTACATGACGATGGTGATGTATCATTCTTTGTTAAAGAAATTTGTTGTAAGCAAGACATTGTTCAGACACTTTTTATCGATGTTATAGAGCACACTTCGGAGGTAACCCCGTCTTCTTCTTCTAAGCATCTTGATATAGATCTAAATGTTTCTTTGTTCCCCGATGAGTTTGATCTTCCAGAACCAACAGCTGAACCTGATAATACTGAACGCGTGATTGAGGATGTTCAGCCTCGTTGGGAGAAATGCTCATTTAAAAATATGCCTATCCGACCCCATTCACCTGATCCTATAATTAAAGTAGTTAATAACCTGAAACAAAATATAATATCTAAAGTAAAGTTGGGTAATAGGTTTGATGATAAGGATTCGTGCATTTTTTCAATAGGAATAAAAGCTATAGTTGAACGGTTTGAGTATAAAGTAATCAAGTCTAGTCCGACTAGGTACGATGTAAATTGTGTGCAAATGGGTTGCAACTGGAGCGTTCACACAAGAAAAAGTATTGTTAGTCATAAATTCTATGTTTCCGGCATTAACGACGTGCATACATGTTCGAGAACTAAAATCAATCCTAATCATCGAAACGCTACACAACAAATACTTGCTCGCATACTTATGGAAAAACTAAAAGATAGCAGAAGGATCTATACAGGTAAGGATAGACAAAAGGATTTGAATGTTGAGTGGAAAATTGACGTTTCTTATAAAAGAGCTTGGGGTGGGAAAAACATCGCATTACAGTTGATAAACGGTTGCCCTAAGGAATCTTTTGAGCAGTTACCGTATTATTGCTACAACTTAAAGTTGGAGAATGAGGGGACGGTAACACACATTGAGACAGATGATGATGATGATCGATTTAAGATGTGCTTCATAGGGTTCGGTGTTGCTGTAAGTGTCTATTAAATTATATTTTCTTAAATTGTACATATATTATTAGTTACATTGTATTGAATATTGAAGATGTGCTTTATTTAAATAGATTCGGAGCTTCTTGCGTCATTTGCGGCCATTGGTAATAATTGATGCCGCACATCTTAAAGGGAGATACCTTGGAACGAATATGGTTGCTGTTGGAATGGACGGAAACAACCAGATCCTACCAATTACCACTGGTGTTTGTCAAGGTGAGAGCAACGAAACATGGTCTTGGTTTATGAGTAAATTAAAAGAATGCATTGGTGAGGTTAAAGGTTTGTCCATCATATCTAACCGGCATCTGGCAATTGCACATGCATGTAGTACCGTTTTTCCTAATGCTTTTCATGGGTATTGTTTTCGTCATTTAATGATGAATTGCAATCTGAAGAGTAAAAAGTGGAGGGCTATATATTGGAGCACTTGCAAACTTTACACGGAGCGTGAGTTTAATGATTCAATTTCTGAGATTCGAGCCTCAAAACCACTGGTTTATAAAAAATTAGAAGATGCTGGATAGGGAAGGTGGTCACGAGCATATTGCCCTGCAACCAGGTACAACTATTTGACATCAAATTCTGTAGAATCACTAAATTCCTTGACAGCAAGAGTTCGGAAAGTTCCAATAACCATGCTAATGGAGTACTACAGAGGCCTTCTACAACAATGTTATTGTGACCGCCGAGAAAGATATAAAGGTAATTCATAATAATGTATATTATGTTTTGTTGACCGTTTCATATATTTAAGCATATTGTAATTTTTTAATTTTAGATGCACCAAAGGATGAACTTACTGATTGGGAAACCGCAAAAGTAAATGATAGAATGGTCAAGAGCGCCACTTGGGTTGTTAAAGGGATTGAGATGTTCAAATTGAACCAAGTTACTGATTCACGACTGGTTCATGTTGTTGACTTTAAAAAACGAGAATGCACTTGCCGTAAATGGCAATTATCAGGTTTACCCTGTGGCCATGTGTGTGTAGTATCTAGAGCTGAATCTTTGAATAACAATAGCAGTTGGGCGTTAAAATGGTTTAAGAAAACAGAACTAAAAAATATGTACCAAGAAAAGGTGTATCCTTTAAAAGACAGTAAACAGTGGCGTACTCCTGATGACCTGCAAATTGTAAAACCACCGGTTCTTGTTAAGCGACAAGCAGGTAGACCAAAAGATAGAGACCGTATCCGTTCACAAGGGGAGGAACCGAAAAGCACAAAATGTACAAGGTGTGACAAAACAGGACACACAAGACACTCATGTTATGTACCATTGGTAACAACAAAGGTATTTCTTTATATTTAGTTTAAATTACATATTTTTATGTTTATTTTTTAGTAGCATTGTTTTTGAAAATTACGTTACATCTCAGAAACGTAAAGGAACAACAGAATCGAGCTCCCCTGCATCTCAATCACAGGAACAACAAGGGCAGAACAGAAGGGTCAGTCAAAGAACACGTTCAGATGTCGACCGGAGAGAGTCAAGCACCCCTTTTATATAGAACTGTGAATCATCTATTTCTCAATCACAACCAGGGTCCTTCGGTCACCATCAATGTATTCATTTGGACGATTTCTAGTTTATTTTAAGTATTGTCATATGATATGCGCATGACTAAATTGTGTTTTTTTAATTTCCGAACTAATTAAAATTTCATGGATTGTAACTTATTAGGATCTGTTGGATGTTGTTGACATAATGGCCTTTTTTAGTGGGTCTGGTTTGTGTTTTTTTAACTCCGCAACTATGTATACTTACCTTTTTTTTGTTGTTTGTGTTTTTTAAATCCGTAACTAAACTTTTAAAACTATTGATGTACTTTCTGAAACAAAGTCGCTCGAATAAATAATATTATTAGGATACGTTCATATCAAGTTTTAGATATAGGAATAATTCACTTTAGATAATGACATTGACCAATGGTATCTAAATAAAGTCGCTCGAATAAAAAAAGTAACACATTAATAATAATAAAATTAGATGATAGGACATCAACTACATAGTACTGAAAATAAAACAACACATTAGTAAAACGAATCATCCGATACCCAACCCTCCTCATCACTTGAAGTTTCAAGTTGCTCAGGGAAAAGCCCCATTTCCCATTGGTTTAGTAACTCCTCTTGTTCCTGCTCCCTGCGAGCGGCTTCATCACGTGCTTCGGCTTGTTCAAACTCCCTTAATACTTCTTCATCTTGTTCAAGTAGCAGGAGTTGTTCGTCACTTAAACCAAGGGGATTGGGTTCGTATTCCAGAGGTGGATTATTTGCCGACTCATTCTCAAGTGGAAGCATAGATAAAAGATCTTCAGGTATAATGTTTGCCGGTTCATCTTCGTTTAGCGTCTCATTTTCATTTAGGAATACCGGGAAGGGATGTTCCAGTGAAGTGTAATAAACCTGTTCATTTTGTGGTGGACTAGGGAATTGCTGAGAGAAATCTTTTTTTGACATTTTGTGAAAATCAGCTTGAGAGTTGAGTGTATGAGTTATGTATGTGTTGATTGAATGAGATGAGTGTATGCCTTGAATGTGTATTTATAGGCTACTTTTAAAAATTAGAATTTCAAACCAACAAAAAATCCCGCCCATATTTGTCAATTTGACTTTAAGTACATCAAAAGTGTATTTGAGTAACACAAATTAATAGCTTAAAATTTTTTAGCCGTACGTATTTTAGTCGCTTAAAAATTAAAAGAAACAAACCACCAGCAGCGGCGGAGAAAAGAAGCAAACGATGATTAGATCCGGTCCAAAGAATCAAATGACACAAATATTACCCAAATATTTCCCCCAAATCGACTACACTAACAGCGACGGGAAAAAACTCCTCCACATCGCTTCCAAGCTCCACGATCAGTTTTTCGCAACTGATAACGGATTAGTCTTCCTGTCACACGTATATATACACATCTCTTCATCTTACTTATCATTTTAATTATCATATTTAAGAGTTTATGAGAATATAGTTGTTATTTACAATATTGTATTCATAGGTACAGAAAGAAGACATCTTGTACATTTTGCCACTTGATTTCCAACATTTTCAGGTAGTATGTGTGATCCAAGAATTTTATGATGTGTTCGAAAGAAAACCCAAAGAAGCACTTCTATGCATGGGCGCTGCAGTACACAAGGTAAGAATATGTGAATAAGAGATGTTTGTTTACTCGATTCCTATGGCGTTTGACTATGAAGTTTTAATTTAAATAGGTCATCTGCTCCAATTCAAATGACGAAAAATGGCATGAGAGTGCAAAGGTAAACATTCGTTTGCACAACTACCCTGAATCTATGATTGCTTTGAAGAATTTGAAGGCAGCTTACATTGGTATATTTATTTCTGAATTCTGCTTTACTAAATTATAATTTATAATCTATGTTATGACGGATTAGTATCGTTTACCAGTTCAATATATAAATGTAATTGTACAGAAAGGCTAGTTTCTGTGCGTGGTACTGTGGTAAAGGTTAGCACTGTGAAGCCTTTGGTGGTACAAATGACTTTTACTTGTAGCAAATGTGGAACGGAAATTCACCGTGACTTCCCTGATGGGAAGTTTTCACCTCCTTCTGCTTGTGTAATTAACGGATGCAAAAGCAGATCTTTTAACCCAATTAGATCAAGTGCACGACCAATAGACTTTCAGAAAATAAGGTGCACTTACAAAATATGCTTCATATTTTTGTATGAATTTATATTATAATCTTTAACTATATATTTACTCTTTTAGAATTCAAGAGCTGTTGAAAGCTTAACATCATGAAGAAGGCCGTGTACCATGAACTGTTGAATGTGAGTTGGTTGAAGATCTTGTAGATTTGTGCATCCCTGGAGATGTTGTGACCATTACCGGTATACCAAGGGTGATTAACAATTACATGGATATAGGAGGAGGTATTTTCCAACACGTTATCATTCCATAATTTCTGACGAATTCTTTCATATTCTAGTTACATCAACTTATTATATTCCTATACATTAGTTTATGCGTGTTTTAGGTAAGGGCAAGAATCAAGGATTGTATTACTTGTATATAGAAGGAATTTCAATCAAAAATTCCAAGTCTCATTATGTGTCCGAGACTTTACAAGATACAAACCCGTGGCTATAGCTACGGACTTGCTAGATCAGTATTCTTTCAGTGAACGGGATTTAGAATTTGTTGCCAGATTTTCTTCAGAGCATGGTTGAGACGTCTTTCGTCAAGTACTGCAATCAGTTTGCCCCTCTATCTATGGGCATGAACTTGTTAAAGGTCCATAAAATGCTATACGAAATTATTTTTCCACTTATTGTTGCTGATTAACCGTTCGTTATATTTTTCCACTTATTTAGATAAACACAGAAACAAGTTTTTTTCACGTGTACCCTTGGTAAAATAACATATTAAGGTATAAGAAAATATGTATGTTTTCGTTAAACAGCTGGAATCACATTGGCACTATTTGGAGGAGTAAGAAAGCATTCAATGGATCAGAATAAAGTTCCTGTCAGAGGAGACATTCACGTAATCATTGTTGGTATGAAATAATTTAAATCATGCATTTTATTTTGT
The DNA here is from genome assembly GCA_030686995.1 of Artemisia argyi. Classification (NCBI taxonomy): domain Eukaryota; kingdom Viridiplantae; phylum Streptophyta; class Magnoliopsida; order Asterales; family Asteraceae; genus Artemisia; species Artemisia argyi. The sequence goes on from JARVZY010002775.1 coordinate 278,311, forward strand.
ATTTGTGTATATTCGCAATTCAGTATTTGTAGACTGACCTGTGACCTCCATATGTCCCATATTAGGCGATCCTGGTCTAGGAAAGAGTCAGCTACTACAAGTAGCTACTTCAGTTTCACCACGAGGTATATATGTTTGCGGGAATGCCACAACAAATGCTGGACTCACGGTTGCTGTGGTGAAGGATTCAATGACCGGTGACTATGCCTTTGAGGCTGGTACATTGTTTTTTTTTTTTTTTTTTTTTTTTTTTTTTTTTTTTTTTTTTTTTTGAAATTGACTACATTGATCGGATATGTTGTGTTTTTCAACAGGTGCCATGGTACTGGCAGACAAGGGATTGTGCTGTATTGATGAATTTGATAAAATGTCTGCACAACACCAGGTTAGTCTTCAATTAATATCTCACATAGCTTAAAAAATATATTAAACAAATACTATATAGAAGTATCTGTTGACATTTATAAGCACCAGTATCTACTGGAAGCTATGGAGCAACAACGTGTATCAGTTGCCAAGGCAGGACTAGTAGCAAGTTTATCGGCTCAAACAACTGTTTTAGCAGCAGCAAACCCTGTTGGTGGTCATTACAAGTACATATTGCTTTCGATTTTATTTATTAATTATCAATAAACCTTTTTTTCAAATTGCTTTGATTCTACTGATTGCATATTTTGGTTGTAGCCGGGCGAAAACTGTGAATGAAAATTTGAAAATCAATGCTCCTCTCCTATCACGGTTTGATTTGGTTTTCATATTACTTGACAAGCCTGATGAGCTACTTGACAAACGAGTTTCGGAACACATTATGTCAGTAAGTGAATATTAGTTCTATTAGAGCTATATTGACTATATGCCAAGTCCTTCCGTTGTAGTGGATTACCTCTTTTGAGGATACATTATGTCACCTATTTGGTCGTTTTATCTTATAGCTTGTGCCGCGAGTGACAATCACAGTGTAACGGTTTCTTTTTCTTGCAGCTGCATGCTGGCCATGTGGATACATCACAAGCTTTGAAAAAACTTAAGGGTGTGTACTTATCCCAGTAGATTTATTTATCCTAGAGGTGGCAATTTAAGACCCATGGGTAAAAGTTGGGTAAAGTTGGGTAAATATTTTCAATGGGATGAGTTTAGTTGGGTATTGTCAAATAATTTAGATGGGTCAAGATGGGTTTAGTGATTTTAATTAATAAATATTGATGGGTCTAGTTGGGTAAAATAACACAACAACATGGGTCTAAGTTGGCTATTTACTAAAATTCTAAAAAAACTCATAGTTTTTGTCTATTTTTTACATTTTCGACATTTTTTTACGTTTTCATCCGTTTTTTACGTTTTCGACCATTTTTTTACGTTTTCGTCAACTTTTTTACGTTTTCGTCCGTTTTTTTTACGTTTTCAATCCTTTTTTACGCTTTCGTCAGTTTTTTTTTTTTACGTTTTCGTCATTTTCTTTACGTTTTCGACCGTTTTTTTTAAGTTTTCGTCCGTTTTTACGTTTTCGTCAGTTTTTTTACGTTTTCGATCGATTTTTTACGTTTTCATCAGTTTTTTTACGTTTTCGACCGTTTTTTTTACGTTTTTGTCCATTTTTTTACGTTTTCGTCCGATTCTTTACGTTTTCGTCCGATTCTTTACGTTTTCGTTAGTTTCTTTACGTTTTTGTCAATTTCTTTACGTTTCTTTACGTTTTCGTCTGTTTTTTTACGTTTTCGACCATTTTTTTACGTTTTTGTCTGATTCTTTACGTTTTCGTCAGTTTTTTTTACGTTTTCGTCATGTTTTTTACGTTTTCGTCAGTTATCTTTACGTTTTCGTCAGTTTTTTTACATTTTGGTCCGTTTTCTTACGTTTTCGTCTGATTCTTTACCTTTTCATCAGTTTCTTTACGTTTTTGTCAGTTTCTTTACGTTTTCGTCTTGTTTTTTTTACGTTTTTTTTTTCAGTTTTTTAACGTTTTCGTCAGTTTTTTTACGTTTTCAATTGATTTTTTACGTTTTCATCAGTTTTCTTTACGTTTTTGTCAGTTTTTTACGTTTTGGTCCGTTTGTTTACGTTTTCGACCATTTTTTAACATTTTCATCCGATTCTTTACGTTTTCGTCAGTTTCTTTACATTTTTGTCAGTTTCTTTACGTTTTCGACTGTTTTTTACGTTTTCGTCTGATTCTTTACCTTTTCGTCAATTTCTTTATGTTTTTGTCAATTTTTTTACGTTTTCGCCAGTTTTTTTTACGTTTTCGTCGGTTTTTTTACGTTTTCGTCTGTTTTTTACATTTCCAAAAGTTTTTTTTACGTTTTCCTTTGTTTATTTACGTTTTTGACAGTTTTTTTATGTTTTCGTATGATTTTCTACGTCTTCGTCCGTTTTTTTATGTTTTAAACTGCTTTGTAACGTTTCCGTCTGTTTTTTTTTACATTTTCATCAGTTTTTTCTATGTTTTAGTCTAATTTTTTACTTTTTCATCAGTTTTTTACGTTTTTAAAACCTAAAAAAGCAATCAAAAAGGTAAAAAACTTGACGAAAAAGCAAAAAAAAACTGACGAAAACGTAAAAAGCGGACGAAAACATAAAAAAACAATCAAAAACGTAAAAAACTGACAAAAACGTAATAAAGCGAACTAAAACGTAAAAAAACCGATGAAAACGTAAAAATGATGACGAAAACGTAAAAAAATGGGACACAAACATAAAGGAAGGTCAAAAATGTAAAAAAAAACTGACAAAAACGATAGACAAAAATGTAAAAAAGCAGATGAAAAGGTAAAAAAACATTCGCAAACTTAAAAAACCTGACGAAAATGTAAAAAATCGGACGAAAACGTAAAAAAAAACTGTCAAAAATGTAAAAAAAGGACGAAAACGTAAAGAAACTGACAAAAACGTAAAGAAACTAACGAAAACATAAAAAAACGATTGAAAACGTAAAAAATCGGACGAAAACGATAAAAAAAACAGTTGAAAACGAAAAAAAACGGACGAAGATGTAAAAAAACTGACGAAAATGTAATAAAACGGACGAAAACGTAAAAAAACTGACGAAAACATAAAAAAAGGGACGAAAACGTAAAAAAACTGACGAATACGTAAAGAAACTGACGAAAACGTAAAAAAACTGACGAAAACGTAAAAAATTAGACGATAACATAAAAAAACGGTCGAAAACATAAAAAAACTGACGAAAACATAAAGAACCTCACGAAAACGTAAAAAAACGGTCGAAAACGTAAAAAAACTGTCGAAAACGTAAAAAAACGGACGAAAGCGTTAAGAAACTGACGAAAACGTAAAAAAAACGGTTCAAAACGTAAAAAATGGACAAAAATGTTAAAAAACAGTTGAAAATGTAAAAAACCGGACAAAAACGTATAAAACTGACGAAAACGTAAAAAATCGGACGAAAACATAAAAAAACAGTCGAAAACGTAAGAATACTGACGAAAATGTAAAGAAACTGACGAAAACGTAAAAAATGGTTGAAAACATAAAAAAAACTGTCGAAAACGTAAAAGAACGGACGAAAACGTAAAGAAACTGATGAAAATGTAAAAAAACGGTTGAAAACGTAAAAAAATTGTCGAAAACGTAAAAAAATTGACGAAAACATAAAGAAACTGACGAAAACGTAAAAAAAACGGTTGAAAACGTTAAAAAACGGACGAAAACGTTAAAAAACAGTTGAAAACGTAAAAAAAACGGACACAAACGTAAAAAAGACGAAAAAAGTAAAAAAAACGGACCAAAATGTAAATAAAACGGACGAAGCGTGAAAAAACGGACGAAAACAAAAAAAACACGAATAATTATTGATGAATAAAAGGATAAAGGTGAAATACCCAAAAAAGCCCGACCCGACCCTACCCAAGACTCATTTGACCCAAACTCATCTAGACTCATCCTTCCAAGTGACCCATCTATACCCATACCCATCTATACCCATACCCATCTAATACCCACGACCCAACCCAACCATTTTGCCACCTCTAATTTATCCCATTGGGTGTTTGAATGAGAGGGCTCTTTATATGTATGGTGCAGAATCTTGAAGTGATAACGTCACAGACCTGAATGGAAAGAATGGTTCATTAGTCAAAAGGTTAAGAATTGATCCGAGGCACGACCGTGATTTTGTTCCATTGCCTGGTCCTCTTCTTCGTAAATATATCGCCTATGCAAAAACTTTTATATTTCCAAGGTGAAATAACAAACCATTCATGATGCAACATCCATTCTTCAAGTTTTTTCATCACAATATTTTTATTTTTCTATAAAGGATGACAAGACAAGCAGCAAAAATCCTGCAGGAGTTCTACTAAAACTCAGAGACCGCAACATGTCTGCTGATGGCACACCGATAACAGCAAGGCAGTTAGAAAGTCTAGTAAGGTTGGCAGAAGCACGGGCTAGGATTGAGTTGAGAGAAGAAATAACCGTTCAAGATGCTATGGTAAGTTCATTTAGTACAAATGCAAGGCCACATTCTTATATACTAATACATGTTTATATTCCACAATATCTTAATGGTTTGTTGGCTCAATATATGTATACAAAAGGATGTTGTTGAGATAATGAAGGAATCCTTGTTTGACAGGTATGTTGATGAGCATGGACTTGTGGATTTTGCTCGGAGTAGTGGGATGAGTCATCAGAAGGAAACAAAGCGATTCTTAAGTACTCTAAACAAGGAATCAGAGTTGACACAGAAAGACTGCTTTTCTATATCGGTAAACACCAACTTCGTATTGTTATCATAAGCATTTCTGCGTGGTGATTACTATCCGTTATAATGGGGAAGTAACCTCCTTATAATATTTTCAGGAAATCTACAGTTTGGCTGATAAGATCGGGTTAAGAGTTCCAGATATTGATACGTTTGTGGAAAATCTAAACATTGCTGGCTATTTACTTAAAAAGGGCCCCAAAACATATCAGATAAAATTTGTACCTGCATTAAGTACTGGCTGGTAATATTATGAGCAAATAGTTATATATTTTTCTCCCTATTTTCAGGTGGTATCATCATCATATTGCCGGAGCCAACCGTCGAGGGGGTTAGCATAAGTCGGAAAAATCATCTTATGCTTATGACATTATTTAATGCGAGTAGTTGACAAGCCTATCTTTTTGTTTAACTGTATTTTATTTTGGGAAACACAAATTAGTCGCTTAATCTTTTAGCCGTAAGTAGTTTAAACCTTGGCTATTTTGCTTAATATCAATACTCCAATAAGCTAAAGAATGAAAATTAAACTACGTCTTAAGTCGCTCCAACCCGGCATTAGTACATATGTTACCCCTCTCATCATAATGTTAACCAAATATAACGACTTTTCAACTGCTGTCATACGACTTTGGGAAATAATGTGAAAGTGAATTTAAGAGCTGTGGCATGGAAAAACAAAATTGGATCACAAAACCAATATACCAACTACACATCCCACAAGATTCTCATAACTAATGTCCAATATCAACAGTTTGGTTTCAATACTAAAACTATGAAATAAAAAGATGATGGTGATGATGATAATAATAATAATAATAATAATAATAATAATAATAATAATAATAATAATAATAAAAGGCATTTGCAATAACATAATAACATTAATTCATATTAATCATAACATAATTAATAAGTACATAAACATGATTATCCATGATAACCATGTAATTACAGCATAATTTTTGAAATTAAGGTGATTCTTAACCAAACCCTAGCATAGCATGACTTGCCCAAAAGATAACCTTAAACAACTAATAACCAACAACAAAGCATTAAACACTGACCAACAAAAGAAACCCCCAACACACAAATCCCACCAGATCAATATTCGAACTTCTCCAGCTTTTCAATGAAGGCGACCAAGTTACGAATGCGAACACGCTTCTGTGAAGCATCGACGAGCAGTTTAGCAAAGTCACTTGAATAAATAAGTAAAAAAAAAAGTCGCTGAAACAAAAATGCCTAAACATAATTACAAGTCACATAGGTGCAGGCCACGTGCAACCTAACATGTCAAGTCAGTTAATGGCATTGACCAAGAGTAATTACTAAAAAAGTTGGATTTTAGAAAGTCGCTTTTTTGTTCAACTAAAAGGTCGCTTCGTTCAATTTTTTGAGTAATTTTCTATAAGCAATTAACCCCTACTTAACACGACTATCCACACACACCTTTATTCATTTCTCAACCAATGGCTTAAATAATGAACAAAATGTTTGAAATTCTAAGGGGACCCCTTACTTGGGAAAATAGAAAATGTCGCTTAAATAATAGTACGACGCTCAAATCTTTTATAAAGTCGCTAAAACAAAATTAAATCAGTTTATAATTACAACGATTCAAAACAAAAGTAAAAATATAAAAAGTAAACTAACCATTCAATTATCCACTGGAAATTTGACATAAAGCACGATTCCCAATTGAGGTTTCAAACAACTGTGGATCTCCAAGCATCCATCAACCCAATTCATATAGATACACACTTTTTGTATAAAGTAATTAAAGAAAAAAAAATAAATACACAAATAAAAATAAACTTAAAATACCATTTTCATTAACATAAATTAAATGATTACATCATTTTCATTACATCATCACCATTTAAAACAACTTAACAGCAAAAGATTACCAAAAGAAACAACAAGAGGCAACCACCAACAAAGAACTAATCATAAACTTCGAGAATAGAGATGTGCTCCTCTTTCTCAGTCAACCCTTGATGAAGTTCTGTCAAGAGAGCAGTGATCACCTCCAACCTGTTACGAAGCCTGACCAGAGCCGTATGTTCACAATAATACACATCCCCAGCAGACTTTTCTTCATCGTGATTCAAAGACCATAACTCTGCCAATCGAGCTGTTTTTTGTTGGATTGTGGATTGTAGTTCATTGCGTCTTTCTCCAAGAAACCTTATGAAAACTTCGTCTTCAACATGCTCATGACCATACACAAACTTGAAAGCTTTGTGTAGTTCTTGAGATCCAGAAAGATGTTTAAGTTCGGTGAGAAGGGGAGTTTGATCATCAGTTGCCATTGAACAAATGATTAGAGTACAAATTATTAATTTGGGTGAAAAGTTAAGTATAAAAAAAGAAGAGATGAATGGTAATTATATATGTATTGAGATTGATACCAATAGTCGTGATTCATGATTACTAAAGTTAAGTGAGCAATTAATTTGCAGAGATGGTTTATTTTCCCATGCAAAAATATCAAATAGCTTTCATACATGAAAGTAGTAATAACATATTCAACCCTTCAACTTATGATAATCAAAACTTACAAAACAAAGATGTACTTATTGTTAAAAATCGTGTTTTATGAATTAATTTCATGTTATGTTAGTAAATCATATGAAGAAATATGTTTTGCATTTTCATCATGTGTTGTTTAAACTAATAAACAATGAATATATTGCATTTTACGAAACATGGATGGAGAAAATAAAATTGTTACAATTGATTGGTTGATTATTTAAAAAGCATATTCGAAAATGAACATGGATTGTGATAAAAAAAATGAACAAAATGTTTGAAATTCAAAGGGGACCCCTTACTTGGGGAAATATAAAATTTCGCTTAAATAATAGTACGACGCTCGAATTTTTTATAAAGTCGCTAAACACGTATTTTTAAGAGTATTTAAAGAAGTTGGTACCTTTATGTAAAAGTACTTAAAAAGTTGATGTGTAAAGTATAAAAAGGAAAAAGTGTTGAAAAGGTTGGTGTGTAAAGTACAAAGGGTTGACATGTTGATAAGTCGCTCAAATTTAGTCGTTTGATTGCTACGAGGTTGGGAATTGAAGATATTAAGGGGATCAAATGACCTAAGTGTATCAAATTTATACTTCTTTGTATCGTTAGCCATGTTACATGAATTGTTAATGTTTATCAATTTGTAGTGTTACATTTTATGCTTATCAATTTCATACATAATTAAACATAATCAAAATGCATAACTTTATAACATAATATATGTAATATTGCAAAGCATTTTGTTACAACATTGAAAAATTTAAACAAAAGCTTTGCAAACTACAACAAGTCACATTACTTAAAAAGTTTGACATAGATTAACCTACTACAACAACAGTTAAACAACAACTATTTAGAAAGTGCAAATAAACAAATACTTATCAAGTTACTGAATATTAGAGCATCAACAAAGGGAACCATTGTTGCTTCACATTTTCTTGACCATTGTACGTCCAACATCTTGACAAGCAACTTCTTCGTCCTTAGCAACTTCTTCATCCTTAGTAACACGCTTAAACTCAACAAAAACATGGCTTCCAATAGATTCAAATTCAATAAAAAGATTCCTACCTTTTAAAGTTCTACCTTGAAAATGTCTTTTCTTTGACACATACTGGATAACAGTTGCGCCTCCAACTGCAGGAACTTCATCTAGGTTGTTAAATAGCCTTTTCCCATTTAAAGGACTAGATTCACAAACTTTATTGTTGGTCGACACATACGGGATGGCATTAGACCCTCCCACGACTGACACAGCTGGAACATCCTGAGTGTCATCATCTAAAGCTTCTTCAAAGTCATTAAAAAGATTCTTACATTTAAATGGACTAACTTTAAAACAAGCTTCCTTAGACACATGTTGGATAACAGTAGACCCTCCCACACTTGACACAGCCGCAACATCATGAATGTCATCATCAACAGCATCTTCAAATTCATGAAAAAGATTCCTACCTTTGAATGGAGTAGCTTTGAAACCAATTTCCTTTGACTCATTTTGGATAACAGTAGACGATCCAACTGTATGACCATTGTCAACATCATTAACAACCTTGCTACCCTTTATAGGACTAGAACCAAACCCACTTTCAATTTCAGCAAGGGACCTTAAAAAAGTCGGAGACCTACAGCCACACTTGCAGTTCTTTGGAATGTACGGGCTGTTAACAGACCTTAAAAATGACGGGAAATCATTAAAATCATCATTATATGGAAGCTCTCCCCTCCCTCTAAAAAGACTAGCTTCACTTGCTTCAGTCCAAACCTTAACATAAGGTGTCCTCAAGATATCTGGGAATTTTCTTCTGATTGTTCCCATGCACGTATTTCTTCCAAATTATTATCAAGATCATTTCTTCTTTTTTCATGAAATCTAACTCGAGATGTTACCTCAACGTTAGGGTCATCAAAAGGCAAGTTCTTATAATAACGGTCAACTAAGACTGACTGGGGAATTGCACTGACAAAGACCTCAATGACTCCATGAATGTTAGCCAACTCAAACATTTTCTTAACATCACTATCAGTTTTGACAATGGTCAAACCTTCTTCTAAACTACATCCAGGTTTACAATAGAACCAGGCCCATATATCTTCTTTTATGTTTTTCAACAAAAGGTCACACATTTCAAAATAAGATAACCTACATGACTTAGGTAACTTCAAGTTTATAATTTCCCCACCAACATACCTTAAGGGAAGAACCATAAAAATACTACCATGCCACACCTCGAAGACGAACTCATCAAGAATATGGGAGTCCCTGTGTAACAGTTGAAAGAATTAAAAGAAACATATATTAGTAAACAAATCATTTAACTAGAATAGAAATAATAATACACAAACTTACATCCAATTTTCAAACACCATGTCACCAGATCTTGTTGGTGATGATTTTAAAGATCCCATCCCTATGGTAAAAACTTAAAACACAAAGAAAATTGTGTGGTAAATTAGGTTATTAAGTTGATGTTTCCCTAGATATGTGGGGCTTTTTATATCTCATACATATTGGATAATAGACCTAGTGCTATTTTTATTTTGGACAATAGATAGAACCTAGAATGCATGGGTTCATTTGGTTCCCTAGATATGTGTGAACACTTTACACACCAACCTTTTCAACACTAAAAAGTGTGTGCTTTCATGTTAGTTTTTTTTAATTGGTGTTTAGTAGCATAAAGCACAATAAAAAATGAGATGCAGATGACCGAATGGTACATTGTAGAAAAGCCTTATGTTAGTGGGCATGTTATGTTTAAAAAACAACTTTCGAACCAATACAGAATGCAACTAAACAACAAACTCGACACCCATACCTAGAACCAAATTACACACACATACAAGTTGCATACTCTTTACAAACATGCCTGAATATAAACCATAATCTCTTTTCACTTAGACCACCAATTACACCAACTTTTGTATCCATAAAGGCATAAACAACTAGTGATCACGTTATATTTGGGATAATACAATACTTAATCGCTCAAGTTTATAATATTACACTATCTAGAGCACGACGGCTCAAGCCTTGTGAAGGCCTAAAGCGAAATTCAAATACGAGACCTAAATTTTTTCGGTTTTTTCCTCTTTGCTAAATATTAGCTTTTCGATTCATTTGATTTATAGAACTTCTAATTATCAATTCAAGAACACGATGAGAATCTAAGAGTTTATTCAAAATAGAGGTAAATACTAGTAATATAAGGAAAAAAAACTTTATACGGAGTAATAATTTATATGTATGGCTAAATAATTGAACCAACATAAACGAGGCTTGTTCATGCTTATTAGTTTTGGTTCTCCGGACAAACAAAGTAACATGTAGATAACCCAAACGGATGGGCTCGATATAAGCAACTAGAGTACAAATACAAAAAATTGAACCCATTAAAGGTATTTGGGCCAGTCATTGTTTACAAATGGTACAACATAATGGATAGATGTTTAAACACAAACCCTGTGTGTAAAAAAAAACTCAGTCATTTGTTCACGGTATGCAAGTGCAGCCTGAACAGGATCCTCAACATCTAATGACATACCATAAGCCAAGCGATATAAAAAGATGCATACCCAAATACCACAATCACCAAATATCCCGCTCTGTTTCGGTATTTTGTCAGGGTGATAAAAGGTAATGGCGTATGTTGAAGGATCTATGCATTTCTTCTGAAATACTTGCGCTTGACTTAGCACCTCAGGTAGTTGAGTCTGTGGCAAAGTGTAATAAGGATTCAAACAGTGTAATGTATAAACCTTAATTAAACGGATATTTACACGAACCTGTAAACATTCCATCACTTGGAAATAAAAATCTGTCAATGCATCGACAAAAACTTGGCCACTGTCGTAAAATGTAACTAGTCCCGTCTCTATCTCGAAACATGCAAGAAACCAGTGACTTTCTGTTTCATTAATAGGCATAAAAACCTACAGTGGATGTGTGGCAAAAATCATCAAAATAATATAACAAGCCAAGAAAATACGGGAGCAAAACAAAAGGAATTACCTGCTTAACATCGAACCATGGAATGGAGTACCTCTCCCCATTAGCATACCACAAAGGCAGCGAGTTTTGAAGTATAAGCTGTACAAAGTAGCCACTAACAATAGCCCAATCAGCCGTATGGGTCTCACATGCCACATGTAGTTTCCCCACAACTCTATATGCTGTAAATTGGGAAACATAAACGAGTGTGAACAAACTTAAAATAAAATATTTCAATCCGGTGATCATGTTGCTAGTTCAAAAGATCATACTGCTGATCATCCGGCTAGTTTGAAAGAAACTATTTGTAGGGTGAATTACAGATGTTATATTACTTGCCTCATCTAGTAGCCAACCTTGCCTTTTGGGGTCTAAGCAAACTAAACTTTCCCAGAAACTTCTATCAACAGTCACATCTTCACACCATGGGAACTTACAATTTAGCAGACCAGTTTCACAAAGATATTGGCGGTATTGATCCGAAAAATAAACCTTGTTGACATCTTTGTGTCGGCGTTTGAGATCCTGGTATAAGACACAATTACACTTATAATCATAAATGAAAATTACAAAATAATTTATACAATCAAATAACAACTTTTAATACCTCAACCCACGGCTTAACATGCTTAAGCTGTTCCGTCATATCTGGATTCAGTAAGCCAAAGCATTGTGCTTTCCTTACCGCCTTTTCTGAATATGCTTTTGTCCAGTAATACACATTAGCTTCACCGGAACATTTACTCTTCTTTGTAGGGACGATGCGAGCTAAAGTATTTTTCCAGTGATTTGTTGCCTTAAGCGCTACTGCCCATTTCTTTCGTTCACTTTCATCCTGTAACATCTTTTCCTCTTGCATCCTTATCATCTTATCCTCCTCCCTCATCAACCTCTTCTGCTCTTCCCTCAATTTTTCTAATGTTTCACGTCGTGATCTCAATTCTTCTTGAATAATAAATTCCTGTGAAAGTAAAGTTACTTTTTATAATTATTATCATATATTATGGTACAAAATTACTGTACATATATATACAATCAAATTGTAATTCACCTTTGAAACATCATCATATTCATCAAATTCTACACATTGTGAGAAAGCAGTATCCATACTTGAATGAAACAACTCAAGAAAACAATCATTGAGCTCGTCACAAAACTCTCCACTTAGATTCCGGAGATCATCATCAAAAACCAATTTCTCGTGCGAATGAAAATATAGTGGTTAAAAGATAAATTATATTTTTAACCTTGGCATGTGAATGTAAGTAAAAAAGGTAACAGGTTATAATACCCCATTTCTTTCTCGAGCAAGAACCTGAATAATTCCCTCTAGTTTGAACAAACGGGCATTAAGCTCTGTAATAACACCATCCTGAATTATGCTAATCTCTAATAAACTGCTTTGACTATTGCGTATAATAGGTAAATGTTTCCATTCTACTTTGCCACGTTTGCGTGCTGTGGCCAACTTGTTTAAATACTCATCACCGATATGTGTGGTTTTCACTGGGGGAGTTCTAGGTATGTAATCATTGAAAAAATCCATAAACTGTATATACCAATCACATTTCCTCTCAGCTAATGTAGGCCTAAGATCTTGAACAACATTTGATTCCTTACACAAAAAATAAATAAATAAATTTAATTAATTCATAATAAGATAAATCATTAATACAACAATTTGGATGAAGATATCTACCTTTCCAAATAGGTACTTATAATCTGATATCTTAAATGTTGTGTTCTTTGACCATGATATTCCTCTGGGTACCATTTCTGGCAATTTATTCCACCAAATAATGCTTCTTTCAAATGATTCCAGTATCCATATCTATAAAATGGCAAGAAATAATTCAGATTCGTTGAAAAAAAATACCATAAGTAAGTGGGAAAGAGTATATTGATTAAAAAAAAAATACTAACCTTGAAAGCCCAAACGAAGCCTGAAAGCGTATATGTTGGAACAAACTTTCGGTCTTTGTTAATACCTTCAAGGAATTTAGACTTGTGTTTAGAAGCCACATCCAAAATTTGATCATATAATCGTCTCCAAATATACTCCCCCCGTGGAAAAGCATCCCAGTCATCAAGGTTTTCAATCAATCGAAATAGTGTATCATCAACTTCTTCAACCAATAATCTGCCCATAAAGATAACCTCCAAGGCTAACAATAGACAAAGACGTACTGCATCTTCATCGTATATAATACCAAATGAATGTTCATCTTGAATGAGACCAAAGATATCTAAACTAGTGACCTTTTTACCTACATGGTTTGGGAAAACCCTGTTCCTAAAATTGAGATGTCCTGACTTATATGAGCCTAAATTTACATTTCCAAAACGAAAACCTGTGATAAGACAAAATTCTGGTCTGCCGAAATGTATAGGACGCTCTTCAACATAATATACAATTGGCATATCATAATGAGCATTACTCGGACAACATTGTTTTTGTAAGATATAATCTATCATATGTGGTTCGTGATCAAAATAAGAAAGGTCCAACCATTTACCAAAACAAGTAGCCCAAAACAACTTCCTACGGTTTTGATCCAATTTTGATTTTATCAGAGAAAAGTAATTGGGTTTACTTCTAATAATGGGTTTGGCTTGATATTCCTACATTAACAAAAAAAAAAAAAAAAAAAAAAAAAAAAAAAAAAAAAAAAAAAAAAAAGATAATCAAACACCAAAAAATAGTAACCCCCACATGAATATAATGGATCTGATGAAGCAATATTTGGTTGCAAACTAAACTATGAAATTGAATGCAAAGGTAAACAAACATAATTAAACCAATTTAAATCAAATAAATATGCAGACATGTCATGTATAACAATATATGCAAGTGTAAAGCATTTTCATTATACGAATACGAATATGATTTACAAAATGTATAGAATAATGGTCGAAACATAGTATACATACCCTGATATGAAACAACATTAAGATTCTTTTAAGGTTACAAGTTTGCAATTGCAAAAGATGGGTCTTGGTTTGTGAGAGTATAGTAGTGTTTTTTGTGTTTTTGGGATATAAAATTTAAAATATACAACGGGCCATTAGTTGGGGATATAAAAAAAGTCGCTCGGATATTTGAATATCGCTCAGATATTCTACTTATTTCGCTGGATAATTAGGATTAAAAAAGTGTGTAAAAAATGCTTTAATACGAATTATTAGTAAAAAAAATTGTTGAAAAGGTACAAAAAAAGGTTGAGGTGTAAAGTACAAAAAGGTGAAAAATTGTCAGTTGCTTAAAACTTTTCGCTAGTTCGCTCGGCTTTGAGAAGGTTCAAAAAGAATAAAATATTATTTATCGAAGCTTGACTATTTTGGAGGAAAATGACAAAATAAAAGGTCGCTCGAACTTTTGATAAGTCGCCTGTGATAAGTAGCACAAAAGTAACCCTTACACATTATGACTGGGCACTACTTTTGTGGTGCCACATGTCAAACTTATGTCAACTTCGCTAGTCGCTCGGGCCATTTCAAGAAACAAACCTACTTAGGTACAAAAAATCCCACCACTTTGAGCGACTGGCCAGTCTCAAATTTAGCCCTTATATTTGTTGTTGTTTTAAAGTTGAGTGGGTAACCGCCTATATGAGATAATTGAGAAGTGAAAAATTAAATATTATTTGTGTAAAGTGAAAACCCTAGTTTCAATCTAAAACCGGGCTAACCAAAGCCCATTCGGTACATTGTTTTTAGACATTTGTCAAATTTGGTTTACTAACACTAAAACCTTTCGAGCCTAAATCAACTACACAAGTTTGAAAATATGGTATCTACAACTATAGTATAGAAAACTAGTTGATGGAGTTTCAGATCAGTTGCGCGCTTCTGGGATAACAGATGCTACTGGACCTTCTGGTAAGTTTGCTATTTTGCTATATTTAATTTGTAGATACCATATTTTCAAACTTGTGCAGTTGACACAGGCTTGAAAGGTTTTAGTGTTAGTAAACCAAATTTGACAAATATCGAAAAACAGTGTACCTAGTTAGCCCAATTTTAGATTGAAACTAGGGTTTTCACTTTACACCAACAATAATTAATTTTTCACTTTCCAATTATCTCAAATAGGCGGCTACCCGTTCAACCTTAAAAAACAACAAAAACATCATCCGCACTTATGGTATAATCTGAACACAATTAATTTTGCTACTTTTATTTTTGTTGTTGTTATTATTATTATTTTTCAATAGCTTCTAATTAATTTTTATAATTCAAATATTAGGCGCCAAAGAAGGATGCGGCAAATCCGTCATAATCATCATTATCGAAGTCTAGTGGTGGAGTCCAAAAAAAGCAGGTCAAATTTTGGTATTTCTAATTGCTTATAAGTAAATTTTTGGGTATGATCTGGTTTATTTTGTCTAATAATTTGGTTTGGCTTAGTTTTGAGAAGCTCAAAACCAAGTAAGCCTTAAGTCAGCTACATAAACAGTAACAAACACCCTTTAAGTGATGAAATAAAACAGACATCATGGCCTAAATAATATAACTAATATGAGTAAGAATAGTTTTTCAAAACTAAATCAAGCCAAATTATTAGTCAAAATAAACCACATCACACCCCAAAATTTACTTATAAGTAAGTAGAAATACGAAAATTTGACCTGCTGTTATGCACTCCACCACTAGACTTGGATAATGATGATTATGACGGATTTGCCGGATCCTTATTTGGCGCCTAATATGTGAATTAAAAAAATAAATCAGAAATTGATGAATAATAATAATAATAATAATAATAATAATAATAATAATAATAATAATAATAATAATAATAATAATAATAATAATAATAATAATAATAATAGTTATAATAATAATAATAATAATAATAATAATAATAATAATAATAATAATAGTAGTAGCAAAATTAATTGTGTTCAGATTATACAATAAATGTTGATGATTTTTTTATTTATTTTTTATTTTTTTATTTTTTTTTTAAGTTAAGTGGGTAACCGTCTATCTGAGATAATTGGGAAGTGAAAAATTAAATATTGTTTGTGTAAAATGAAAACCCTAGTTTCAATCTAAAACTGGGCTAACCAAAGCCCATTCGGTACATTGTTTATAGACATTTATCAAATTTGGTTTACTAACACTAAAACCTTTAAAGCCTTTATCAACTACACAAGTTTAAAAATATGGTACTTTGGAGATAGAAAGTGTATAAACGTGTGCTGAGTAAATAAATGTGTTAGGTAGTGTTCAAAAAAAGAGTAAATGTGTTTGGTGGGTGGGTGCATGCCCTATTAATTTAAGAGGGTATTTGGTTGGAGGTTTTAAGGCCGAAAGTAATTGGTTTTTTTGGTGATCAAGTCTTTGCTTATGTGGCACTTCTATTGACTTCGGGGGTTGGCACCCATCTCTCACCCAAAATCACATCACCCACTCCCAATCAATCCCCTTATGCCACATCATTCACTTACTTTTTCCATCACTCATTTCAATTTTGTTGGCATCACCTCTTCCCATGCATGATCCAATCACTCAAAATCAATCCCCTCTTAAACAGTCAAAAATTAAATGCTAACTTTCGAATACTTTCCTTCTTCCCGTGCGTGAATCTTTCACTCAAATCTCATCCCGTGTGGCATTACCAGGGCAACGGTGGCGGTGTTGCCGTGCATGATGCTTCACGTCCCGTGCCTTCATCCATACGTTGCCAACCTCCTTAGTCCTATTATTACCTCAATATTATTGATTGAGTAAAGCCTTCCTTTTACAGAAGGTTGACATGACTACTTCAACATTGTTTGAATTTTACGTGGAAAATTAAACAAATGATTAAAATTTAAGTTTTAAAAAGTTATTTTGAAATCTGAACATTACTCAAGTTTAAGCTTTTTAAATTTAAGCAAAAACATTTTTACTTTATATGTAACATCAATTATGTAGCAAATCAAGGTATGTTACGGGACGCGCGGGTAAAGAAATTCGAAATAATCTGAAAAATTAAGTTTATCATATCATAATAAACTTATGTAAGTACACACGTCTCAAAATAATCCGAAAGTAATTGGTTTTTTTAGTGATCAAGTCTTTGCTTATGTGGCACTTCTATTGACTTAGTCCTATTATTACCTCAATATTATTGATCGTGTAAAGCCTTCCTTTTACAGGAGGTTGACATGACTACTTCAGCATTGTTTGAATTTTACATTGAAAATTAAACAAACGATTAAAATTTAAGTTTTAAAAAGTTATTTTGGAAACTGAACATTACTCAAGTTTAAGCTTTTTAAATTTTAAGATTTTTTTTTTTTTTTTTTCACTTTATATGTAACATCAATTATGTAGCAAATCAAGGCATGTTACGGAACGCGCGAGTAAAATTTGAAATAATCCGAAAAATTAAGTTTATCATATTATAATAAATTTATATAAGTACACACGTCTCAAAAAAATATGAAAAATTAAAGCTTATAAAATATAAGTCGAAAAAAATAAGCTCACTTGCCACGTATAAGCTTAAACAAACACCTTTAACGCCATAAAAAAAAAAAAAAAAAAAAAAAAAAAAAAAAAAAAAAAAAAAACTTGTCTTTTTTATTACTAGTACATGACACAAGCAAGTCCAAGTTAAAAAAAAAAAAAAAAAAAAAAAAGAGCCCAATTTAATAACACATTCAATCAAAAGCCCATTCTTCTTCCCCAACCATATGTCGTCGTTTGCTTCTGCAACTAGTGTTCATCATCTTCTTTCTTACAAACCCTTAAAACCAAATGGCTGAAAAACCTGAAGCAGTGAAAGTGTTGTATTGTGGTGTATGTGGGTTACCAGCTGAGTATTGTGAATTTGGACCTGATTTTGAGAAATGCAAACCATGGTTGATCCAAAACGCTCCCAATCTTTACCCACAGCTTGTTATTGGTACTTCAAGATTTTACCCTTTTCAGTTTTATGCTTAAATCTCTTTGCTTTTTGTGTTTTGGTTTACTGTTTGTTATAGAATTTAAACATACACCTTTAACGCGAAAAAAAAATTCTTTTTTATTACTAGTACATGACACAAGCAAGTCCAAGTTTAAAAGCCCAATTTTTTAACACATACATTCAAAAGCCCATTATTCTTCCCCAACCATACGACGTCGTTTGCTTCTGCAACTAGTGTTCATCATCTTTCTTACAAACCCTGAACCAAATGGCTGAAAAACCTGAACGAGTGAAAGTGTTGTACTGTGGTGTATGTGGGTTACCAGCTGAGTATTACTCATTTATTTAATTTTGTACCTAACACGCAATGTTGTTAACATCGTGTTACTCATTTATTCAATTTTTTTAACACAAGCACCATGTAGCCTTTTTGAACTAATGATATTGAAGTAGACACCCTTTCTGTAAAGTAAACAATAACATGTTTTGTGATTCAAAAGCTAATAGTGTTTTAAGAGACAAAAGTTATGACTGTTAAATACTACTAGTATGTCATTTGTTGGACTCAATTTCTAGAAGAAAAACCACAGCTGTAGCCTGTAGGGCAAATAAAGTATAAATATGAGTCATGCAAGAAAAAAATATTGGACTGATTTGTTGTGGTAAGTTTACAGGTTTCTAAGAAGATTGATTAGTGTTAACAAAACTAACTCAGTTTGCAAGAACAGTTAATTGTTTAGTATTATTATTGTATTTGCGGGTTGAGCTTGGTCCGTAGGATAGTATTTGTAATGAGACCACTTCCATCATTTTCCACTATTGTCTTGTTTTTCTTATTGGTTCGTAGGATAGTATGTATGCATATGTATAGATATAGCCTAACCTTTTGAAACATTAAAAGATCTATAAAAACAAACATTGAAAGAAGCCAGATCAAAGACAACAACCAATCTTAAGAAACAAGTGTGGGTGAAGTGTTGCATATTGTTTTCAACTTGAAAGTTGTCTTTTTTCCAACTCCAAGACAATATTGTATAAGCAACCTCAAACTTTGATCAAATATATTAAAAATGAATATCTTGAGACAAATTTTTAGGGCTGTGTCATTTAAGTTTGGTCGATTATGGTTTAACTATTGATACTTTGTTAGGTTTATTGTATTAAAAACATTTCATATGAAAATGAAACCTATTTATTTTTAGTCTATCCCCCTTCATTTAAGTCTATCATAATGATAGGAATGTTTGGCAAAGTGTCACAACTCACCATTTCAGGTCATTTCCCGAACTTTGGAAAAACACTATTCATCAAACACTATTCATCAAAACACTATTCATCAGTTTACTATTCATCATTTTTGGTGTCAGTTTGACATTCCGAGAAGCATTCAGAAATTTTACTATTCATGGAACACTATTCATTGCGGGAAAAGATTTCATCATTCACGTGCATTACACATTTCATCGTAAATTTAGTTTACGGGTATTCAAATTCGCGTAACCGTATTGGTTCAGGTGCGAATTCATGCATTAACAGTAATGACATTTCATACGGACTGGAGATAGTCTGCATATCATCAGTAGGTCATTTACATGTTATACCACTCTTAGGATTTTCAAATTTATATATTTGATACATTTAACGTTTTTACGTATAAGTATTTATAGTAAACGTTAACACCCGGTTTATACACGACGAATATATCTAAATATTCCCACAATGGTCCCGACATATTTTTATATCCATTTTAACATCATAAAAGTTATAACATTCAGTTACCCAGTATTTTGGAAATTTATTTTATTTATAACGTACGCTTATGAATATAACGACGGTTTTCGTGAAAACTAAACAATAATCACCCGATCACTCAGTAATTGTACCCAACATATTTTCAACATATTTTTATCATTATAATGACTTTATTTAGACCCGGATAACTTCATGAACATTTATCTCTATTAAACCCGTTACCCGATTTTAACAAACAACACAAACTAACACCTAAACTACATAAGATTTCTAAATAAATCCCAAGTACCCCTACCCCCCCTCTTGCTCTTTGAAACCAGCCCTCAAAGTCCTCTCCTAGGCAAAATGAACCAAGTTTACTAACCTTATGCATTTATGTGAGAATATAATACATTATAATGTAACTAAAATATCTACAAACCTAATATAACCTACACTTATATAATTTTTGGATCAAAAGTTCATTTCTCCTCATCATCTCCATCAAAACCACGACCATAATCCAAATCCATGATCAAGTGAAGGTTTTCAAAAGTTTAAAGCACCAAAGTTGTTCATTTTCTGGTTCTAATCAAGAATATTGCATCAAACACACAAGTAATCCAAGGTTTCTAATCATCTCATCACCTCATATTTCAAAGTGAGTATACAAATTTATTTTCAAGTTTTCTTCTAATTAACACTTATATCTCATGGTAATCATGCTTAATTTCATGCTCATACTAGTTATACCACTTTATTTTTGAAGACTTTTGAAACATACAAACCCTAGATTGTGATTTAGGTGTTCCCTTGTTAAATTAACTTGATTACTAGTCACTAGGAACCCATGGCACCCTAATAAGGTGTATGGTAAGATTAGTATAGTTTTGTGAAGTTTACAAGAGATTTGGTGGAAGTAGAAACTAGTTTTGGACATGAAAAATGGATTTCTAACAAGTTTATAAACATGCTGTCCCATTTTGTAAAATTCTGGAAAATCAGTAAACACAAATGAAACTTTGGCAAAATTTTTAGAAAATACTTTCAAAAACGAATCCGTAGGCAAAAGAACGGATTAAAAAGAGTTTATAACGAAGAAGTTATGATTTTTGCAAGTTTATTGACGAAAACTATTTTCCGGAAAAATACATGCTGTTGGACGTTTTTCGTCGGTCAAAAAGAGACTTTAGACGTAACCCGGAGGGGTCAAGCTTTCTAAAATATATTACTACATGTTAAGACGTAACCGTGGATATAAAGAACAAGTAAAACGGGCTTATAACGACAAAGATATTCACGTTTGAATATCGGCAAAACCCATTTTATTTTGACAGCTTTTAGTAAAATTGACACTAAAACTACGTAGTACTTTTAGAAGCTAGAAATAATACCAAGTACCAAATTTTATAACTAATGAAGTATTAGTTATTACAAGTATATTTTCATCACCACAAGGCGTTATTTCAAGGATTTCAAACCGAGGATTTCAACACAAACATTGGTACATACGATATATATATAAGTATATATATTGCAACTAGTTTATTTTTCTAATAGCCATATGTTTCCTAAGTCTTGGAATATATACTTTTGATAACAACAAGTGTTTTTCAAAGAGTAAAGTGGTATAGGAAACATGTGCATGGACATTCATAACATCATTTGGTGATCTAAAGTAGATCGTTCATCATTCACATTAGGTTGCGGCTAGTGTGCGCGCCTTGTTGTTTTCAGCTCATTACATGTTCATGGTACCATCATATTGGGTTGCGGCAGCTAATTGTTCATTGTTGTTCATTTCACATCATCACAGTTTCATCAGTTGAGGTGAGTTTTCATAGCCCCATTTTCAATTCAACATTTTTGATTGTTTTCAAATCCCACGGGGGGAATACATTGCATCAATCATTTTAGTACGAGCCCAAGTATTCAAACATATGTACATTGCTTAAGTTACCTTGCCATGTGATAAGTCCCCTGTAACATCATGAACCGTTAATTTACCGTTAAGCGAGAGTGAGTGGATAGATCTATCGAGGGTGACGCCTCCATCCGTGGTAGTGATTACCAACAGTAAGCGGATGCATGTCATGTCTTTTACATTTTAGTGTTTCGGCAGAACATTCAGGAGGGGCATAGTTTCATCAGTCATAGCTTCGGTGTCATGAGCTTAAGGTCTATTGTACAATTTTCATGAGATTTTTATCTTGCACTTTTACTTGTGGTGGCCGTACATCATTACATTTTACAAACCTATGGAATTCACCAACATTCGTGTTGACGTTTTAGCAATGTATTTCAGGTTATTAAGGTAGCTCATGTGACTTGCATTTGGACCTTCATGGAGTCGCGGAGTCGACGCGTCTCATCATTATTTCATGCACTTATGTAAACGTTTGATCTAATATGACTTGTTTTTCATAAACATGCAACACATTTTGGGGACCTCATTTTGTAAACTCTGGATTATTTCAATGATCAAATGTAGTATTTTCCAAACGACACTTTAGGTCGTTCAATGTAACTGTAACTGTGGTGCTATGACAGACACCCCCAGGTATTCCATTCCGCTGCAAGTCAGGTAAATTGGGGGTGTGACAGATTGGCATCAGAGCTAAGGTTATAGCGAACTAGGATGTATCATGGACCCTAGACTATAACCACACCATCATAGCATCTCATCATTTCATCATAAGTGCATAATCATGATACATGTTGTTTCATACATACCCTGTGCGAGTTATTTATACTCATATCCATATATGTATATCATTTTATTGACCTGGTTCCAAAGTGACGTGTCTTCAGATACTCACCCTGACATCCTTTTAACGGATTCCGACAATGAAGATGCCTTGTCATCTTCGACTACCATTATACCACCAGTTGCATTTACACCACCATTAGTACTATTGATTTGCTATAGGAACATGGTTTTCCTATCATTCAGCCCGTACATAGAATGCCTTTTGGTAGTGTATTCAGAATTAATCTTAATGGACTTATTAGGATGCTTATTGCAAGGAAGATAGTGTGTTTTCTTTCCATCACTAGTAAGGCACTTACTACTCAGGTACTATCACCACCATCAGTTACTTATTACACTATTGGCCTTCCCACAGTGTGTACTTTAGTTTTACCTTTTGGATGTCGCGAGGTAGCGCGAAAGAGGGTAGTATTTCATTCACTGGTACCATCATTGTCATTTTCCTTTTTCTTTCCCACTTGCCATGAACTAGATAACATCTAGTAGATAATACCAATAACACGGACTCAACAGAAACATCCGCAGATTCTTCAGGAATGGTTCAGAACCTACATTATCTAAGATTTGATAGATGCACAACTTTAGACACCACTTCAGGACTATCTCGACCTTATGATGCCACAAACCTGATTTCACACAGAGGGACACCAGGAAGTCCCTAGACCAGATTTATATCCTCACTAGCTTTTACTATTATCCTAGCCACAGAAAGTGTGGGACATAGTCTAAAGAACTTGTTTTCTTTTGATTGTTGTACAAACAAATATATCAAGTGTGACTCTACTATGTAAGAAATGGTTGTGCTATTTGTGATACCGGTTCACGTAGACCGAAATTTTCATGTATTATATTCAGGTGTTGTGAATATGATAATTTCTATTACCTATAGATCCTCATGGTCTCTTATGATTTGATGAAGAGAGATTTAAGCAAACCACTCCAAGCATGACACAAGCTGTTGTTGGACAAGTCATTGCCAAGAACATAGTCACCGCCCTCACTAAGGAACTTACTCACGTGGAATTTATGGGGTGCAATCCTCCCTCCTTTAGCGGAACTAGAAACACAAAGGAATTTCTCAAATGGTTCGAGGACATAGAAACAATATTTCAATGTGGCGACTGTCGTAAGGAATACAAGGTTAAGTTCGCCACATGCACTTTTCAGAATCATGCCCAGGAATGGTGGACCAAACATATTAAGATGGTAGGAGTTGATACTGCCTACTCACACTCTTGGGAGAAACTAAGAAGGATGATGGGTATAACATTTTGTGTAAGAAGTGAATTACGAACAAGGGAACAGGAAACACTAAACTTTACCATGGTAGGAAATGATGTTGACGAGTACACTACTCATTTTCATGAATTAACACGACTAGGTTCTGCAATGGATGAACCGGAAAGCATGAAACTTGAATGGTACATCGGGGGACTCTCCCATGGAATTCGTATGTTGGTCATCGCATGGGAACCCGATGCCATGTCTGAAGCTATCAAAATGGCGATCGAAGCAAAGGAACTCATAGTTCACGCCGAGACATCAGGAAACAATAGTGACAATAAAAGGAAGTGGAACAACAATCTAGGTTGCAATGCTGCTCAACAATCACCCAAGGGACAAGAAGTAAATAGAGCCTTTGCTGCAGAACCGCACACAAAGAGAAGGTATATTGGAAAGTTACCTTACTGCAACCTGTGTAATCAACATCATCAAGGTCATTGCAGTAAAATGTGTGGAGTGTGCAAGAAGCAGGGTCATCGGACTGAAAATTGTAGGAAACTCACAAATCAGAAGATCCCAGGGAGTTGCTTCAAATGTGGAAACTTAGGGCATTTCAAGAATGACTGCCCGGAGTTAAGGAACAAGGAAAAATCAGGAACTTGGAATCAAGACTAAATCGCTAGAGGAATAGCGTGAGCTGTTGAAAGAGAACCGTCAGGATATTAGCAACATCAAGGATAACAACAATGCTTTAGCAGGAGGAGCTTTGTTTCAATATATAAACTGTAGTTCGAGCCCTTTAGGGTTGTATCTTTCCTTTTGTACTTACCGTTAGTACGATGACATAACCTAGTTGTATTAAGCACTTTCCTATCCAATGTAGTATCTATCCTTTGTTACCTAGGTGATAATCATAACTTTCGTTTACTCCATTTTCTATCCCAAGTGCTCAGACTTCAATCATTTCGCAACATTTTAGCATTGTCTTATCAGGTATTAGGTTGATTTCGTATTTGACGAATTAGTAGACTATTATCATTCGACAAGATTCACTCACGTATCCAATACACCATTCAAGTTATTTTACTATCATATGGGGAAATTGTTTTACAGAAAAATTTCTGAAGTAAGCTATTTTATTTCCATCCAATAAATTGATTTTCTGTCATTACACCAAGTATTTACTATTATTACGCGAGGCAATTTTCATGTTACTTGAAAGAAAACATCAGGATACCATTTTAATAACAATGCGTTGAACACCATCTAAAACTTTTGATAAAAGTTATGATATTTTGACAAAATCCAACATCGCATCATTAGTCCTCAATTATACATAGCCTGATCACCTATGTAAAATTCAGGAAGGATTATGCCATGAAGGAAATAATTACCTTTTCAAAGGATTGTTGATAACAATCTTCATCTAAAAGTTTTGTAAACAAAGGAACTCTTTCATAAACATCCCTTTTGCTGAACTATCCCTGGATACTTACCCTACCTGTCACTCACTTAGCCATTAAGTTGGATATTTTCCCATTGACTTCCCTAAGAGAGACTTTCCATATCAATTACATGCAGGATTCCTCAATACAATAAAAGCAACGAAAGGATTACAGAACTACTAACCAGGACTAGAAGTATATAGTGAGAGAATTCATAACTCAACAACAAATTCTAAGATACTGCGAGACCATCTGAATCACCATCTCTGACCTAGTTGTCCAATGTTATTATTCAAGGGTACTAGCTAGACTGAGCTACAGGATTGAACTCAATATAAATGTCCGCAGGACAACACAATAGAAATAAACCAAGCTTCTAATTGAGACTGTAGAGCATTTCATTTAAACATGGCCTCATCCATACATGAACTTTCCTGCAGTAAGTTTTCACAAAGGACAATTGTTTGAATCAAGAATATCGATGTAGATTCCTCTAAGGCATTATGTCTAGAAATGACAGATTACCTCACCTTCATACCAAGCAAGGGATCAAACCAGAACATATCTCCTCATCAACATGGGAAAACAGAATAGACATTCATCGACACAACATCAAGTGATACGTTCGTCTTGTCAATTACAACGATAATATATTTCAGGACTTAAGTTAGTCTAAATACCTATGCTTGTAGTTATGCCTGATAACCACCTATAGGCATTATCCAACCTCAGGAACTAAATGTTAAGACATCTATGCATTTAAGCGAACATTTCCTATTCTACCATTTTATCCTTGTTAGTGTTTTCACTTTTAAATAAAGTTGATGCGTTTACATAAATCATATACCTTGTGGAAAAATGATTTCTGAAATTCCTATTTTGAACAAGTACGATCCTTTTTGGTAAATCTTTAGCAACACTATTGTATAATGAGAAATATGCATAGACATCAAACTTTGGTAAGCAGTTTTAAATCACAACATGTTTGAAAACATTTTTTTCTATTTCATAACTACTGAAATTTTGAATCATCAAGAAAAATATTACTCAGTAAATCATTTGCTCCATTTTCTAAATTCGTTTATTCAGAAAAAGATTTCAACCAAAACTCATAATCGCGAGACAAATTTCCAGAACAAATTTCCCTACAACATCGCTTATGCATTTAGGATTTGTGACTGGACAATAGAGAATATTTGGATTATGTGATGAAGGAATTAGGAGGAACATCACAAATTGATCACGAACTTCAGTAGTGGAGACTAAACCCAATAGACAAAGAAGGACATATGTCTTATCATCCGTTGGAACAAAATACAAGGAATCAAATTGTTACTTATATTCTATCCCTTTCAGTTAACGCCAAGTTCGAAGGACCGAACGTTATTGAATTAGTCACAAAGGTTTATTGTATCCATTTCAGTTATTCCTGTTAAGGAAACCGAATTCACCGTGGACTTCAGGTAATCATTTCAGGATTTCCTTCAGAAACCCATTTAGATGTAAACATCACCTATCATTCTCAGACCGATGGTCAAAGCGAGAGAACAATTCAAACATAGGAAGGTATGCTCAGAGCATGAGTGATTAACCTTAGGAATGGTTGGACTAATCATTTAACATAAATCAAATACATCTACAACAATAGTTATCACACCAACAGCGAGAAACTGGCAGAAGTTAGATTGGTACATAACACCCATCATTTGGATTGGGTATCCTGAACAACAAACCATCCAGATTCAAGTGGGAGAACAAACTAAGTTAAAAGCATTGCCTTGTATTGGCATGATACAAATTGGATAACAAGAGAGGTTGAACCTTTAGCATATTGGGCTATTTAAGATTCATTTTAGAATCGACCAACTAGCATACAAACTTGAGTTCTGGCAGAATTCAGCAGTATATATTACCAGTACCACATCTAAAACATTAAGAAGCGCAGACCATCGATTGATGGGCCAAACTCAGAAAAAGCTCAACTCATTAGTTCAGTAGGCATTCATGAGATAACCAGAAATTTCCTACAAGTCAAGAATCAGTTACAAGTTCAATAAGTTGTAAACCATTAAGAAAACTTGGAAAGTTACACCAATATACACTGGGCCATTTAATATTCTGACAGAGAAGGCATAGTGGCCGTCAGATTTGAACATTGCCAGAGAACAACAGGATTACACGAACATATTTCACATTTTCAAATCCCCATAAATTACTTTCAGATGAGTCACTCATGATTCCATTGGAAGGGATCCAACCCAAATAACAACCTCAGACCTTGTAAGAGAACCAACAGAAATCATGAACCGTGTGGTCAAACAGTTGAATCAGAGCTGAATTCCTATCGTTAGAGTTCGCTGGAATTCTCGAATATCATCACCTTTTCACATATATGTTTTCAGAAACCAACATAAACTGAACTTCGGGACGAAGTTCCTTTTAGAGGGGAAGACTGTCACAACTCACCATTTCAGGTCATTTCAGGTCATTTCCCGAACTTTGGAAAAACACTATTCATCAAACACTATACATCAAAACACTATTCATCAGTTTACTATTCATCATTTTTTGTGTCAGTTTGACATTCCGAGAAGCATTCAGAAATTTTACTATTCATGGAACACTATTCATTGCGGGAAAAGATTTCATCATTCACGTGCATTACACATTTCATCGTAAATTTAGTTTACGGGTATTCAAATTCGCGTAACCGTATTGGTTCAGGTGCGAATTCATGCATTAACAGTAATGACATTTCATACGGACTGGAGATAGTCTGCATATCATCAGTAGGTCATTTACATGTTATACCACTCTTAGGATTTTCAAATTTATATATTTGATACATTTAACGTTTTTACGTATAAGTATTTATAGTAAACGTTAACACCCGGTTTATACACGACGAATATATCTAAATATTCCCACAATGGTCCCGACATATTTTTATATCCATTTTAACATCATAAAAGTTATAACATTCAGTTACCCAGTATTTTGGAAATTTATTTTATTTATAACGTACGCTTATGAATATAACGACGGTTTTCGTGAAAACTAAACAATAATCACCCGATCACTCAGTAATTGTACCCAACATATTTTCAACATATTTTTATCATTATAATGACTTTATTTAGACCCGGATAACTTCGTGAACATTTATCTCTATTAAACCCGTTACCCGATTTTAACAAACAACACAAACTAACACCTAAACTACATAAGATTTCTAAATAAATCCCAAGTACCCCTACCCCCCCTCTTGCTCTTTGAAACCAGCCCTCAAAGTCCTCTCCTAGGCAAAATGAACCAAGTTTACTAACCTTATGCATTTATGTGAGAATATAATACATTATAATGTAACTAAAATATCTACAAACCTAATATAACCTACACTTATATAATTTTTGGATCAAAAGTTCATTTCTCCTCATCATCTCCATCAAAACCACGACCATAATCCAAATCCATGATCAAGTGAAGGTTTTCAAAAGTTTAAAGCACCAAAGTTGTTCATTTTCTGGTTCTAATCAAGAATATTGCATCAAACACACAAGTAATCCAAGGTTTCTAATCATCTCATCACCTCATATTTCAAAGTGAGTATACAAATTTATTTTCAAGTTTTCTTCTAATTAACACTTATATCTCATGGTAATCATGCTTAATTTCATGCTCATACTAGTTATACCACTTTATTTTTGAAGACTTTTGAAACATACAAACCCTAGATTGTGATTTAGGTGTTCCCTTGTTAAATTAACTTGATTACTAGTCACTAGGAACCCATGGCACCCTAATAAGGTGTATGGTAAGATTAGTATAGTTTTGTGAAGTTTACAAGAGATTTGGTGGAAGTAGAAACTAGTTTTGGACATGAAAAATGGATTTCTAACAAGTTTATAAACATGCTGTCCCATTTTGTAAAATTCTGGAAAATCAGTAAACACAAATGAAACTTTGGCAAAATTTTTAGAAAATACTTTCAAAAACGAATCCGTAGGCGAAAGAACGGATTAAAAAGAGTTTATAACGAAGAAGTTATGATTTTTGCAAGTTTATTGACGAAAACTATTTTCCGGAAAAATACATGCTGTTGGACGTTTTTCGTCGGTCAAAAAGAGACTTTAGACGTAACCCGGAGGGGTCAAGCTTTCTAAAATATATTACTACATGTTAAGACGTAACCGTGGATATAAAGAACAAGTAAAACGGGCTTATAACGACAAAGATATTCACGTTTGAATATCGGCAAAACCCATTTTATTTTGACAGCTTTTAGTAAAATTGACACTAAAACTACGTAGTACTTTTAGAAGCTAGAAATAATACCAAGTACCAAATTTTATAACTAATGAAGTATTAGTTATTACAAGTATATTTTCATCACCACAAGGCGTTATTTCATGGATTTCAAACCGAGGATTTCAACACAAACATTGGTACATACGATATATATATAAGTATATATATTGCAACTAGTTTATTTTTCTAATAGCCATATGTTTCCTAAGTCTTGGAATATATACTTTTGATAACAACAAGTGTTTTTCAAAGAGTAGAGTGGTATAGGAAACATGTGCATGGACATTCATAACATCATTTGGTGATCTAAAGTAGATCGTTCATCATTCACATTAGGTTGCGGCTAGTGTGCGCGCCTTGTTGTTTTCAGCTCATTACATGTTCATGGTACCATCATATTGGGTTGCGGCAGCTAATTGTTCATTGTTGTTCATTTCACATCATCACAGTTTCATCAGTTGAGGTGAGTTTTCATAGCCCCGTTTTCAATTCAACATTTTTGATTGTTTTCAAATCCCACGGGGGGAATACATTGCATCAATCATTTTAGTACGAGCCCAAGTATTCAAACATATGTACATTGCTTAAGTTACCTTGCCATGTGATAAGTCCCCTGTAACATCATGAACCGTTAATTTACCGTTAAACGAGAGTGAGTGGATAGATCTATCGAGGGTGACGCCTCCATCCGTGGTAGTGATTACCAACAGTAAGCGGATGCATGTCATGTCTTTTACATTTTAGTGTTTCGGCAGAACATTCAGGAGGGGCATAGTTTCATCAGTCATAGCTTCGGTGTCATGAGCTTAAGGTCTATTGTACAATTTTCATGAGATTTTTATCTTGCACTTTTACTTGTGGTGGCCGTACATCATTACATTTTACAAACCTATGGAATTCACCAACATTCGTGTTGACGTTTTAGCAATGTATTTCAGGTTATTAAGGTAGCTCATGTGACTTGCATTTGGACCTTCATGGAGTCGCGGAGTCGACGCGTCTCATCATTATTTCATGCACTTATGTAAACGTTTGATCTAATATGACTTGTTTTTCATAAACATGCAACACATTTTGGGGACCTCATTTTGTAAACTCTGGATTATTTCAATGATCAAATGCAGTATTTTCCAAACGACACTTTAGGTCGTTCAATGTAACTGTAACTGTGGTGCTATGACAGACACCCCCAGGTATTCCATTCCGCTGCAAGTCAGGTAAATTGGGGGTGTGACACAAAGCTTATTTGCATAGTTTACTTCTGTTTACAAAATGGCTTGTCTACTTTTGCATGCATCACACAATGTAAAAAGATTTATGCACTGATACTTGTACATTATTGACTAAAATTGTTGGTGGTTTTAGTATATCAAAATGGAGAACCATAA
Source organism: Artemisia argyi (assembly GCA_030686995.1). Taxonomy (NCBI): domain Eukaryota; kingdom Viridiplantae; phylum Streptophyta; class Magnoliopsida; order Asterales; family Asteraceae; genus Artemisia; species Artemisia argyi. The sequence goes on from JARVZY010002775.1 coordinate 309,327, forward strand.
GTGCTCATATTTATTAGATTTTTGGCAACGATCGTCAAGGAGCGTTTTGAAACAACTAGCATGCAACTAACGTTTAGCATTTTTTACACAATGTTTGATTAATAACTAGCAGCTAGCATTCTTAAATTTTCTAAATGCTCCAAATCAAAATGCTACTTGAAATAACATTTACTAGAAACTAGCGTTTACACTTAATAATTACAAACATACATCTATGTTTCCAAACGCTTTATCAGAACAAAAAGCTATTGCTTCTTGTTACAGCTTACCACCACTGTTTGTCGCTATTGCTAACTGCTACAATTAGTTTCGCCATCGCCAAACATACATAGTGTTTAAAGATAGAATAAGATAGATTTTAATGGAGTATTTTTTAAATTAATCTTTTGTAAACCATTTAATATGTGTTTTTATTTAGTGCAAGTGAGCTTAAAATGGTGTATATCTTCATTCATTTTGGGTAGTTAGAATTTCGTGTGTGGTCTTTTACCCTCAACTTCCAACTACACAACTTAAATGTAGATCTTCATTAAATGTATAGATCTTCTTATTGCTCAAAAAGTGATACTTGTAGTTGGGTAACAAAGTTGAAGAAGGTTGTGTGCGAAAATCAAAGATTTATATTACTGGAAATGTGTGACATGTGTTATCAACTTAACCGTATTTGAACGATACATGAGCTATTTAGTAACAATAGCACTTCAGCTCTAACGAGATGCTTCTACTTTGTTCTTGGAGGCTAATGTCAAATCATTTAAGGTTTTATATATATTAAGTAGGTTGTTGTTTTAATCTAATAATAACAATGATTTAAAAAGTGATAAAATAGCATATTAACTAAACAACGGTTTTAATAATCGTATACAATGTCATATTAAGTACATAAGAAAATACATTTAAATTCAAACCCATATAAAAACCAAGTTATACATTTTATTTTTTAAAGGCTTACATATGTAAACATGTTCACGGGTTGACCCGTTTAATAAATGCTCAACTCAATCATAATTGGTTTATAAAACTGGTTAGACGGGTTTTTCTTTTTTTTGACTCAAACTTGTTTATCCTTAACTCAAACCTTATCAGGTTCGTGTCTGGGGGTGTTCATCGGTTCAATTATGGGTTATTCGGTTCGGTTAAATTTTTTTCTAGGTCAAACCGAAATTCAAACTGAAACGAATTCAAATTTGATTTAACCAAACCGAATAACCGAAAACCGAACCCCTATAACTGTAAACCGAACCGAATAACCCCAAATTACATAATTTTAATTATTTTTTCATTTAATTATATATATTTTTAGCACAAATTTTTTTTTCAAGCTTAAATAACGATATATTGATACTAAAAAAGAGTTTTAGTAAAAATTTTTTCATATAAATACAATGAAAAATGTTATATTTATACTAAAAAAGAGTTTTAGTAATTTTTTATCATATAAATATATAGAAAAAATATAAATTTATAAGAATTCAGTTTTCAGTTCGGTTTTTGATTTTTATTGTCAAAATCATATCCAAACCGATAACCGAATATTTAGTTTGGTTTGGTTCAGTTATGACCAATTCAGTTCGCTTATGAATTCTGTTTATTTTTTTCCGGTTCGATTTTCAGTTGCTGCGGATATTACCCGATCCATGAACACCCCTAGTGTCCAGATTTTTAAACTTGTCTTTTTATTACATAACACAAGCAAGTCCAAATTTAAAAGAGCCCAATTTTATAACACATACATTCAAAAGCCCATTATTCTTCCCCAACCATACGACGTCGTTTGCTTCTGCAACTAGTGTTGTTCATCATCTTCTTTCTTACAAAACCTTAAAACCCAAAACCAAATGGATGAAAAACCATGGTTGATCCTAAACGCTCCCAATCTTTACCCTCACCTTCTTAATGGTACTTCAAGATTTTACCCTTTTCATTTTTATGCTTAAATCTCTTTGCTTTTTGGATTTTGGTTTAGTATTTGTTGTAAAATTTGTGTTTTTACTGCTTTTACTGGTTTTTTTAGAATTTGTGTTTTTACAGTTTTTTGTTTGGTGGTTTAGGCTCAAATTTGAAGGAAGTTAATGGTTTAAGATTTTACCCTTTTCATTTTTATGCTTAAATCTCTTTGCTTTTTGGATTTTGGTTTAGTATCTGTTATATAGGGGGTTGTTTGTTACAGCTTATATAGCCGGCTTATGGCTTATTTGGTTTTGTTGTGGCTTATTTTGAAACTTTTCGGCTTATATAAGCTTATTATGTCATCATAAGCTTAAACAAACATTAATATTTCAAAATAAGCCACAAAAAGTAAGCTTATGAAACATCAGCCCAAAACCAAATAAGCCATAAGCCCGCTATATAAACCGAAACAAACACCCCCATAGTTTGTGTTTTTACAGTTTTTTACTGTTTTTTGTTTGGTGGTTTAGACTCAAATTTGAAGGAAGTTAATGGTTAAAGATTTTACCCTTTTCGATTTTATGCTTAAATCTCTTGCTTTTTGTGTTTTGATTTAGTATTTGTTATAAAATTTGTGTTTACTGTTTTTGACTGTTTTTTCTGTTATTATTTAGACTCAAATTTGAAGGAAGTTATTGGTTTAAGAATTTACCCTTTTCATTTTTATGCTTAAATCTCTTTGCTTTTTGTGTTTTGGTTTAGCGTTTGTTAGGGGGTGTTTGTTTAAGCTTATTTTTGGGCTTACAAGCTTAAGTTGTTTCGGCTTATGATTTGTATAACCCATTTTTTCCGGCTTATTTTGAGACATGTGAGTTTATAATGTGATACTAAACTTATGTAAGTCCATAAGTTTCAAGATAAGCTGAAAAAAATGGGCTTATGAAAAATAAATCCAAAAATAAGTTTACACAAACACCCTCTAAAGTTTGTGTTTTGTGTTCTTTTGTGTGGTGGGTTAGAGTCAAATTTCAAGGAAGTTAATGGTTCAACAATTTACCCTTTTTGTTGTTTTGTATGAATATGTTTGGTTTTGTGTTTTGGTTTAGTTTTTGTGATAAAGTTTTGACTTTTAGTGTTTTTTCTGTGTGGTGGTTTAGAGGCAGATTTGAAGGAAGTTGACGGAGTTTCAGAGCAGTTGCGTTCTTCTGGGATATCAGATGCTACTGGACCTTCCGGTAAGTTTTGGGTTATTGGTTTTGTGAATTGTTGCTGTTTTGATATGTATTTGTGCCTGTGTGGTGGCATGTTTTGGTAGGAAATGGTATTAGGGGTTTGCGAGATTGACGAGTTGGTTGTGGTTTATGTTTAGGGGGAAATGTTGTTTGATAAGGGTCGTGTGTATTAGAGGGTGTTTGAGGATGCTTATGAGTGTTTATCTGCTTATGTTTCAAGCAGTTTTGATAGTTTGGGTAAACCTGCTTATATGCTTATTTTAATATAACTGATAAGTATTTTGAGGGCTAGGATGTTTACAAACAGCTTGTTCTTATCAGCTGACTTAAGTTTTATGTTTTAATAAGTTGTTTCACTTGTGCACTTATTACCTCTATAATCAGAATGTTCCAAAAGCTTATTTGTGATTTGGTAGAGCATAAGAAAATCCACACATTATATTCTGCAGCGTGTTTGATACAGCTATAAGCAATCCAAACATCCCCTATTTGTATTTTTTTTCTTTATGCTGTAACAGAACTCAATAATCAGATAATTAGTTGTACGAGTGTCTGGCAAGTCTGATTATTTAAGGACTTAAATAGGTGAATTAATCACCCTCAAATAGTTAGATATACAGTATCTAGATAGTATGTTTGTATCAAAATGCAATGATCAGATGAGTGATGATAAGCAATCTCAAACACCCCCTTTCATTTTACACGGAGCTCCTTCTAACTTTTGGAAATCATGACAATGACCATTAAATCTTCATTTATCTCGAGTGCAATAGCATGTTCGTATACTAGCTATCTAAGCATTGAGTTATTCCAAGAGCAATATGGTCATAGTTGATCTAAGTAATTATGCATTTTTAATACATTGGTTAGTAATAATAGATTTTATAGGAGGATCAAATAAGTGTTAGTAGGGTAAGTCAACCTATGATTTTTTCACCTCTAGTCGATGCTTTCAAGGAAAAAGCACTTATTGTTCCACCTCGTGTTTTCTTCTAACACAACAATAGGACTTTAGATATATAAATGTGTTTATACTTAGTTTCATCTGTAGTTCAATTTGTGATAGTTACGTATATAAATGTGTCCCTCTTTCTAATCCACACAAGATATGATCATACTTTTGAAGAATTACTTCATCTTTACGAAGCATGTAGTACTTTTTACTTTCTACTGGGTGGGTTCTTGTGGTTTTGAGAATACAGTAAATTCAGTAATAAATTGAAACCTACCCTTCTGCTGAGCATTGACTGCATGTGATGTTGCCCTTTTCAGCTTTAAATTTTGTACCTAACACGCAATGTTGTTAACATCGTGTTATAGTCATTTATTCAATTTTTTCTAACACATGCATCATGTAGCTTTTTTGGACCGATGATATTGAAGTAGACACCCTTTTTTGTAAAGTGAAACAATAATATGTTTTGAGATTCAAAAGCTAATAGTGTTTTGAAAAAAGAGAGAGACAAAAGTTATGACTCTTAAATACTACTAGTATGTCATTTGTTGGACTCAATTTCTAGAAGAAAAACCACAGCTGTAGCCCTTAGGGCAAATAAAGTATAAATATGAGTCATGCAAGAAAAAAATATTGGACTGATTTGTTGTGATAAGTTTATAGGTTTTGTGTTTTGTGTTTTGGTTTAGTATTTGTTATAAAGTTTTGATTCTTAGGGGTGTTTGTTTATTAAGCGTAGTTTTAGGTTTATGAGCTTATGTGATTTCGGCTTATGTTTCGTAAGGTTTATATTGAGACTTATTAGTTTATTATATCAGTATCAAAATAAGGCCCATAAGCTGAAATCACATAAGCTCATAAACCCAAAAATAAGCTTAAAAAAGCACAACCTGAAGTTAGAGTTGAATTTGAAGGAAGTTAATGGTTTAAGAATTTACCCTTTTCGTTTTTATGCTTAGATCTCTTTGCTTTTTGTGTTTTGGTTTAGTATTTGTTATTAGGGGGTGTTTGTTTAAGCTTAATTTTGGGCTTATGAGCTTATGTGGTTTAGGATTATGTTTCGTAAGACCATTTCTTCCGGCTTATTTTGATACTTATACGTTTATTATGTAATAATAAATTTATATTAGCCCACAAGTTTCAAAAAAAGCCAAAAAATTGAGCTTATGAAATATAAGCCGAAAACAGATAAGCTCATAAACCAAATTTGAAGGAAGTTAATGGCTTAAGATTTTACCCGTTTGGTTATAATGTATGAATCTGCTTGGTTTTTGTGTTTTGGTTTAGTATTTGTTATAAAAGTTTGTGTTTTTGTGTGTGGTGGGTTAGAGTCAAATTTCAAGGAAGTGAATGGTTTAAGATTCTACGGCCCTTTTGGTTAATTTTGTGTATATCTGTTTGATATTTGTGTTTTGGTTTAGTATTTGTGTTTTTATTGTTTTTGTGTGATTTTTTTGGGAGGCAGATTTGAAGGAAGTTGATGAAGTTTCGGATCAGTTGCGCGCGTCTGGGATAACAGATGCTACTGGACCTTCTGGTAAGTTTTGGGTCATTGGTTTTGTTAACTGTTGTTGTTTTGATATGTATTTGTGGAAGTGTGTTTTGGTGGGAATTGTGATTAGGGGTTTGCTAGATTGGCAAATTGGGTGCGGTTTGTATTATGGGGGAAATGTCATTTAGTTTAGGATTGTATGTTTAGAGGGTGTCTGAGATTGGTTATCAGTGCTTATCTGCTTATGTTTTAAGTTGTTTTGAGTGTTTGGGTATAGCAATCCCAAACACCTCCGTATTATAAATGATAAGTACTTTTAAGATCTAGGATGATAACAAGCATGTTATGCTTATTGGTTAAATGCTTAATTAAGCTGTTTCACTCTCGCACTTTTTTACCTCTATAATCAAAATTCTCCAAAACCTCAGGAAAAACTGGTTATCAGCTTCTTTTCGATTTGATAGAACCTAAGAAAATCCAGAAATTGTATCCTGCAGCGTATTTGATATAGCTATGAGCACTCCTAACACCCCCAATTGTCTGACAAAACGGCAGTGAATGAGAGGAGCGTATTTTATATGCTGTAACAGAACTTAATAATCATATAAGTAGTTGTACGATTGTTCGGCAGATCTTATTATTGAAGGACTTAAAGAGGTGACATAATGAAAAATCTTTGATCAGCTTGAATAAGCAACTTTGAAACTGTTTAGTTCACCCTCAAATAATCAAATATACTGTAGGTAGGTGGTATGTCTATCAAAATGCAACAATCAAATGAGTAATAAAAGTTTAGCGCCTACAGTAGAGATCAAAAATAAAATAATGTCTAGGGCCTTATTTGCGCCTAGAAAGTTAAAAGATCAGCTACTTGAAATTGGAATAAATTTAGCTTTGTTTTGTGGTCTTCTAAAATGCCAGTCCTAAAAATGAAATGGAGAAAAGATGAGTTATGCGTTACCTGCAATTAACCCTAGAGGATCCACTAAGTTTGTGTAGGCGTTTCACTTTCTAGAGTGTTTGGTACTTCATTTAATGTTGATTGTGCTTACACAAGAAGTTAATCTCATTGTAATTGTGTCAACATGTCACTATATCTCTCTACACATGGATGCAGTATTTATCAATACATAGATTGGTAAGAGCATGCATTTGTGTGTTCTCCATTGACCCACATATTTTTGATTCTCAATCACGAGTGTGAATCTTTATTTATCTCTAGTGCAATAGTAGCTCGTATACTAGCTACCTAAGAGCAATATGGTCATATGTGATCTATGTAATTATGCATTTTTTTAATACATTGGTTAGTAATAAAAGTTTTTATACGAGGATCAAATAAGTGTTAGTTGGGTAAGTCAACCTCAACTGACAGGTTAAATTAAGCGTGATTTTATCACTATTAGTTGATGCTTTGAAGAAAAAAAGCACTTATTGTTCCGCCTCGTGCTTTCTTCTAGCACAACAATAGGACTTTTGATATATAAATGTGTTATACTTAGTTTCATCTGTAGTTCAATTTGCGCTAGTTACATATATACGTGTCCCTCTTTCTAATCCAAATTGACTAATATTATCCCTCCCGTATCCCAGTTCCATGTTCTTTAGATCTGTCATTAACATATTAGCTCTGCGTTTTCATAAGATTAATTTACTCTTGTTCTTATTAAACCTGAGAAATTCTTTAGGTTTTGTATGGTTTTATCCAGTTTCCCGATAACGTTCTCTTCCTACCTTTATGTTTTTGTTTGGTTATGTTCTTTATGCGCCAGGTTCTCCGGCACCAAAACAAGAGCCAGCAAAACGGCTTCCAGGTGGAAAGACAAAAAAGAAGGTACAAAGTGGAATATTTTTACGTAACGTTTATGTTTAACTATGATACACTCAAATTTTAGTCGTATGTATGCCTTATGAACAGGGCTGTCCCGGGGATTTTGGGTACCCTGGGCCGTAACTAAAAAAAAGGCCCCCTTATAACATTAAAGAATAAAGATAAACCCTAACAAATTGAAATCTCAATTAAAAGTACACAAGTAGAAGTTTTACCTTAAAATAGCCAAAACAAATGATGTATAGATTGATTGTATCAATGTTCCGATCAGTATCAAAACTCCAATTCCAAAGTATCATTATTATAGGAATGTTTGACAAAGCTGATTTGCATAGTTTACTTCTTTTTACAAAATGGCTTGTCTACTTTTGCATGTCATCACACAATGTAAAAAGATTTATGCATTGATACTTGTACATTATTGACTAAAGTGTTGGTGGTTTTAGTACATCAAAATGGAGAACCATAAGTGTTCATATTTATTAGATGTTTGGCGGCGAGCACCAAGGAGCGTTTTGAAACAACTAGCATGCAACTAACGTTTAGCATTTTTTACACAATGGTTGACTGGTAACTAACAACTAGCATTCTTAAGTTTTCTAAACGCTCCATATCAAAATGCTACTTAAAATAGCATTTACTAGAAACTAGCGTTTACACATAATAATTACAAACATACATCTATGTTACCAAACGCTTTATCAGAACAAACAGCTATTGCTTCTTGTTACAGCTTACCACCACTGTTTGTCGCTATTGCTAACTGCTGCTGTTAGTTTCGCCAAACATACATAGTGTTTAAAGATAGAATAAGATACAGTTTAATGGAGTATTTTTGAAATTAATCTTTTGTAAACCATTTAGTGTGTGTTTTTATTTAGTGCAAGTGAGCTTAAAATGGTGTAAATCTTCATTTATTTTGGGTAGTTAGAATTTCATGTGTGGTCTTTTGCCCTCAACTTCCAACTACACAACTTAAATGTAGATCTTCATTAAATGTATAGATCTTCTTATTCAAGAAGTGGTACTTGTTGGGTAGCAAAGTTGAAGGTTGTGTGCGAGAAGCAAACATTTATATTATTGGAAATGTGTTACATGTGTTATCAACTTAACCACATTTGAACGATACATGAGCTATTTTGTAACAATAGCACTTCAGCTCTAACGAGATGCTTCTACTTTGGTACTCGATACGCTATATATCTTCCTTAAACAGTTTACATTAAATGGTACTTGATAATTCATGATGCCAAATAATCGAGTAAAAATGAAAACAAAACGAATATGTGTTATCATTTGGTGCAAGTGAACTTAAAATGATATGTGGGAGATGTGTTTTTCTTACTTAGTATCGCAAAAAAGCATTATTTAACACATTCTTCAGTGAAACTGGTGCAGGAAAGCACGTCCCTCGCGCTGTCTTTGTTGATCTTGAGCCTACTGTCATCGATGAAGTCTTTTTCACCCTGAACAACTTATCAGTCGCAAAGAAGATGCTGCCAACAACTTTGGCCGTGGTCACTACACAAGTACGATTGATCGCCCAAAGATATTCTCATTTTAGAATGACTACTGATATTGTAATTTTTATACTTGTGTTACAGTCGGGAAAGGGGTTGTTGACCTTTGCTTAGACCGTATCAGAAAGCTTGCTGACAACCGCACTGGTCTGATCAACATCTGTCGTTGAGTCCTACAACAGTGTCCTATCCAGCCACTCACTCCCTACTGGAACACACCGATGTTGCCAATCTTCTCGACAATGAAGCTATCTAGCTATGAAATCTGCTGACATTCTCTTGACATCGAGCATCCCACCTATACCAACCTTAATAGCCTTGTTTCTCAGGTCATCAATCTCATCATTGATCGCCTCTTTGAGGTTTGATGGAGCTTTGAACGTCGTTGTGGCTGAATTCCAGACCAACTTGGGTCCATACCCCAGGATCTATTTCATGCTTTCGTCATACGCTCCTGCATGTCATCTCAGCCGAGAAGGCTTATCATGAGGAGCTCTCGGTTTCCGAGATCACCAACATGGAAAGTACATGGCTTGCTGTCTCATGTACCATGGTGATGTTGTCCCCAAGGATGTGAACGCTGCAGTTGCAACAATAAAGACCAAGAGAACCATCCAGTTTGTGGACTAGTGCCCAACTGGTTTCAAGTGCGGTATCAACTACCAGCCACCAACTGTTGTGCCTGGAGGTGATCTAGCTAAGGTGCAAAGAACGGTCTGCATGATTTCTAACTCAGAGGTGTTCTCTTGCATTGACCACAAGTTTGACCTCATGTATGCTAAGCGTGCGTTTGTTCACTGGTACGTTGGTGAGGGAATGGAAGAAGGAATTGTGGCTGTGTGACAAGTTACTATCTTCATAATCGTGCAAGTTGGTTTCGAAATGCTTGTTTCAGACATTTTTTTAAACTCATTTCTTACAAACTGATAATTAGTGCATATGCATTTTATTTCACCGACTAATTGTGGCGAAAATGGTTATAACCACCACTATCCGCACAAATCCCGGCTATAACCGGCCAAGACCCGGCTATAACCGGCCAAGACCCAGCTATATCCGGCCAAGACCCGGTCAGACCTGGCTCTTCCGGCCAAGATTCGGCTATATCCGGCCGGCCAAGACCCGGATAGATCCGGCTAGAGCATATAGTGACTTGTTGGATATTAATTTATTGTGTTTTATAGGTGGGATTCTCTGTTAAGGGAGTTATAAGTCTCACATATTTTTGGATTCTAAAGGCGTTCTTTTACAATACACGTTTCTTTTCAAAATGGATTTTTAATCACAGTTTAGCTAAGAAATGGTGCAACCTGTCTCTCAGGTCTTAGATTCTAATCAGTTGCAATGGTGTTGTTTGTGTACTTGAAGTAACTGCATTGTTTGTGAATGATTTCTGGTGGAAAATGGTATATGCCTAGCTCGATAACTAATCCGTGGCTATGTTAGAGCAATAATAAGAAGTTAAAGCAGCCCATTTGGTGTTTGTTATATGCCTAGCTTGATAACTAATCCGTGGCTATGGTATATGCCTAGCTCGATAACTAACCCGCAGTTAAATCGCACTCTATTTTCTGACTGAAGCCGGTCATGATTTCTTTTGAGCTTTTATAAGTGCAGCACCATGCACAACTTAACATGTAATCTGTGTCATAAAGATCAACTTATTAGCCTATGGCTTATCTACTGTCACAACTGCTTTCAAGTTAGCCTTTTTATAATCTTACAATTTAGCTTTTTTATTATCCTTTTACACATCTTTTTCATTGTCACTGCTGCAAGAAAACATGGAATGAGAGGTAGCAATTTTTAGCCCATTTGCTTATGAGTTATGAATGGGTTGTTTCAGGCAATGTGTTATCTCTAACGGGCCGGGACTGTTAAATAAAAATTTATGTGAACATTTGAGCGGTTATCTTGTAAATATGTAACAAGGATGGCTGCGAGCCGCCGCGTTGCGGCGGGACAGCTTTTGTTTTGGACAAACTCGGTAGAGAGTAGCATTGATATTGAGAAAGTAGAGCGGATAATTGTTCATTATGTTGTCACGACAACTCTAGACATTGCAAATAACATAATACACATATTAACTGATAACAATTAACAACATTGCTAGTTTACAACTTACTGGACCAGGAAAAATGTAATGGACTGGGCCTGGGAAGTAAGGGACAAAATGTAATGAATTGGGCCAGCGAGTTAAGAGAGTAAACATTATGAACCAATGAGAGGGCACCGAATCCACGGTGTTTAATATATATAGTAATTTAGTTAATCTTAATCTTGATGGGTCATGGTTCGGGTCAGACATTTTTTTAAACTCATTTTTTACAAACTGATAATTAGTGCATATGCATTTTATTTCACCGACTCAATGCGGCAAAAATGGTTATAACCACCGCTATCCGCTCAAATCGCGACTATAACCGGCCAACGGTATATCCGGCCGAGACCCAGTCATATCCGGTTAGACCCGGCTACATCCAGCCTAGACCCGGTTAGACCCGGATATTCCGGCCAAGATTAGGCCTAAACCGGGCCACACCCGGCTATTCCGGCCAAGACCCGGATTGATCCGGTTAGAGCATGTAGTGACTTGATGGATGTTAATTTATTGCGTTTTATAGGTTGGATTCTGGAGTTATAATTCTCGCATATTTTTGGATTCTAAAGGCGTTCTTTTCAAAATGGATTTTTAATCACAGTTTAGCTAAGAAATGGTGCAACCTGTGTCTAAGGTCATCAGTTGCAATGGTGCTTTTATATAATTGTGTCTAAGGTCATCAGTTGCAATGAAGTAACTACATTGTTTGTGAATGATTTCTGGTGGAAAATGGTATATGCCTAGCTCGATAACCAATCTGTGGCTATGTTTCAGCAATTATAAGAAGTTAAAGGAGCCCATTTGGTGTTTGTTACAGTAAGCATATGTAGTTTAAGAACAAAAACTATAATCCGCAGTTAAATCGTACTCTATTTTCTGACTGAAGCCGGTCATGATTTCTTTTGAGCTTTTATAAGTCCAGCACCATGCACAACTTAACATGTAATCCGTGTCATATAGATCAACTTATTAGCCTATGGCTTATCTACTGTCACAACTGCTTTCAAGCTAGCCTTTTTATAATCTTATAAGCAAGGAAATGACCAGGTGTTGAAACAACCATTATGAGTTTGGTTTATGAGTTATGAATGGGTTGTTTCTGGCTATGTGCTATCTCTAACGGGTCGGGACTCTTAAAAAGGAAACAGCTTCTGCGGGTCACACTTGTCAAATGGATTGGGATTTGTTCAAAGTATATTCCAATACTTAATAAATTATTTTGTTCAAAAATTCGATGATTATTGAAACTAGCAGGGTCTCCGCGCGTTGCAGCGGCGGGTACCCTGTGATTAAAGTTTAGACGCCAACAAAATAACAATGGTGAACTCATTAACCGGTGAAAAACATGATCCCAATCCGACCCAATTCACCCATTTTTACCGATTATGACGGGTCATCTTCCGTTTCGTTTTTGAACGGATTTTATTAGCTAGCCGAACCAATGGCGATTTCGGGTTCCGGTTGAACTCGTTGGTCCGGTCCGGTTGAGCCCGTTGGTCTGGTTCGGTTGAACCAGTTGGTCCGGTCCGGTTGAACCCGTTAGTCCGATCCGGTTTTCAAAATCATATGTACCATCAATGTAAATTGTATAAAGCTCTGTGTGTTTTATTTGTTTGTACAATGTGTATTATAACATGTATTTTTTATTATAGGGGTGCTTTAAAAATAATGTTAATTAGTGTTTAATGTTTATTCTTAATCTTAAGTTTTTTATATGTGTGTTTAATTGATTTGTACCAAGTGCTTTATATGTTGTATGTTTTAACTTTAAGACTTTTGATTATTAATGTGTTTAATGTTAAGAAATTAAGTTAATTAAGATATATTTAATGTTTCAAAATTGTGTTTAATTTACTTGTACATATTGCTTTGTTAGTTGTATTACTTCATTTTAAGATATTTAATGCCATTAGTGTGTTTAAATTACCATTTTAAGTTTAATGTCATTAGTGTGTTTAAATTACTTGTACATGTAGCTTTGATGATTGTAATACTTAATTTTAAGTATTCTAATATTAGAAGGCCTTCCTCCATTATAATATAGTATGATTTATACCTTTTCCCTGACCCCATTGACATATATCAAATGTTACATGTTTTGATCCGAAGCTCTTTTGACCCTTTTCTTATCTAGCCAGAACCAAAATTATTGGGCCGTAATTCTGTTATCACTATGCCTGTCGAAAAATTTGATGTGAACATTTTGAGCGGTCATCTTATAAATATGTAATTTAGTTAATCTCAATCTGTGTATCCATGAACAACACTTAAAAGGGACCTATTATTCATGCTCACTATTATCATTTTGTCTCATTTTATTGCAGGTTGTTTGTTTTGTACACTTGGAAGCGTAGTCTTTGTGAGCATCTTGCTTTTTCGCAAGGTATGGACTGAAATATCATATTTTCAAAAGGGTTGTTACACTAGGACAGATGATTTTGTGAGCATCTTTGTGAGCATCTTGTTTGGGCGGGGAGAAGTCCCCGCTGAAAGCCGGTGAATGTCCCCGCTAAAAGAGGTGAATGTTGTAGTGCATGGACGAGAACCCAGCCTGTATCTTGATTCATACATCACAGTGTAGCTGCAATTCAACAATCTGGGATACACAAACTTTCGTCGCAATTTTTCTGAAAGAGAATAAGTTAACGTCTTCCTGGTTCCTGATGGTGATGGAATATGCAATAAGAAGGGACATCTTCTCCCGTGAAGAAATTTGAAAGACCATATTAACTCTTTTTTTTTTGTTTTTTTTTTGTCTAACGATTTCCTTGATGATCTCATTTTTCGTTATATCGACAAACCACAAAAACCATTTACTTAATTAACTCTAAATCAAATTTACAAACTCATGTTTGCCTTTGCTTCAAGTCTCTAATTCCTACAACCAAACTTATGCACATATATATATCTACACATAGCACAAGTCATACTGCCATATATTGGCGTGAAACGTACACATGCGTGATTCTTTTATCTTCGAAGCATAGTATTGGTATAACGTACTTCATCGAAGCATAGTATTGGTATAACGAAGTTTTAATCTTCATAGTAAACAACAATAAACACACACAAAAAGAAAAAACAAAAAACAAACACGCGACTTTATGGCGTGAAACGTACACATGCATGATTCTTTTATCTTTGAAGCATCGTATTGCTATAACATACTTCATCGTCTTTGCCTGACCTGAACACCTCCATTAAAAAAGGATACCTACAAATATTAGCTAATGTTAACAACATATTGATTTCTGCATAATCTCCTGAAGATTTACCTACGGCCACTTAAAGAACATCTATGATAATTTACAAGAAAAATAAAAAACTGTGACTTGTAAGAATTGAACAATAGGTTTTCACTTACTGTAACTTATGCTTTAATATGGATTTACAAACACAGCTATTATATATGCAAGACTTTAAATGCAAGAATTGAACAAGACTTTATACTCGTATTCATGAATGTACGTACCTCGCTAGAAAAACTTCCTCCTTAGGCGAGCAAGGTTCAATAATATTGATAACGTTAGCCAACCATAAACATTCTCAAAGAACCCAAAGTAAGCCAACCTCCAACTCCTGATGAAGTGCAAACTAGCAAGAAGTCCCATGAATCCAACAACAAAGCCTGGCCCCATGCTAACATAAGAAAACAAGCCTTCATCATTATCTTCTTGACCTTCATCTTTACCGTCATTACCGTATGAAGAATTGGATGGTTTGCATCTCAATAGTGGCGGCCCACACAATCCGTTGTTCCCTTCATAAATGGACGGGTCGTCTAAAGTCTGGAGCTGATTTCCAACCGGAATAGGACCAAATAATTTATTGAATGACAGGTTCAGGTAGCTTATAAAGTGCAAGGTAGCCAAACTTTGGGGAATTCGACCAGACAACATGTTCATTGACAAATCCAAAGATTCTACTTGCTGTAGGTTTCCAATCTTTATTGGTATATTTCCTTTAAGCAGGTTTCTTGAAAGATTCAAATTCTTCAAACCCACAAGATTCATCAAAGAATCTGGAATTTCTCCAACAATATTGTTGTTCGATAGGTCTAAGGATATAAGAAAATCTATTGTCTTTGTGAAGAGCAACGGATTTCCTTTCATGTTAACCAATATATTTTCGAAATATTGGTAATAACTGTTGTCATTGTTACTATTATTTTCTATCATGCCACTTAAATTCCCAAAGCAAGGAGGGATCGTCCCAGTTATGCTATTATGTGCCAAGTTTAAAACTTGAAGACTGCTGAGGCGACAAAGCTGTCGTGGAATCTTGCCTGTAAACTGATTGGATTGAAGATTTAAGTATCTAAGTTTCGGTAGACTTTTACCGATCCAGAAAGGGATACTACCCGTGAAGAAATTGTTTCCCAAATCCATGGTGACCAAGCTTGTCAAATTCTGTAAAGAAGGGGGGAGATCCCCCATAAATCTGTTGTTGCGCAAGTGCAATGAGCTGAGATTGCTTAGAAAGCCCAAAGAGCTTGGAAGAAAACCGGTTATTGTGTTATTAGTAAGATCTATCACAGACAAATCCAAGTTCCATAAGCACCGAGGAAGCCTTCCAGAAAATTTGTTTTGTGACAGATCCAATACCGTGATACCAAGTATATTGCACAGGTGTTTTGGAACAGCTCCTGTTAACTGATTTTTTGAGAGATCAATATATTGCAGGTTTTGGTTCACTGTTCCATTGGAGACTTTAGAGGGGAATGCTCGCAGTTCACCACCGATCTGATTGTAAGACAAATCCAAGACAGCAATATGAGTTGCGATGTTCTCAAACCAATCCGGTAATGTATCTCTAATACTAGAGTTTGAAAGATATAGCATCTCAAGATTTGTTTGTGTTTGAAGCCAACTTGGGAATTGGGGACCAATGTTGCTGGAGCTTGCAAGAAATTCACGCAGTTGAAATGGAGGATTCCATCGGGAGCTGACATTAAATGATAAAGAAGTTGAAGACAAATCTAGTAAGGTTAAGTTCTTCAGTTTGATGAAGTGAACTTCCGAAAGATTTCCCTCCAACAAATTACTGGAGACATCCAGCTCTTTTAGAGATGTTAGGCCACCGAGTGAGGGAGGTACATGACCATGGAACTCATTGTAACTAAGATCAAGAAGAGTGAGGCTACTCAAATTCCAAAACAGACCTGGCACCAAAGTATCAAAGGAATTGACCGCAAGGTCAACTGAAGCAAGAGCACTCAACGTTCCAAGAAAATCAGGAATCTGACCATGGAACTCGTTGAAAGAAAGCTCTAGATGAGTAAGGTCGGTAAGGTTGGATAACCAGACTGGAATGGTAGAATTGATGGAATTGTCAGAGAGATCGAGTGAATTAAGAGACGTGAAATTAACAGATGTAATGGAAGGGAAATTGATATGACAGCCGGCCAAGTTCAGTGTAAGCAAAGAAGGGAGCATGTTAACTTCACTGAACCAATCAAGTTCATCAGTAGTCATGTGTAACCCTGATAACCCCAAAAGCTTTAATGATGATAGTGAAGGCACCCACTGTAGATCATCTATGCTCATCATAGAGGAACACCAAGTAAGACCGTCACGTATGTGATATTGTCCATTAAGATCAAGATATTGTAACCTTGAGAGATTTCCTAGATGATGAGGAACTACACCACTAAAACCTGAGCATGAAAGATTAAGGTATTCCAAACGCTTAAATGACCCTAAGAACTTAGGAATATGTCCTGAGAAACCATTCATGCTCAAGTCCAAGTAACGTAAATGCTTCAAATTCAATAATGAATGGCTTACCTCACCTCCAAGTTGGTTGTCATAGTACCTGTCTCTGTTAAAAAACGCTACTGGATTTCGAAGATCAAGTCTGATAACATGACCACTTCGCTTGTCACAATGAACTCCTACCCATTCACAGCATTCTACTCCGGTCCATGTTGACAGACGACGATGCCTGTCTGTGAGTTTCTCTTTGAATATAAGAAGAGATTTCCGCTCCCTTTCGATACATGTAACACTTGAAGAGTTTGTCATCATGCTTTCGCTGCTTGCGCCAAATCTTTGCAAGAGCAGGAATGTAAAAATAACAAGAAAGCTTGTTTCCATTTTGGAGTAAGATAGAGTTCAAAGTCACAAGCACGGGGCAGATATATAGTATCCGATTAATTTCTAAATTATTACGTATACTTTGGTTAAGACCCAACTTCACAAGACTTTTGACGCAGACTTTAGGGTCAACAATCGCTTAATGACTGCTGAATTTTCCGTGCGCGTTAATGATGGTTGGTTAGAGCACTTTACCCGATAGTGGGTAATCCACCACACATACCCCATAGTGGTTAGAACACTTTCAAGAAATCTGCTGTATTTTTTCGGTCAATGATGGTTGGTTAGAAAGGAATACAATTACCCATTACTCCATAGAGTTTTTGCTTTCCTTAATTTGCATTATCATTATCATTGTCTTTCTCATTACCTCATTTCAACCAAACGCCCCCTAATATTTTGGATGTACATATTCACTAATAACTTCGTATTATTATTATTATTATTATTATTATTGTTATTATTATTATTATTATTTTAATTTTTTTTTATTATTTTTTTAAAAGTGAAGTATTGGAACTTTCAAATGAAGATTAACATATAGCTCCTCTTAGTTGTTTGGAAGTGATGATTCTTTATGTTATTTGGCCGGGTTTTTTTCTTCTAAACCGGTTTGATAAGTCAGAAGTTGTTGAAACTAAAGTTATACAAACTGTTCTTACAATCATTTTCCCTACTAAAGTGTCTTATATGAAACCAAGCATCGATGTAATAAAGACCCAGCCACCCAGGTGACCTTCATCTCCTTTGCCACTATAGTTTTCTCTCTCTTGGATTGCTTCAACGACCTACTTGGTGTAATAAAACAACCTCATCTCTATTTTTATTTCATTTTCAATTTTTTAAACAATAAAATTAAAAATTAAATAATACAGTAACAAAATAATAATAATAATAATAATAATAAAGCAACCACTTTAATTCCCGATTCTAGCAACATCCTTATAAACTTTTATTTCATCAAAGTTAGTAATTTACTTTCTACTGCATGGGCTGCTTTCGTTTGGTTCTATATATAGGAACCATTAACCCACCTATTAAGGCCCATTAAAAATAAGCAAACACTAAAACGCATATGATGAGGAATTTTATTGTCTCACAATTTTTTTTTATTTTTTTATTTTTTTTGTTGCGCCTCTTGGTTCATCCCCAAGAAAACTTTATCTGTCAAATTTTAGATCCCATTTATTTATTATTATTATTATTTTTAATTATTATTAAAATGGCTCAATATATATATATATATATATATATATATATATATATATATATATATATATATATATATATATTTTAATAGGTGTGCACACAAGTCAGTCAGCAAAGTGACCAACTAATCTCTTTTTTATCTAGCCGTCCAAGTCATTAAATATTGAGGTAATGATAGGACTAGGCTTGATCATCAAAATATTTAATAACTTGGTCTGCTAGATAAAAAAGAAATTAAATCATCTCAATTCCATTGTTTGGTTTCTAATTTGCAGCTGTTTTGTGTTATACAAAAAGAAGAAAATACTTTGCACATGTTCTTTAATTTGCGGGTCTATTTTTTTTACAGTTTCAAATTTTCTATAAAATTTATTTCACGTTGTTTTCGTTTTTGTTTTTGTTAGTAAACAAAACATATGTTTTTGCTTATTTCTTGGGTCAAGTATCTCTTGGTGCTGAGAATTCATCAAAATTCTTTATGGATTTCATTTCTCTAAATTTTAATTCTCTACCTTATTTCATTTCAATTAATTTCTCTCAACCAAATATGTCCTCTTAAATTAATAAGGCCTGCACCACGCATCTAACACATTTACTCTTTTTTAACACTACCCAGCACATTTACTCACTCAACACACATTTATACACTGACGATCTCCTAAGTCACTCCCATTTCTCTCTTTAAAATCACACTCTTCTCTTCGTAAAAATAACCACCGGTCGGAAACCACCACTTACCGCCGGTAAATCACCACCAAGAACCGAGGAAAATTCTTATTTTTAAACTTGTGCAGTAGAAACTATTTTGCTTTATTATAGTTGTAGATACCACATTTTCAACCTTGTGCAGTTGACACAGGCTCGGAAGGTTTTAGTGTTAGTAAACCAACTTTGACAAATATCTAAAAACAGTGTATCGAATGGGCTTTGGTTAGCCCAGTTTTAGATTGAAACTAGGGTTTTCACTTTACACCAACAATAATTAAATTTTCACTTCCCAATTATCTCAAATAGGCGGCTACCCGTTCAACATTAAAAAAACAACAAAAACATCATCCGCACTTATGGTATAATCTGAACGCAATTAATTTTGCTACTTTTATTTTTGTTGTTGTTACTATTATTATTTTTCATTAGCTTCTGATTAATTTTTATAATTCAAATATTAGGCGCCAAAGAAGGATGCGGCAAATCCGTCATAATCATCATTATCGAAGTCTAGTGGTGGAGTCCAAAAAAAGCAGGTCAAATTTTGGTATTTCTAATTGCTTATAAGTAAATTTTTGGGTATGATGTGGTTTATTTTGACTAATAAGTTGGTTTGGCTTAGTTTTGAGAAGCTCAAAACCAAGTAAGCCTTAAGTCAGCTATATAAGCAGAAACAAACACCCTTTAAGTGATGAAATAAAACAGACATCATGACCTAGATAATATAATTGGTATGAGTAAGAATAGTTTTTTAAAACTAAACCAAGCCAAATTATTAGTCAAAATAAACCACATCACACCCCAAAATTTACTTATAAGTAAGTAGAAATACGAAAATTTGACCTGTTGTTATGCACTCCACCACTAGACTTGGATAATGATGATTATGACGGATTTGCCGGATCCTTATTTAGCGCCTAATATGTGAATTATAAAAATTAATCAGAAATTGATGAATAATAATAATAATAATAATAATAATAATAATAATAATAATAATAATAATAATAATAATAATAATAATAATAATAATAATAATAATAATAGCGGTGATTAAGGTTGGCGAGTTGCGTTTGTGGCGGTTTGGTTTTAATCAGTAGCGAGCTACCTTGGTGGGTGGTATACAAATATTCCAGGTGGGCCCGCTCCTTTTTGCTGTTTTTCCTAGTGGGCTGCTCACTTGGTTATTTAACGAGAACTCTTGGGCCTTTCATTACCTTTGTGGGCTTCTTATTTGGCATCGAAAGGGTACTGTGGTTCGGCCTAGGGGAAAGGTCCTTGGGTTTGACATTGTTTTGACATAGCGGTATATTCCTTATCATGGCTAACCTTGGCGCATTTCGGATATCATGCCCGTTACAAGGACATGAGGGGTGCAGTGGCGGAAATGAGAAGGGGTTCACTAGGAAATATTTTATTGATCACCTGGGCACCCGCCATTTTAAGACTGATGTTTTGAAGGCTTCTCACAAAATACATATTGCGAGTGACTTCTCTTTATTCTCTACTCTTGACCAGGCACTTCATCAAGCGGGCATTTGGCTCTGTGCGGAGTGTTTTTGCACTCACACCTTTAGTAAGAATTGCAAACATGCCGTTGGTGATATGGTTCCGACACCTCATTTTGACGAAGTAGCGATCTACGGTATTCCTATACCCATGAGGGTGGCCCTGAATATAGTCGAGGAGAGTATCGCTGGTGAGTCAGATGGTACTCTCACTGTTGAAAAGGGTTTTGAGGGAGCTGCTTCTGGGATGCCCCCTCTCGTTGGAGAGTCCACTTACGACATCAACCTCCTTGATCGGGTTTTCTCAAAGAAACTACGTACGGTTAAATGTATTCCCCCCAGGGCGCGACTTGGATTTGCTAAGCTTTTTCGTGGAGCGTTGGATAAGGTACTATTGAGCCCGGGGGACTGTAACCACCCGTATATTTCGAGACTGATTTTAATAATAAAATTATATTTATTATTTCTTAAATTTCACTTTTGGACTTTCCGAATATATTTAAATCGAATACGAGAAGTTATCTCGCGAAACGTGAAAACTCACACACAACGCGTACCGGCACAAACATAATTCGACGAATATTTTAATGTGATTTTTATACTATTTGTGAGAAAGTAGTCATGTAAATATTCGTTCTTCGTAGAAAAATTATTCTGAACGCAACGGTATAAATTTCGAGCTTTCAATTGATTATTTACTAACCTAAAAGGGACCCACACTCTATATATACATAAATTTAGCCAAATTACAAAAAATGGTCCCTGCAGTTAAAGTTACCCCGCCACCCCTGACTTTTATAAGTTTACATAAATGGTCCTTGGACATTTACATTTTAAACCCTAGGGCTTCCCTATATAAACCCAAGTTATATTCATTTTAGGGTTTTCATGTTCCTCCTTCATCTCATTTTCCGGCGCCGCTCCGGCCACCTCCGGCCAAATTCTGGCGAGTAAGATCCGTAGCATGTACGTGTAGATCGGAGCAAGGTAAGCATGGATCTGGGTCATATGAGGTCGCGAAGGGGTTTTTGTTGCTAGGGTTTGCGAAGCCGAGAACCACCACAGCCGCCACATCTTCAACCCCACTCCTCTCATCTCTATCTCACCTCTTGGTGGTAATTACAAACCCTCGTCCTTTTATTTATTTACTTTAAAAGATTAATAACACTTTCGTGGATTACAACTCGACTAGAAACATGTTTTACTAATTATTCGTGTGGTAAAACAACAAGAATCGTGTGGCTTAAAAATATGCTTAAAATCAGTGGTGATTTGAAGATTGGATTTAAATGTTTTTTTAATTTAGTTTTGTGTGGTAAGAAAATGGATTAATATGATTCAAGAAATCATCTTGTTGTGGTGCTCTCGTTTAAATACTTTCGACCTCAGATTCGATTTGAGCAACCGTAAGGGTGACGGTTAGTTGCTCGTTGTTGTGGTTGTTCGAGCTCATAGCTCCGACTCTTCTTGGTTTCGTTACTTGTTTCGGTTTTAAACACTCTAATAAACATTTATATCGGCTCGATTCTTTAATTGAAATCTATTTGTTTTATTATTATTATTTTTTTTATTACTAATCAAAAAAAATAATAATAATAAAACAAATAGATTTCAATTAAAGAATCGAGCCGATATAAATGTTTATTAGAGTGTTTAAAACCGAAACAAGTAACGAAACCAAGAAGAGTCGGAGCTATGAGCTCGAACAACCACAACAACGAGCAACTAACCGTCACCCTTACGGTTGCTCAAATCGAATCTGAGGTCGAAAGTATTTAAACGAGAGCACCACAACAAGATGATTTCTTGAATCATATTAATCCATTTTCTTACCACACAAAACTAAATTAAAAAAACATTTAAATCCAATCTTCAAATCACCACTGATTTTAAGCATATTTTTAAGCCACACGATTCTTGTTGTTTTACCACACGAATAATTAGTAAAACATGTTTCTAGTCGAGTTGTAATCCACGAAAGTGTTATTAATCTTTTAAAGTAAATAAATAAAAGGACGAGGGTTTGTAATTACCACCAAGAGGTGAGATAGAGATGAGAGGAGTGGGGTTGAAGATGTGGCGGCTGTGGTGGTTCTCGGCTTCGCAAACCCTAGCAACAAAAACCCCTTCGCGACCTCATATGACCCAGATCCATGCTTACCTTGCTCCGATCTACACGTACATGCTACGGATCTTACTCGCCAGAATTTGGCCGGAGGTGGCCGGAGCGGCGCCGGAAAATGAGATGAAGGAGGAACATGAAAACCCTAAAATGAATATAACTTGGGTTTATATAGGGAAGCCCTAGGGTTTAAAATGTAAATGTCCAAGGACCATTTATGTAAACTTATAAAAGTCAGGGGTGGCGGGGTAACTTTAACTGCAGGGACCATTTTTTGTAATTTGGCTAAATTTATGTATATATAGAGTGTGGGTCCCTTTTAGGTTAGTAAATAATCAATTGAAAGCTCGAAATTTATACCGTTGCGTTCAGAATAATTTTTCTACGAAGAACGAATATTTACATGACTACTTTCTCACAAATAGTATAAAAATCACATTAAAATATTCGTCGAATTATGTTTGTGCCGGTACGCGTTGTGTGTGAGTTTTCACGTTTCGCGAGATAACTTCTCGTATTCGATTTAAATATATTCGGAAAGTCCAAAAGTGAAATTTAAGAAATAATAAATATAATTTTATTATTAAAATCAGTCTCGAAATATACGGGTGGTTACAGTCTACCCTCCTTAACGCGAAATCCGTCCCGGATTTCATTTTATGTTATCCGATAAAATAGTGTTTGGGAAAAGATGTTGGTACTCACCACCGATTTAAGTCTTACCAGGTGGTAAAGGCTCATTTTTATCTGTGAGAGAGTAATACAAAACTCTTTGGTGAAAATTTGCAGTTGGGTAAACTGATGCGACTTCAAAAGACTCGAAATTTTAGTAAAAGCAGTCTTTAAACATGGTGAGGATAAGGTGGTTACACAAAAGTTAATGTTTAATCACCTCACGTTATGCAAAAATTTGATGAAGTTTGACTAAAACTTTTAATGCATCAAAATGAGTAAATAGTTCACAGGGTGACTACAACATAGTTAATAAAATGGTTTGTAAAACAGTCCATTGAGTTATAAGAAATCAGTTGATCATTTGCATGTTAGTAGCAAAAGTGTGGTTCAATTCATAATATTGTAATAGGACAGCAAACCGGTTAACAAAATTGTTAATGAAATGATTTGCAAAGCAGTTTATAGAACAACAGGAACAATTCGTTGTTTACAAAATAGTTATAAGATCGAAATTTCGATTTCATGAAGTAGCAGTAAAACATTTGTAGGGTGACCGTAATTTGGTCTGTAGAATAGCCGAAAACATTTTTTTTTAATTTATTTATTTATTTACTAGTATTTATTTATTTATTTTTTGTGTTAGCTACATGGTTTATTACCTTATAAGAGGGTAGCAAAAATAACTGGTATTCTCGAGAGTCGAGTGAAGGATTTGGTGTTTGTACCAAAGAAGGCGGTTCAGGTTACTACTCCTTAAGGTCTTAAGGTTTCTGTTGGTCATAGAATCTCCGCTGAATGGAGAGTATAGAAAGTTCAGAGTATGACGTACTCTGAAAGAGAGTGTTGATTGCCACTAGCAATCCATTGGTTGACCAAGTAATGTACATAGTACTTCACGTGGAAGACATAACATCGATCGAGAGGGATGAACCACATCGATTGAGTATAAGGTTTAGGGTAGAGGTGACTATAACATAACCAAACTACGATGAAAAGTATTCCATATGAGCGGAAAAGTATAGAGATTCGAAGAGTATTACAACTCGTGAAGTATTGTGATGCCAGTGTGTTGTGATTGCTGTCATGTTGTGTGCAGATGTGAGTGTTCATGTCATGCATGCTTATATACACATAAATTTTATCATTCTCGTAAAAAAAAAAAAAAAAAAAAAAAAAAAAAAAAAAAAAAAAAATCACAACACAAGATAATAAAGAACGGAATACATACTCATACTATAAACATATATATGATCTATTAACACAACAACTGATAAAAGCTTATCTCGGTTTGTTTTGGTCTCCAAAAAAAAAAAAAAAAAAAGAAAAAAAAAAAGACAGATTTAAGGTGCGTTTGATTTTTAGTTCGAGTTAGTACGAATCTGTTTATATTTGTCTTGATTTAAGAGGGTGACTCTTAATATGTAAAAATGATTGGTTGTGTCAAAATAAACTAAGTGTGAGTTGCTTTTGTGTTTCAGTCGCAAGCGGTGCGTCTGCTAAAGTTTAGTTTATTTAACTGCTAACGGGCTTGTTTGTTATTTCAAACCACTTGTGGTCACACAATAAATCATTTTTTTTTTTTTTTTTTTTTTTTTTTTTTTTTTGACAACGTAGTTCACATATTAATGCACATTTAAAACTCCTAGATAAGTCACATAAATAAGTCACATATGTGATTACTGTTTGATCATTAAAGCTTTTGAAGAAACTGTTGATTATACTTATTTTGGTAATATGGTATACTCGGTAATAAATCACAAAAATAAAGTGAACTATTATAACACTTGGGCTTAAGTCTAATTTTGATCATTTGGGCTTAACCTCATGACTACTTAATGGACTAATTATATATTCACCTAATGGGCTAAATGTATAACTTATGGGACTAACATAAATTAATTGTGATTGGCATTTTGGATCATTGGGCTTGCATCTAATTATTTGGACAAATCAGTAGACTTGCAATTTATGGGAATTAAAACGGACTATTTAGCATATCGACACCGTAAGTCATATATAGAAAACGTAGTTTAATTAAATACAACACAACTTGGAAGTTTTATAAACAAACAAGCTTTAGAAGAATTTCTCATAAGTTTACACTTTCTTAAAAACCAACTAGAAGTCAAAGTAGAGTTTTGTAATTTAATTACTTGACGTTATATACATATATGACTAGATGTTTAACTTGAACTTAATAAACCTATATGCCTCTATAAGGTTATACAAAGATAGTAATTTCAAAAAGCGCTTTTATTATAAACTCGTCAAATGACGAATTGTACAAGTTAATTGTAAAACCCTTATTGTTGATTCGTGAAATTAACTTGTCATTGTTAATGAAACACTTATGTTTTATACAAACTATTTGGGAATTATTGGGTAAATACTGAAACATACCAATTGAATTACTTCCTTGACATATTATTCCTTATCGTTCATTTCTTGATTTCTTCTTGTCATTCTTTCTCGACTCAAGTCCTCGTCGGTACTTTTCTCGACTATGTCGCTATCAATTCCTCTTTGGCGAGTGTACACTTGAGTCCTCGTCAGTATTCCTTGACGGTTCTTTTATTACTTCCTTTGTAATATATTGGGATATATATTATACTTTGACGTGAGTTACATTTTGAGTCTATACTTTCTTACCACCACACGAAACATTAATACTAAATTTTTTACAAATTTTGAAACGAGTAATCCACGAAAACTAAGACGCTTGTCTTTTGAAAACTCTTTTACTTTACGAGACGTATTCTGAGATGACTATATATATTAGGTTGTGCCGATTCTGTACCGTTCTATATCCCTTGATACCATTGTGATCTGCTCTAGATGCCAGTTGTGTCAGTTGTGATATTTTGTGTTGCTTCATTGAGGTGAGTTCATACCCCCTACTTTTACTTGTTTTATAACTGTTTTGGGGGAGAATACATGCTCGTTTTTAACTAAACTCAATGCTTATTTTATCTGAATGCGCGATTGTTTACTCAAACATTACTGCTTTGTTGAAATACTTGATTGATTATTCAAATGTATTTATGCGTATATTGGTTGCATACTTGATTGTTTTCTCATGGACACAAGTGCTTGAAACATATATGTAAGTTTATAACCCAACTTTACTTATACTCGTTTTACAAATTTTGGGGTGAGAAACATGCAAACACTTTTATGGACCAAAACTATTCTTAAAAACTATTATGTGGTGTAGCCTAAGCCCTTGAATCCCACTATGCCCACTTTCATGAACCGTTAGTTCCTGCGGGAAGCGCGATTGTTATAGATAGATCTATTGGGGGTGACTCCCCCGTTCGGTTGGCCATACATGGGTCAATGCGAAACGTATAGCATATCGGAATCGAGTGTAACGGGATAAGCACTCGCAATGGGCCCCTTTTTAGTATGACAACATTTCGCATACACCACTGTCGTAGCTTCGGTTGCATGAACTTAGTGCTAGCGTAATAGACTTTTACTTTTATGTGACATTATATTCGTTGTAATGATCACATACTTTGCCTGTGGTCCAACTTTATGCTTAATACTTATGGTCTACTTTATTGATATTTTTCATGACGATGTGAGTAAAGCAGTAGTCACTAAAACTGAACTTGATTTGTATGTGAACACTCGAAAACCTTGTGGTCCACATTACTGCATTTGCCTAAAAGTAAACTATATTTTCATGACAATGTGAGCGACACAATGGTCACAAAACTTATATCGAACTCACATTTCTTTTGTACAAAGTTGCTATTTATACAAACTTATGAACTCACCAACCTCGTGTTGATACTTTTTAGCATGTATTTTCAGGTTTAATGTGATAGCTAACGGTTGAAGGCTTTTGGCATGGCATGGCATGATCATAGACGACTCTGAAATATATGGGACCGCTTTATTTATTCTATGGGCCTATTTTCGCACTATTTTTGAAAGATGTAAATTGAATATTTTGATAATGAAAGTTATTCTAAATCGTTGAGATAAAAACCGTTCTTTGTACCTCATGTTATGATACCAGTTTAGTAGCACCCCATTGCATGTATGCTTCCGCTGGACCCGATTTTGGGGGTGTTACAGGGACTTATCTGCATGGGTGCAACTCCTTATTTTGCCATCCTGCGTGCTCTTCGCCTTTGTGCCAACAAACAGAACTCAACGACTTTCTGGTGAGAGAGAACGCTGCCAGCTCGACTGTATTTCCCGCGCCATTCTCAGATGGAGGGATCCCGTAGACAGGCTTGGTCTGGCGATGGATCGGTTAGCCGAAGTGCCTCCATCTTTCAAAGGGGTGACGAAACTTAAGGATCAAAATGGGGTCAACTTGGGTCAGTGCAAGCGTAAACTTGGGGACGGGCATTTTACTGATGCTATTAAGGTGCTCACATCTTCTGGCATCGCCCCATCCACACCTGACACTCTATTGGAGCTCGGGGCCAAACACCCTTATGCCCCCCTGATAAGTGTGTAAATACTCATCATTTTTAGTCAAATCTGAACTGCAAAACGATCAAAAACACTCAAAAACGCACCAAAATGCGAAGAAAATCCCAAAGATCGTATTTTATATGTTTCTTATGCAAAACGAGTGAAAACAAACGAAAAACAAACAAAAGTTACATAAATGGCAGTTTCAGTCCCCCAACTTTCAAAGTTTTACAAAACTAGTCCCTGGTCAATCATTTTCAAAGAAAAGTCAACCCTTGCTCTTTAAAAGTCAAAACGAATCACAAATGATCTTTGGGTAAAAGGTTTTGGAAAAGTACACAACTGGTCCTTACACTTTGGTGAATTGGCAGTTTTAGTCCCTGGAGCGTCAAATTTAGAAAATTGCATTTTTGGTCCTATGGTTTATCTTACTTGCCAAGTTTGGTCCTCCTGGTGACATGGGATATTTACAAGAATGGTCCGTGAAATTTCAGCTTATTGCAAATTAAGTCCTTGTGGTTTTACAACACTACACCAAGCGGATCCTTAATACTAATCACCCACTACCTTTAGCCCATTTCACCCTTTGCACTACTTGGCCCAAATAACCACCCTAGCCCAACCAAACCCTAATACGTTTGTTAATTAAGCGTACCCCCCTTCTTCCTCCCTGGTCAAACATCAATAAAAATAATACCATCTCCTTCCCAAGTCACACCCCGTGAACCTGCTAACATCCAAACCTCCCATCACCATCCCCCCCATCACCCTCAAACACAACCCCCAATCCCACTACTTTCCTCCACCACTCACAACTCGTACCTACCCCACTGCCCCGTCACTAATCCATGCCTCTCAATTTGGGCGCCAAGATGTGAATAGAGGGATGAGATAGCATCTGCTTGAATCAACGGTTGAGATTGAAGCCAAGAAAGCACACATCAATTGAAGACAAAGAAGAGTACAAGAGGGAGCTAAAGAAACCCTAGTTAGTGTGTTTGAGTATAAATAGAAGAAGATGTGTAAGCCTCTAGGGCAGTCTTGTATTATTCTTTTGAGTCTTGTTTTCAGTTTTTTTTTTTAAGTATTTTGTAGTCTTCATTAAGTTTCTAATAGTCAGTCAATTAAGGTGTTAGTTTTAGTTTTCAATATCGTGAGTCTCATTTAAAAATCTTTTGTAATCTTTGATTTAAGTCAATGAAAGTTTAAAGTTGTTCGTTTACTGTTAAAATCATCCATCCTTTTTGCTTATTTCGTATTGATTGTTTATTATTGTCAATGTCTAGATTGCAAACTTGAATCACAGTTTTAGTTTCAAAACATCATTGTCCTTTGAAAACCATAATAGCAGCCCCTTAATAGGTGTTTGGGATAATTGTTTTTGTAGCGTTAAACTAGTTTTTACCTGTAACCCAAGATTGAATCAGTTTATTTAGTTGGTAGCAGCAGGTTTTTAGCGAAGTAGTATAGTCCCAAATAAATTTCATACGGTCAGCTGGTCTCACAAATTAAGCTCGTATTAGCTGACTTGCTGTCACAACCCCCTGGACCAGGCCTGTTCCAGCCCCCACCGGCCTTCTTTGATCCATGTTTTAGGCAGGTAAAAGTTAGAATTTAGTTTAAGATTTAGTTTTGCATGTTGTTAGTAATATAGGATTCAAGGGTTAGAGTTTATTTTGTTGTTTGAGCGCGTATGTATAGCTTAGTTTACCTCTCAAAGTACCCGTTTGAAGTTGACTGTTACGACAAAACACTCTCCTGCACCTCAGATTAGTACTTTTGCTTATCCCTTGTTTTATTGCTTTTCTGTTTTTGATACACCTGCTTATCCGACCCATTAGTGCTTTTTAGGACTTGATTATTGCTTATTATCTGTTTTTAGGATCCCCTAGTAAGCCTTTACTTATTTCCCGTGTAGGTCTAGCTCGTTCAAGCTTGTTTAGTAATTTTAGATTTCATAACTCTCTTTCACTGAGCTTGTTTAAACTTTGCTACTGTCTATCTATACATTGTTTTGTTGATTACTGCTATCAGCTTGTTTGTGATGGTGTGTTGCCTTGGCATTTGTTTTTATGAATATTTGCGTAAGGTGCTACACCTCCAAGATAGCACCCTTGCTGCCATATAACTTTTTTTATTCGAAGCTTTTAGCATTCTTGAGTAGCTCTAATCTCGTAATAATTGTTCATATGTAATATTTCCTAGCTCATCTTTAATAGTTTGCAACTTACTTGCCTTTGCTTGTTCATTTGTTCAGATGAAATTTAACTTGAAACACAACTTCAGGGCTGTTTGGTTTGTTTTTTACAGCTTATTGGATATATGCTTGTGCTCATGTTACTGCAACTAATAAGCCTGTTTGGATCCTCCTCATTCCTTGTCGAATCTTGTTATTTAGTTGTAGCTATTAGGAGATTTGTATATGTTTTAGACCTAGTTAGTTAACTTGCTCGTTTATTGTTACTCATGCGCTAAATTTATCTAGTTTGTAGCCTCTGTCAAATTTCACCCAAAACCCAAATTACCACTGTTGAGATTTTAAATGTGTGAAATCAGAATTTGAGCTTTTGAGCAATAGTACTTTGGTTTATGTTGTGTTTTAATGTCATTGAACTGTTTTGCAAAAAGAGAAAATTGAAAAGAAAAATTACTTGTAAATGGTGAAGCATGTGGGAATCGACCCCATGGTCACACAAACAGACACAGACAACACACATACCATCTGTTCTAGGCCTTTTTTTTGTTATAATTGCTTTAGTTAATATTTAAAGTAGATTAGTTTTTATTTGCTTATCATTGTTCCAGCTTTTAGAATTGCTTATTACAGCTTATTAGTAACAGCTTTTTCCAAATTAGAATTTTTCTTAAGTTTACAATAGCATAAAATAATTTTCAAAAAAGTTTCAGATTTTTATACTTTGTAGTTTACTTATTATAATTTAATTAGCGATAATTAGTTTTTAATTCGTAATAATTAGAATTTTAGTCGAAAAATTAATTTTCTTTTTCTCAAAAATTTATTTTGTCATTTAATACGTTAGAAGACTATTTGTAAATCCGTAGGCCGTGTGCAACTTAAAATTCGCGTTTTAATTTGCGCATTCGCGTAATTTTTATTTAAAACGTCACATTTATAGTTTAATTTACGTTTAGGATTCCCGATACCTAAATATGTTTTCCCGTAGTTTTTAGGTATTTCTTAGATTGTTAGTGGCCTTACGATTTCGTTCGTTAATTTTCAATTTCGTTAATTTAAGTTACCATAAAACCAAATAACCTTTCCGATCATACAAGATTTTAATCCAAATCTCATTCGAAGCTTTCCATTCACACCTCGTTGGGGTACGACCCGGGAAATCACTTCCCGGTCTCACAATTTGAATATCACTTTCACGAGTTTTGCGAGGTAATCGTTTTCCTAAACGGTTTACTCGTATTACTTCACGTTTATTTGTCTCACGACAAATCAAACTTCACGTTTGTTGATATTTTGATTAATTGTTGTTTTCACACACCAAAACACAATGAATCAAATGGCGCCGTTGCCGGGGAGGCTGTGTGTCGAAAGTCTCGATAAGGTTTAGACGATTAGTCTTGTAGAACCTTCGTAAGAAGTTACGCTTTTATAAAACTTATAAAAAACCAAAAATAATTTTCTTTTGTTTCTAGTATATGTATTATATCTATAAAAGTTAAAGAAAAACACAAAAAGATTTTCCCGTTTCATTGTTTAATAATTACAACATTAAAATCTTACCACCGCAAACCAAGGCAGAACACCTACCAACTGGGGGTGTGACCGTAATAAGTTCCCAAACAAAAGATCAAAACTTGCCTTTGTATCACTTGCGTTTTGGAAAACTTTTAAACGAAAAACACACTTTAAGAGGAGTCGAAACGGTATGTGGCGATCCAACGAACTTCGCCCAGTGAGAGATCCATTCTTCTCTCCCGCTCCTTTGTGCGTTTTTCTTTAGAAGTTAACCTTGCGTTTGTGATTATTGGTTTAAGTTCCCCTGTATTTATGAGTTGGTCTTGTTTTAATTGTTGTGCTTTTCGAAAAACCCAAAAATAATCTTCGTCTCCTACCGTTTAATTCTTCCTTCTTATCCATCATTAATGTTTAATTCTTATGTCATCACTCAACTATCACTGTTTTCATTGTAAAAGTCCGGTGGATGACGATCTTCGTTGTTACAAGTGTGGGTGTGAGCGGTGTGGAAGTAATATTAGAGACGGATTTTGTAAATGGTGCAAAGCAAATCCGAATGCTTTCAATGATTCTCAAAATTCTTCCGACTTCCCCTCACATCCCGAAATACGAACTATGACTGGGAAGCCGTCAAGAGTCGATCCACAACTCTCACAATTTATGATTCGAAGTTTATCAAGTAAACGTACTAAGCTTAAAACGGTGACTAAAATAAACGACTTGCCTGATCATCACGTTTATCAAGAACAAGAACCGGAGACCATAACGGAAGTGGTAGAAATTGCTAGCTCTCAGAGCATACCACTTGTCCCATCTCCGGATTTTTCAAAATATTCTTCGAGACTTGATAATCATTCGAATTATTTTGTCGATTCTTTGAATGGCCCGATTCCTTCTCTAAGGCAATCGTTTATTCCTTGCGTCGGTTGTGGTGAGCCACTTTTCGGTCAACCTTGTCGTTGGTGCACGTGTGAACGATGTGGTAATGATATTCAAAACGGAAGTTGTTTGTTTTGTGGCTCGAGTAATTCATTCGCTTACGATTCTAATCCGAGCTTTTGCAATGAGCCACAAAACAATTTCATTTCATATGAGCATAATCCGTGTTATCAAAATTTCAATGCCGAATCGTTTCAAAATGCACCAACTTCACAACAATACGGTTGTGAGTATTGTGGAGGTCCACATTTTAGCACCGATTGTCACACTACGAATCTTTTTCCTTGTGACAACAATTATCACGATCAACCTCCACAATACCAAATTTTTGAAACACAACCTCAACCATTTCCTCAAGAACTTTTGCAAAATGTCCTAAATACTCTTGAGGATTTGGTTAACAAACCTGCTCCGGAAGAACCTCGTCCGAAGTCTTACAAAGAAATACTAGCCGAAGGAGCTGAAGAAGCAGCTAGAGTAAGACTTCGAATGCGTAAAACTATCATCTACGATGACGATGACGATGACAACAACAATAGTGATGATGAAGATACCCTTGATATTCGTCAAGGCTCATCAGATTCATCAGTTGTGGTTCCTTCCGTGAAAAATCAGGGAGAAAATGATGTGACGGAGAAATTTCTAGCAGAAGATCAAATGGAACTTGTACAATCCATGAATGCTAGCTCCTCGCAACTCCCTCAGTCTATTGATATCACACCCGAAGTTCACACTCACTCTCGGAACATGGGGGATGAGCATCTTAGCACTGTTCCTGAAACGGAATCGGACGAATTCATAAAGTCTAGTGTTGAGAACCTTGTCCCAATCCCAGGAGAGTCACAGGGAACTTTTGATCATATGTGTGATTTACCTTTCCCTCCTGAAAATCCAAAAGATCATTTTGAAACTTTCTCCGGCTTTGATGATGATTGTACATCTTATGGAGAAGTTGAGTATGTAGAGGCATCACTGCCTCATTCTAATGTTGACCTTCTCCTTGAGGAGTTCACAGACGAACTTACTCACATCAATCCACTTCCATTGAGAAGTGATGATGATCTGTTTGATTTTGAAGCCGATCTGGGAGAAATTGAAAACCTTTTAAATTCTAATCCCAACATCGAGCTTAGTACTTCACATACTGATGAAAATTCTATAAACATCAGTCATGTGGAAGGATTACCTTCTGAGCTAGTCAGCTTAGAAGAAGAGATTGATGACACTGACACTGAAATCAAAAATGAAGCCCTTCGTGCTACATTATTAAATGTCAGTCACCTCATCTCTAAAATTGAGGCTTTCAAAGAGAAACCTATTTCATCCCCTATCCCCATTAAGGATAGTGACATTTTTTCCGATGATTCTATACCGGAATTTGAAGCCTTTACGTTTGACCCTATGGGAGAGAAGATTAGTGGCAGTACCACTTCTCATTCACATAATTCTCTCCCCGATTATGAATCATTTACCTTCGATGAGTTCTTCTGTGAACTCACTCACATCGATCTCGAATATGATTCATTCACCTTTGATGAGTTCTCTTGTGAACTCACTCATATCATATCTCCACCGGAGTATGATCACTTTTATTTTGATCTAGACACACCCAGGATATGTCTTGATCACATGAGCTTAAATGATGAGATTCATGAATCCATGAATCCTCCTCCCAGTGATGATGAGTTAGTCAAGATGTTTATCATGACTTTCTTTCTCTTTTTCACCTATCGGGTGACTTCTCCGGTTCTTCACTCTTTCGGGAATGAAGACATTATATTTGACCCCGGCATCACCGCTTATAGTTTACACTATTTTGAGTCGGGTACTTATCTCATCGGTGTGGAACTTTCACGTGCTTCAAATGTTTGTCCAAACATCTTGAATGAAGGTCCGATGGAGATTTCTTCTTCCACATCATGCTTCCCCAAGGACCAATGAATTCGGGGTCGAGTCAAGCTAGCGACTCGGTAAACAAAAACAGTAGCATGTACTTAGGGTTTTCACCCTAAGTGTGGGGGAGTTACCCCACTGTGGTTACAAATGAAGTGAAAAACAAAATGGTGTTTTCCACGCTTAGCTTGTAATGTTGCCCTTTTACGTTCAAAATGTCGGCATAATAGCCGGGACTTTGAATATTGAGGACAATATTCACTCTAAGTGTGGGGGGGTATTTCGCTATTCTAGCGAATTTTATGACATTTTACTATCTAATACCCCCGTTTTTGACCAAAAATTTTTAAAAATTTTTCACTTGAGCTTCAAAATTTTTTGTGGTTATCAGTCCGCCGTGTCTAAACGACTAAAGGATTGGCTAATCCAGGAGCAAACGGCTCTTGGTAAAGATATCTCAAATCCGTTGACGGCTTGCAATTTGCCCAAAATTGTATGGTTCCTCAACTCCCCATTATCCTCAAAAGCTAATGAGTTGGCTAGCCCGCAAGATTATGGCTTGCGGTAAAGGCTGTGGAAAAACCATAATTGGTAATCAACTCACCAAGATGTTGACTGTTCCATCAAGAGTTGGCTAGTCCAGGAGCAAACGGCTCCTGGTAAAGACAAATCAAATCCGTTGAAAGCTGGTGGTTTGCTCAAAATCACACGGTTATCAGGTGAGCCACAGTTCTTACACCTGGCTACTCCAGAAGTGATGGCTTTTGGTAAAGAGACTTCAAATCCATTAATTTTTCTCAAAAAGATTGCTAGGGACTAGCAATAGTTTAGTGTGGGGGATTGATAAGTGTGTAAATACTCATCATTTTTAGTCAAATCTGGACTGCAAAACGATCAAAAACACTCAAAAACGCACCAAAATGCGAAGAAAATCCCAAAGATCGTATTTTATATGTTTCTTATGCAAAACGAGTGAAAACAAACGAAAAACAAACAAAAGTTACATAAATGGCAGTTTCAGTCCCCCAACTTTCAAAGTTTTACAAAACTAGTCCCTGGTCAATCATTTTCAAAGAAAAGTCAACCCTTGCTCTTTAAAAGTCAAAACGAATCACAAATGATCTTTGGGTAAAAGGTTTTGGAAAAGTACACAACTGGTCCTTACACTTTGGTGAATTGGCAGTTTTAGTCCCTGGAGCGTCAAATTTAGAAAATTGCATTTTTGGTCCTATGGTTTATCTTACTTGCCAAGTTTGGTCCTCCTGGTGACATGGGATATTTACAAGAATGGTCCGTGAAATTTCAGCTTATTGCAAATTAAGTCCTTGTGGTTTTACAACACTACACCAAGCGGATCCTTAATACTAATCACCCACTACCTTTAGCCCATTTCACCCTTTGCACTACTTGGCCCAAATAACCACCCTAGCCCAACCAAACCCTAATACGTTTGTTAATTAAGCGTACCCCCCTTCTTCCTCCCTGGTCAAACATCAATAAAAATAATACCATCTCCTTCCCAAGTCACACCCCGTGAACCTGCTAACATCCAAACCTCCCATCACCATCCCCCCCATCACCCTCAAACACAACCCCCAATCCCACT
Organism: Artemisia argyi; assembly: GCA_030686995.1. Taxonomy (NCBI): domain Eukaryota; kingdom Viridiplantae; phylum Streptophyta; class Magnoliopsida; order Asterales; family Asteraceae; genus Artemisia; species Artemisia argyi. Next base: position 345,249 of record JARVZY010002775.1, read on the forward strand.
ACTTTCCTCCACCACTCACAACTCGTACCTACCCCACTGCCCCGTCACTAATCCATGCCTCTCAATTTGGGCTCCAAGATGTGAATAGAGGGATGAGATAGCATCTGCTTGAATCAACGGTTGAGATTGAAGCCAAGAAAGCACACATCAATTGAAGACAAAGAAGAGTACAAGAGGGAGCTAAAGAAACCCTAGTTAGTGTGTTTGAGTATAAATAGAAGAAGATGTGTAAGCCTCTAGGGCAGTCTTGTATTATTCTTTTGAGTCTTGTTTTCAGTTTTTTTTTTTAAGTATTTTGTAGTCTTCATTAAGTTTCTAATAGTCAGTCAATTAAGGTGTTAGTTTTAGTTTTCAATATCGTGAGTCTCATTTAAAAATCTTTTGTAATCTTTGATTTAAGTCAATGAAAGTTTAAAGTTGTTCGTTTACTGTTAAAATCATCCATCCTTTTTGCTTATTTCGTATTGATTGTTTATTATTGTCAATGTCTAGATTGCAAACTTGAATCACAGTTTTAGTTTCAAAACATCATTGTCCTTTGAAAACCATAATAGCAGCCCCTTAATAGGTGTTTGGGATAATTGTTTTTGTAGCGTTAAACTAGTTTTTACCTGTAACCCAAGATTGAATCAGTTTATTTAGTTGGTAGCAGCAGGTTTTTAGCGAAGTAGTATAGTCCCAAATAAATTTCATACGGTCAGCTGGTCTCACAAATTAAGCTCGTATTAGCTGACTTGCTGTCACAACCCCCTGGACCAGGCCTGTTCCAGCCCCCACCGGCCTTCTTTGATCCATGTTTTAGGCAGGTAAAAGTTAGAATTTAGTTTAAGATTTAGTTTTGCATGTTGTTAGTAATATAGGATTCAAGGGTTAGAGTTTATTTTGTTGTTTGAGCGCGTATGTATAGCTTAGTTTACCTCTCAAAGTACCCGTTTGAAGTTGACTGTTACGACAAAACACTCTCCTGCACCTCAGATTAGTACTTTTGCTTATCCCTTGTTTTCTTGCTTTTCTGTTTTTGATACACCTGCTTATCCGACCCATTAGTGCTTTTTAGGACTTGATTATTGCTTATTATCTGTTTTTAGGATCCCCTAGTAAGCCTTTACTTATTTCCCGTGTAGGTCTAGCTCGTTCAAGCTTGTTTAGTAATTTTAGATTTCATAACTCTCTTTCACTGAGCTTGTTTAAACTTTGCTACTGTCTATCTATACATTGTTTTGTTGATTACTGCTATCAGCTTGTTTGTGATGGTGTGTTGCCTTGGCATTTGTTTTTATGAATATTTGCGTAAGGTGCTACACCTCCAAGATAGCACCCTTGCTGCCATATAACTTTTTTTATTCGAAGCTTTTAGCATTCTTGAGTAGCTCTAATCTCGTAATAATTGTTCATATGTAATATTTCCTAGCTCATCTTTAATAGTTTGCAACTTACTTGCCTTTGCTTGTTCATTTGTTCAGATGAAATTTAACTTGAAACACAACTTCAGGGCTGTTTGGTTTGTTTTTTACAGCTTATTGGATATATGCTTGTGCTCATGTTACTGCAACTAATAAGCCTGTTTGGATCCTCCTCATTCCTTGTCGAATCTTGTTATTTAGTTGTAGCTATTAGGAGATTTGTATATGTTTTAGACCTAGTTAGTTAACTTGCTCGTTTATTGTTACTCATGCGCTAAATTTATCTAGTTTGTAGCCTCTGTCAAATTTCACCCAAAACCCAAATTACCACTGTTGAGATTTTAAATGTGTGAAATCAGAATTTGAGCTTTTGAGCAATAGTACTTTGGTTTATGTTGTGTTTTAATGTCATTGAACTGTTTTGCAAAAAGAGAAAATTGAAAAGAAAAATTACTTGTAAATGGTGAAGCATGTGGGAATCGACCCCATGGTCACACAAACAGACACAGACAACACACATACCATCTGTTCTAGGCCTTTTTTTTGTTATAATTGCTTTAGTTAATATTTAAAGTAGATTAGTTTTTATTTGCTTATCATTGTTCCAGCTTTTAGAATTGCTTATTACAGCTTATTAGTAACAGCTTTTTCCAAATTAGAATTTTTCTTAAGTTTACAATAGCATAAAATAATTTTCAAAAAAGTTTCAGATTTTTATACTTTGTAGTTTACTTATTATAATTTAATTAGCGATAATTAGTTTTTAATTCGTAATAATTAGAATTTTAGTCGAAAAATTAATTTTCTTTTTCTCAAAAATTTATTTTGTCATTTAATACGTTAGAAGACTATTTGTAAATCCGTAGGCCGTGTGCAACTTAAAATTCGCGTTTTAATTTGCGCATTCGCGTAATTTTTATTTAAAACGTCACATTTATAGTTTAATTTACGTTTAGGATTCCCGATACCTAAATATGTTTTCCCGTAGTTTTTAGGTATTTCTTAGATTGTTAGTGGCCTTACGATTTCGTTCGTTAATTTTCAATTTCGTTAATTTAAGTTACCATAAAACCAAATAACCTTTCCGATCATACAAGATTTTAATCCAAATCTCATTCGAAGCTTTCCATTCACACCTCGTTGGGGTACGACCCGGGAAATCACTTCCCGGTCTCACAATTTGAATATCACTTTCACGAGTTTTGCGAGGTAATCGTTTTCCTAAACGGTTTACTCGTATTACTTCACGTTTATTTGTCTCACGACAAATCAAACTTCACGTTTGTTGATATTTTGATTAATTGTTGTTTTCACACACCAAAACACAATGAATCAAATGGCGCCGTTGCCGGGGAGGCTGTGTGTCGAAAGTCTCGATAAGGTTTAGACGATTAGTCTTGTAGAACCTTCGTAAGAAGTTACGCTTTTATAAAACTTATAAAAAACCAAAAATATTTTTCTTTTGTTTCTAGTATATGTATTATATCTATAAAAGTTAAAGAAAAACACAAAAAGATTTTCCCGTTTCATTGTTTAATAATTACAACATTAAAATCTTACCACCGCAAACCAAGGCAGAACACCTACCAACTGGGGGTGTGACCGTAATAAGTTCCCAAACAAAAGATCAAAACTTGCCTTTGTATCACTTGCGTTTTGGAAAACTTTTAAACGAAAAACACACTTTAAGAGGAGTCGAAACGGTATGTGGCGATCCAACGAACTTCGCCCAGTGAGAGATCCATTCTTCTCTCCCGCTCTTTTGTGCGTTTTTCTTTAGAAGTTAACCTTGCGTTTGTGATTATTGGTTTAAGTTCCCCTGTATTTATGAGTTGGTCTTGTTTTAATTGTTGTGCTTTTCGAAAAACCCAAAAATAATCTTCGTCTCCTACCGTTTAATTCTTCCTTCTTATCCATCATTAATGTTTAATTCTTATGTCATCACTCAACTATCACTGTTTTCATTGTAAAAGTCCGGTGGATGACGATCTTCGTTGTTACAAGTGTGGGTGTGAGCGGTGTGGAAGTAATATTAGAGACGGATTTTGTAAATGGTGCAAAGCAAATCCGAATGCTTTCAATGATTCTCAAAATTCTTCCGACTTCCCCTCACATCCCGAAATACGAACTATGACTGGGAAGCCGTCAAGAGTCGATCCACAACTCTCACAATTTATGATTCGAAGTTTATCAAGTAAACGTACTAAGCTTAAAACGGTGACTAAAATAAACGACTTGCCTGATCATCACGTTTATCAAGAACAAGAACCGGAGACCATAACGGAAGTGGTAGAAATTGCTAGCTCTCAGAGCATACCACTTGTCCCATCTCCGGATTTTTCAAAATATTCTTCGAGACTTGATAATCATTCGAATTATTTTGTCGATTCTTTGAATGGCCCGATTCCTTCTCTAAGGCAATCGTTTATTCCTTGCGTCGGTTGTGGTGAGCCACTTTTCGGTCAACCTTGTCGTTGGTGCACGTGTGAACGATGTGGTAATGATATTCAAAACGGAAGTTGTTTGTTTTGTGGCTCGAGTAATTCATTCGCTTACGATTCTAATCCGAGCTTTTGCAATGAGCCACAAAACAATTTCATTTCATATGAGCATAATCCGTGTTATCAAAATTTCAATGCCGAATCGTTTCAAAATGCACCAACTTCACAACAATACGGTTGTGAGTATTGTGGAGGTCCACATTTTAGCACCGATTGTCACACTACGAATCTTTTTCCTTGTGACAACAATTATCACGATCAACCTCCACAATACCAAATTTTTGAAACACAACCTCAACCATTTCCTCAAGAACTTTTGCAAAATGTCCTAAATACTCTTGAGGATTTGGTTAACAAACCTGCTCCGGAAGAACCTCGTCCGAAGTCTTACAAAGAAATACTAGCCGAAGGAGCTGAAGAAGCAGCTAGAGTAAGACTTCGAATGCGTAAAACTATCATCTACGATGACGATGACGATGACAACAACAATAGTGATGATGAAGATACCCTTGATATTCGTCAAGGCTCATCAGATTCATCAGTTGTGGTTCCTTCCGTGAAAAATCAGGGAGAAAATGATGTGACGGAGAAATTTCTAGCAGAAGATCAAATGGAACTTGTACAATCCATGAATGCTAGCTCCTCGCAACTCCCTCAGTCTATTGATATCACACCCGAAGTTCACACTCACTCTCGGAACATGGGGGATGAGCATCTTAGCACTGTTCCTGAAACGGAATCGGACGAATTCATAAAGTCTAGTGTTGAGAACCTTGTCCCAATCCCAGGAGAGTCACAGGGAACTTTTGATCATATGTGTGATTTACCTTTCCCTCCTGAAAATCCAAAAGATCATTTTGAAACTTTCTCCGGCTTTGATGATGATTGTACATCTTATGGAGAAGTTGAGTATGTAGAGGCATCACTGCCTCATTCTAATGTTGACCTTCTCCTTGAGGAGTTCACAGACGAACTTACTCACATCAATCCACTTACATTGAGAAGTGATGATGATCTGTTTGATTTTGAAGCCGATCTGGGAGAAATTGAAAACCTTTTAAATTCTAATCCCAACATCGAGCTTAGTACTTCACATACTGATGAAAATTCTATAAACATCAGTCATGTGGAAGGATTACCTTCTGAGCTAGTCAGCTTAGAAGAAGAGATTGATGACACTGACACTGAAATCAAAAATGAAGCCCTTCGTGCTACATTATTAAATGTCAGTCACCTCATCTCTAAAATTGAGGCTTTCAAAGAGAAACCTATTTCATCTCCTATCCCCATTAAGGATAGTGACATTTTTTCCGATGATTCTATACCGGAATTTGAAGCCTTTACGTTTGACCCTATGGGAGAGAAGATTAGTGGCAGTACCACTTCTCATTCACATAATTCTCTCCCCGATTATGAATCATTTACCTTCGATGAGTTCTTCTGTGAACTCACTCACATCGATCTCGAATATGATTCATTCACCTTTGATGAGTTCTCTTGTGAACTCACTCATATCATATCTCGACCGGAGTATGATCACTTTTATTTTGATCTAGACACACCCAGGATATGTCTTGATCACATGAGCTTAAATGATGAGATTCATGAATCCATGAATCCTCCTCCCAGTGATGATGAGTTAGTCAAGATGTTTATCATGACTTTCTTTCTCTTTTTCACCTATCGGGTGACTTCTCCGGTTCTTCACTCTTTCGGGAATGAAGACATTATATTTGACCCCGACATCACCGCTTATAGTTTACACTATTTTGAGTCGGGTACTTATCTCATCGGTGTGGAACTTTCACGTGCTTCAAATGTTTGTCCAAACATCTTGAATGAAGGTCCGATGGAGATTTCTTCTTCCACATCATGCTTCCCCAAGGACCAATGAATTCGGGGTCGAGTCAAGCTAGCGACTCGGTAAACAAAAACAGTAGCATGTACTTAGGGTTTTCACCCTAAGTGTGGGGGAGTTACCCCACTGTGGTTACAAATGAAGTGAAAAACAAAATGGTGTTTTCCACGCTTAGCTTGTAATGTTGCCCTTTTACGTTCAAAATGTCGGCATAATAGCCGGGACTTTGAATATTGAGGACAATATTCACTCTAAGTGTGGGGGGGGGGGGGGGGGTATTTCGCTATTCTAGCGAATTTTATGACATTTTACTATCTAATACCCCGGTTTTTGACCAAAAATTTTTAAAATTTTTTCACTTGAGCTTCAAAATTTTTTGTGGTTATCAGTCCGCCGTGTCTAAACGACTAAAGGATTGGCTAATCCAGGAGCAAACGGCTCTTGGTAAAGATATCTCAAATCCGTTGACGGCTTGCAATTTGCCCAAAATTGTATGGTTCCTCAACTCCCCATTATCCTCAAAAGCTAATGAGTTGGCTAGCCCGCAAGATTATGGCTTGCGGTAAAGGCTGTGGAAAAACCATAATTGGTAATCAACTCACCAAGATGTTGACTGTTCCATCAAGAGTTGGCTAGTCCAGGAGCAAACGGCTCCTGGTAAAGACAAATCAAATCCGTTGAAAGCTGGTGGTTTGCTCAAAATCACACGGTTATCAGGTGAGCCACAGTTCTTACACCTGGCTACTCCAGAAGTGATGGCTTTTGGTAAAGAGACTTCAAATCCATTAATTTTTCTCAAAAAGATTGCTAGGGACTAGCAATAGTTTAGTGTGGGGGATTGATAAGTGTGTAAATACTCATCATTTTTAGTCAAATCTGAACTGCAAAACGATCAAAAACACTCAAAAACGCACCAAAATGCGAAGAAAATCCCAAAGATCGTATTTTATATGTTTCTTATGCAAAACGAGTGAAAACAAACGAAAAACAAACAAAAGTTACATAAATGGCAGTTTCAGTCCCCCAACTTTCAAAGTTTTACAAAACTAGTCCCTGGTCAATCATTTTCAAAGAAAAGTCAACCCTTGCTCTTTAAAAGTCAAAACGAATCGCAAATGATCTTTGGGTAAAAGGTTTTGGAAAAGTACACAACTGGTCCTTACACTTTGGTGAATTGGCAGTTTTAGTCCCTGGAGCGTCAAATTTAGAAAATTGCATTTTTGGTCCTATGGTTTATCTTACTTGCCAAGTTTGGTCCTCCTGGTGACATGGGATATTTACAAGAATGGTCCGTGAAATTTCAGCTTATTGCAAATTAAGTCCTTGTGGTTTTACAACACTACACCAAGCGGATCCTTAATACTAATCACCCACTACCTTTAGCCCATTTCACCCTTTGCACTACTTGGCCCAAATAACCACCCTAGCCCAACCAAACCCTAATACGTTTGTTAATTAAGCGTACCCCCCTTCTTCCTCCCTGGTCAAACATCAATAAAAATAATACCATCTCCTTCCCAAGTCACACCCCGTGAACCTGCTAACATCCAAACCTCCCATCACCATCCCCCCCATCACCCTCAAACACAACCCCCAATCCCACTACTTTCCTCCACCACTCACAACTCGTACCTACCCCACTGCCCCGTCACTAATCCATGCCTCTCAATTTGGGCGCCAAGATGTGAATAGAGGGATGAGATAGCATCTGCTTGAATCAACGGTTGAGATTGAAGCCAAGAAAGCACTCATCAATTGAAGACAAAGAAGAGTACAAGAGGGAGCTAAAGAAACCCTAGTTAGTGTGTTTGAGTATAAATAGAAGAAGATGTGTAAGCCTCTAGGGCAGTCTTGTATTATTCTTTTGAGTCTTGTTTTCAGTTTTTTTTTTTAAGTATTTTGTAGTCTTCATTAAGTTTCTAATAGTCAGTCAATTAAGGTGTTAGTTTTAGTTTTCAATATCGTGAGTCTCATTTAAAAATCTTTTGTAATCTTTGATTTAAGTCAATGAAAGTTTAAAGTTGTTCGTTTACTGTTAAAATCATCCATCCTTTTTGCTTATTTCGTATTGATTGTTTATTATTGTCAATGTCTAGATTGCAAACTTGAATCACAGTTTTAGTTTCAAAACATCATTGTCCTTTGAAAACCATAATAGCAGCCCCTTAATAGGTGTTTGGGATAATTGTTTTTGTAGCGTTAAACTAGTTTTTACCTGTAACCCAAGATTGAATCAGTTTATTTAGTTGGTAGCAGCAGGTTTTTAGCGAAGTAGTATAGTCCCAAATAAATTTCATACGGTCAGCTGGTCTCACAAATTAAGCTCGTATTAGCTGACTTGCTGTCACAACCCCCTGGACCAGGCCTGTTCCAGCCCCCACCGGCCTTCTTTGATCCATGTTTTAGGCAGGTAAAAGTTAGAATTTAGTTTAAGATTTAGTTTTGCATGTTGTTAGTAATATAGGATTCAAGGGTTAGAGTTTATTTTGTTGTTTGAGCGCGTATGTATAGCTTAGTTTACCTCTCAAAGTACCCGTTTGAAGTTGACTGTTACGACAAAACACTCTCCTGCACCTCAGATTAGTACTTTTGCTTATCCCTTGTTTTCTTGCTTTTCTGTTTTTGATACACCTGCTTATCCGACCCATTAGTGCTTTTTAGGACTTGATTATTGCTTATTATCTGTTTTTAGGATCCCATAGTAAGCCTTTACTTATTTCCCGTGTAGGTCTAGCTCGTTCAAGCTTGTTTAGTAATTTTAGATTTCATAACTCTCTTTCACTGAGCTTGTTTAAACTTTGCTACTGTCTATCTATACATTGTTTTGTTGATTACTGCTATCAGCTTGTTTGTGATGGTGTGTTGCCTTGGCATTTGTTTTTATGAATATTTGCGTAAGGTGCTACACCTCCAAGATAGCACCCTTGCTGCCATATAACTTTTTTTATTCGAAGCTTTTAGCATTCTTGAGTAGCTCTAATCTCGTAATAATTGTTCATATGTAATATTTCCTAGCTCATCTTTAATAGTTTGCAACTTACTTGCCTTTGCTTGTTCATTTGTTCAGATGAAATTTAACTTGAAACACAACTTCAGGGCTGTTTGGTTTGTTTTTTACAGCTTATTGGATATATGCTTGTGCTCATGTTACTGCAACTAATAAGCCTGTTTGGATCCTCCTCATTCCTTGTCGAATCTTGTTATTTAGTTGTAGCTATTAGGAGATTTGTATATGTTTTAGACCTAGTTAGTTAACTTGCTCGTTTATTGTTACTCATGCGCTAAATTTATCTAGTTTGTAGCCTCTGTCAAATTTCACCCAAAACCCAAATTACCACTGTTGAGATTTTAAATGTGTGAAATCAGAATTTGAGCTTTTGAGCAATAGTACTTTGGTTTATGTTGTGTTTTAATGTCATTGAACTGTTTTGCAAAAAGAGAAAATTGAAAAGAAAAATTACTTGTAAATGGTGAAGCATGTGGGAATCGACCCCATGGTCACACAAACAGACACAGACAACACACATACCATCTGTTCTAGGCCTTTTTTTTGTTATAATTGCTTTAGTTAATATTTAAAGTAGATTAGTTTTTATTTGCTTATCATTGTTCCAGCTTTTAGAATTGCTTATTACAGCTTATTAGTAACAGCTTTTTCCAAATTAGAATTTTTCTTAAGTTTACAATAGCATAAAATAATTTTCAAAAAAGTTTCAGATTTTTATACTTTGTAGTTTACTTATTATAATTTAATTAGCGATAATTAGTTTTTAATTCGTAATAATTAGAATTTTAGTCGAAAAATTAATTTTCTTTTTCTCAAAAATTTCTTTTGTCATTTAATACGTTAGAAGACTATTTGTAAATCCGTAGGCCGTGTGCAACTTAAAATTCGCGTTTTAATTTGCGCATTCGCGTAATTTTTATTTAAAACGGTTCATTTATAGTTTAATTTACGTTTAGGATTCCCGATACCTAAATATGTTTTCCCGTAGTTTTTAGGTATTTCTTAGATTGTTAGTGGCCTTACGATAATTTATTCTTACCTTCGTTCGTTAATTTTCAATTTCGTTAATTTAAGTTACCATAAAACCAAATAACCTTTCCGATCATACAAGATTTTAATCCAAATCTCATTCGAAGCTTTCCATTCACACCTCGTTGGGGTACGACCCGGGAAATCACTTCCCGGTCTCACAATTTGAATATCACTTTCACGAGTTTTGCGAGGTAATCGTTTTCCTAAACGGTTTACTCGTATTACTTCACGTTTATTTGTCTCACGACAAATCAAACTTCACGTTTGTTGATATTTTGATTAATTGTTGTTTTCACACACCAAAACACAATGAATCACCCCCTGCCGACCCCGTCCTCTTTTTCACTTGACGAGGACGCCCTTTCTGTCGACAAGGACTTGGTACTCAACAGGATTCGCAACTTCCCCAAAGGGACGTCATGTGGTCGTGATGGGCTACGGGCACAACATTTGATGGATATTTTGGGAGGAGCGGCGTCTGCTATTGCTGATGACTTGCTTGGGTCCATTACTGGAGTTGTTAATCTGTTCCTTAGTGTAAAGTGCCCTAGTCAACTGGGGGAATATATCGCTAGTGCCCCATTGACTCCCTTAGTCAAGCCTGGTGGCGGTATACGCCCTATTGTTGTTGGTAATGTTTGGCGTAGGCTTGTATCAAAGGTTGCCTCCTCTTCGGTCGGTGATTCCATGAACTCTTACTTGCAGGATTTTCAAATCGGGGTTGGAGTCCCTGGGGGATGCGAGGACTCTGTAAATAGGCTCATTGAGTCTAAGGGGCGTGAAGTTGGACTTTCCATGCTTTTAGTAGACTTTAAGAATGCTTTTAATCTTGTTGATAGGAGTGTCTTGCTTCAGGAAGCTAGGGGCGATGCCCTTCTATTGCCCCTTGGGTTGAGTTCTGTTATGCCCACCCTGCCAGACTCTATTATGAGGACTCTATCCTTTGGTCATGTCAGGGTGTCTAACAAGGTGATCCATTGGGCCCTTTCTTGTTTGCCCTAGCTTTGCACCTTTTGATTCATGCTATCAATTAGTCGTGTGAGCTTACCCTTTAGGCGTGGTACCTCGATGATGGTACTATTGTTGGAGATACGCTCATGGTCGCCAAGGCACTTGACATCATTAGGACAGAGGGGCCCGCTCGTGGTTTGTTTTTAAATGTTGACAAGACTGAACTCTTATGGCCTGCCGAAGACCCTAGAAGCAGAGTGGATGGCGTGTTTCCTATAAATATCGCTCGCCCGCTCAATGGTGTCAAACTTCTTGGTGGTTCGGTTAGTTTAGACGAAGGTTTTTGTTGGGTTTTGGCTTCCAAAAGGGTCTCGAAAACCATACATTTAATTGAGGCAATTAACAAACTCAATGATCCACAATGTGAGCTTCTCCTTTTGCGTAATTGTGCAGGAGTTTCGAAATTATCTTATACTTTGAGAACATGCTCCCCCTTGCACTTATCAGAGGCCCAAGCTCAGTTCGATCAGACGTTACGTGCCTCTTTGGAGAAGATTGTTACTGCTTCAGGGCCAGGGTTTGGTGATTGGCAGTGGAGGCTTGCCACTCTTCCAATAAAGATCGGTGGTCTCGGCATCCTTTCAGCGGGGGATATCATCCAATATGCTTTCCTCGCTTCTCGAATGTAAACGAACGACTTGAAGGATAAGATACTCACCAAAACGGGTATTGTTACACATAGCCCTTCATTCCAGCATGCTTTGGACATATTCAACACTACTTGTAACACCGACTTCCTCACTGTCACCGGGGGCGCTTCTGCCCCCCAAATGATGAAAGCCTTGGCAAAGTGTTATTTCGGTGTCATTGAGAAAGACCTTGTTTCCAACTACTCACTAAGCACAAGGCAGGTGGCTATACTTAGTAGTATCCGGGCCTCACATGCGCAGGACTTCCTCTTCGCCATCCCTATCGACGGTCTAGGACAAAGGATGAATCCTCGCCAATTTCGATCGGTGTTATGCTACAGGCTTGCGGTTCCTATGTTCTCTGAAGGCAGCTTATGCCCGAGTTGCAATGTACACCGTATGGACCAGTGGGGGGATCACGCGGTCCACTGCGCTAGCGAAGTTGGGGTGTTAAGTTCAAGCATAATTTGGTGCGCGATATCCTAGTTGATATATGTTCCAAAGCCGGGATTATGGTGCGTAAAGAGGCTCCACTGGGATTTCTTTTAGAGGAAGGGAGAGAATTACGTCCTGCAGATGTGCTATTGTTTAACTGGTTCCAAGGTAAGGACGCATGTCTGGATGTGATTGGGGTCTCTCCGTTTGCTGGGACTTGGGTGATGTCATGGGCTCCTGGGGCTGCTTTGAGTAATGCTGTGGAGAAGAAAAGGAAGAAGTATGCGTCCAAGTGTGAAGACAATGGATACAAGTTCGTCCCTTTCACTTTTTCTACGTTTGGGGAACTCGATGTGGAAGCTTTGAATACACTTTCGCGTGTCGGGACTATTGCCAGCAGCCACTCTAACAACGTTAAGAGCGGTGCTTTTATTTTTCATCAAGTTAGTTTGTGTATTCAAAAAGGAGTGGGAGCACAGATTGTGTCTAGACTCCCCTCCAATTTCATGTAATTTCCGTGGTTTCAATGAAAAATCATTATAATAATAATAATAATAATAATAATAATAATAACAATAATAATAATAATAATAATAATAATAATAGGACCTACAGATGCGTGTTATGTTATCGGCTAGGTGTTCCCCAATTCTCTTTTCAAAAGCCGTGCTCAGCTTGTTCCAGGGTCTTTATTGGGGATGTTTATGGAGATCATGTTGTATCGTGCGCGGGTATTATTGGTATTAAACGTCGGCATAATGTAGTACGTGATGTTCTTGTTAACATATGTTCTCGGTCGGGGATTTAGGCTCGTAAAGAGGTTGACGTTGGCTTTGTGGAGAGAGGGACAAATCCTTACGTCCTGCTGATATGTTGCTCTACTCATGGGACGGAGGGCTTGATGTATGTGTTGATTTGACTGGGTCATCGCCCTTGACGCAAAATGGTATGATTGATTTTGTGCTGGGTCGTGCGGTAATTGAGGCTGCGCAACGTAAATGCGTCAAGTATGAGGCTAAGTGCGTGAGTATTGGATATGGGTTCCTCCCCTTCTCTTTCTCTTCTTTTGGGGAACTTGAGAAGGATGCAGTGACCTTACTGAAGCGAATCCGAAAGTTCTCGATAACCCAAGACATTGGAACACGTGCTGCTGCGCATATATTTAGTAGGATTGGATTTTCTATAGCTAGAGGAGTGGGAGCCCAGTTGGTATCTCGGCTTCTCACTAACTTCTTGTAAATCTTTTGAGTTTAATAAAGTGATGTTGATAATAAAAAATAAATAAATAAATAAATAATAATAATAATAATAATAATAATAATGATAATAATAATAATAATAATAATAACAAAAATAAAAGTAGCAAAATTAATTGCGTTCAGATTATACCATAAATGTGGATGATTTTTTTTTTGTTATTTTTTTAAAGTTGAGTAGGTAACTGCCTGATTGTGTCAAAATCAACTTATTATAATATAATAGTATAGTATCGAAATGATCCGCACAAAATACGGATCACCCGAGTCGTTTCCGAGTGAAGGTGAATGGAATCAAGAATATTGATTCGTGTAAATCATGGATTGAGAAGTGGTGAAAGTGAAAATAGTGTTCAAGTAATTCAAGTATTAACAAACAATGATGAATTATGCAAAGAGTACAAGCTAGGTATGCACTAAAGTTGAATACGTATAAACGGAAATGCAAACGCGTTTATTAAAACGTAACTTTATTTGAAAAATGGTCCTACAAACGTGAAATTATTTTCTAAAAATCTTAAACTAATAAAATGAATTTCCAGAAAAAGATTTTTTTTTTTTTTTACTTTTCTTTTATTTTCTATGAATTTATTTTGATTTTTGTAATTTTAAATGAATTAAAAATAAAGGAAATTAGAAAAATAAAAGGGAAAAATGAAAATTAAATTCTGAAAAATCTAAAATATTATAAAAGAATTTCCTAAAATATTTTTGTATTTTTAACAGCTTTTTCTGAATTTTTATGAATATTTGTCTATTAAAAACTATTTAAAAATGATTAAAATCAAAAGAAAATTAAGAAAAATACCAAATCTACTTGGAAAAATCTGAAAAAATTCCAGAAAATGAAAAATAATAAAAGTAACTTGGAGAAAAATTTTGAAGTGAAAATAAGCTGATTAAATGCTTTTTAGAACAAACTGCTTATTCACAAGTGCTTATTATTAAGCACTTGTGATCCAAACTGAATGAATCTCATAACACAGACTTATGATGATATAAAATGCTCAGATATGCAAAGAATGATCAAATACAATCACAGAAAACAACAAGAAATAAGTAATAAGCAATCTCAATAAGCCATTATCAATAGCAGAATTTAAGCAAACTGTTCCAGAAGCAGTGTAATCATGCACAAAGCTTACACAACAACAAATTACTAAGAATCAATCAAAGGTTCTTAGGTATTAGCACAAAAACACAACTGCAGGCCTCTAAGACCAAACAGCTACTCTGTCTCAATAGCACTAATAGACAGAAGCTTTAAGCACTTCAAATAAGCTTCAAAGTTCAAGCTCTAGGGGGCAAAAGCTCTATAGTACAGCTATGTTACACAATCAAGCAAAAGCTCTATCTCAATGAATTAAATTCAGGCCTAAAATGTTTCAAGATCAGCAGCCAATGAACTACAAGCTCTGATTTAAGTTGACTTTTTAATATCCACTAAACTTTGACCAAAATGAATTTAAGCAACTAAATTCTACAACTAAATTGATGTAATAAGCTATGATTAATCTAGATTATGCTATATCTAAGTATTATGCAAATGTGAGCTAAATTTCACTAACAGTTAACACTTAAATCTAACTGTCTATGCAATTATTCTAACTATGACTATATATGAGCTTAACTACTATTTTAATGATTCTAAACTCAATTTTAATTCTAGTTAAACCTTTGTGAAACAGTTATTAAGCATCCCAAGTACAATTCCTTATAGCAACAATCACAACCAAACAGTCCCTTATTGTGAAATAAATGCTACAATTCTTACATTAAGAGCACACAGATCCTCTATTCAGTCAATATCACTACCAAGTCACTCAATTACAACAGTATAACAACAACTAGCAACAGAATCCAATCAACAATGAAATAACACAGATCCACAGCAATCAGATACTCAAATAAGCTATACTCACACAAATTCAACAACTATAGCCAATAGACTATAATAACTACCAATTCAGATCTACAAT
This sequence comes from Artemisia argyi, assembly GCA_030686995.1. Classification (NCBI taxonomy): domain Eukaryota; kingdom Viridiplantae; phylum Streptophyta; class Magnoliopsida; order Asterales; family Asteraceae; genus Artemisia; species Artemisia argyi. The sequence continues at coordinate 360,360 of JARVZY010002775.1, forward strand.
TACAATTAAACTCAGACTCAATCAGTCACAATCTAAGCTATAACAACTATATCAGCAACAATGATCAATGGAACAGTACAATCACTTCAAATCATAAAATAATACTTACAATTCTCTTCCTCCTCAGCACAAATTGAGGAGGTTCACTTAGCTTGCCTATCTTAAAGATAGGCAGAGACCTTCCCTTATTGTCTCAGCTTATCACAAAATCGCCACAGCAACCAATAGATCTGATCTCTTTGACTTTAGTTGACCAATCCACTATTTGAAAGAATAAAATGAAAACAGATCTATATCAAGCTACAGAGCTTGTATAGGCTGTGTATAAGCTATATCAGCTTATTCAAAAGCTATAAAAACTAAATTGAAACATATTTTTTTTATCTTTTTATATTTTCTGTTTTTAATAGATTTTGAAATAGAATATAAAACTAAATTGTAAGATTTATTGATTAAACTAAATTTAATAAATCTAAAAGTAGACTAGAAATAATGCTGATAAATGATTTTAATAAGCTAAGTAACAAGACAATTCAATAAGCTGAAAAGAATGAAATGAAAACTGAGAATTTTATTAAACTAAGATGAAATGAATTACAATATCTAAGCTAAGTACATTTGAGACTAAAAAATTCCAGAGCTTCGCTACAATTTCCTACACACCAACTAAGGCTACAACTAGCTCTATTTATAGGGAAATATGAGGAGTGAGCTCACGGATTGCCAAGCTGGCAATCCGTGTGAGTTATGTTTGTTTACATCCATTTAGAGCCCTCTGATCAGCTTCAATCATTGCCTATCAAATATTAGCCCTCAGATCATGATTTATGACGCTTCTTCACCAATAATCTTCTGCCACGTAGCCCCCTCGTGTGCTTCTTTGCATCTGATGTATACTGACACCTCTGACATCTTCTAGAAGCGTACTTGATTGTACCATTCTACCCTTAATGACGATAATTTTGAGCGTTTGGGGGTTAGGGTTCATACATGGGTAAATGAATGAACTGGGGATGAAATAGGGGCGGGGTAATTATTTTATTTTTATTTGACCTTACTTTGACCTCTTTGACTCGTGGATGGCTGGGCTCGGGTAAAGGAAATGGCATTTGGGCTTTTGATTATTATTGGGCTTTTGGGATTTAATTGGAATTGGACCAAGGTTTTGATAGTCTGGATTTCAGTATTTTGTATCAAATAAAATCAAGGACCAATTATGTGATTATTGAAACTTGAAGACCTTTTCTGCCTTTGTTCAAAAATATCTTTCAAGGACAATTTATGACAACTTTGATTCTCCAAGGGTTGACTTTGACCTTTTCTTCATAAATTTCCATGAGGGACTGAATATGTCAACTTTCAAAGTGCAGGGACCATTATTGTCATTTCTTCAAACTTCACACAAGGATCACTTTTTCTCATTTATCAAACTCTGAGGACTTAATAAGCTCAAATTGATTTCCAGCTTGACTTTCTGACTCTTTCTACTATCGTGCTCGTTTTTTGCCGGTTTGTTGTTTGTTTTTCGTCTCTTTATGATATATCCGTACCTGCACGTTCACAAACATAAAAACACATATTCTTTGGCATTTGTTAGCATAATTAGTCTATTTGGGTCAGTTTTTGGCTATGAAAAGGTATGTGAATTAACACATACCACTGCCTATTTGAGATAATTGGGAAGTGAAAAATTAAATATTGTTTGTGTAAAGTGAAAACCCTAGTTTCAATCTAAAACTGGGCTAACCAAAGCCCATTCGGTACATTGTTTTTAGACATTTATCAAATTTGGTTTACTAACACTAAAACCATTAGAGCCTTTATTAACTACACAAGTTTGAAAATATGATATCTACAACTACAGTATAGCAAACTAGTTTCTATTGCACAAGTTTAAAAATAAGATTTTTTTCTCGGTTCTTGGTTGTGATTTTTGGTAGTTTGGTGGTGATTTTCCGATGGTAAATGGTGGTTTTTGACTGGTGGTTATTTTTACAAAGAGATGAGTGTAATTTTAAAAAGAGAAATGTGAGAGTGATGAGTGACTTTGGAGATAGAAATTGTATAAATGTGTGGTGAGTGAATACATGTGTTAGGTAGTGTTAAAAAAAGAGTAAATGTGTTAGGTGGGTGGGTTCATGCCCTATTAATTTAAGAGGGTATTTGGTTGGAGGTTTTAAGGCCGAAAGTAATTAGATTTTTTGGTGATCAAGTCTTTGCTCATGTGGTACTTCTATTGACTTAGGAGGTTGGCAACCCATCTCTCACCCAAAATCACATCACCCACTCCCAACTAATCCCCTTATGTCATATCATTTACTTACTTTTTCCATCACTCACTTCAATTTTGTTGGCATCACCTCTTCCCGTGCATGATCCAATCACTCAAAACCAATCCCCTCTTAAACGGTCAAAAATTAAATGCTAACTTTCGAATACTTTCCTACTTCCCGTGCATGAATCTTTCACTCAAATCTCATCCCGTGTGGCATCACCAGGGCAACGGCGGCGATGTTACCGTGCATGATGCTTCACGTCCCGTGCCTTCATCCATACGTTGCCAACCCCCTTAGTCCTATTATTACCTCAATATTATTGATTGAGTAAAGCCTTCCTTTTACAGAAGGTTGACATGACTACTTCAACATTGTGTGAATTTTACATGGGAAATTAAACAAACGATTAAAATTTAATTTTTAAAAAGTTATTTTGAAAACTGAACATTACTCAAGTTTAAGCAAAAACATTTTTACTTTATATGTAACATTAATTATGTAGCAAAAACATTTTTACTTTATATGTAACATTAAACTGAAGCAGTGAGAGTGTTGTACTGTGGTGTATGTGGGTTACCAGCTGAGTATTGTGAATTTGGACCTGATTTTGAGAAATGCAAACCATGGTTGATCCAAAACGCTCCCAATCTTTACCCTCACCTTCTTAATGGTAACAAGATTTTACCCTTTTCGGTTTTATGCTTAAATCTCTTTGCTTTTTGGATTTTGGTTTAGTATCTGTTATATAGGGGGTTGTTTGTTACAGCTTATATAGCCGGCTTATGGCTTATTGGTTTTGGGCTGATGTTTCATAAGCTCACTTTTTGTGGCTTATTTTGAAACTTTTTGGCTTATATAAGCTTATTATGTCATCATAAGCTTAAACAAACATTTTTTTTTTTTTTTTTTTTTTGTTATTAATGTATATATAACAAACATTAATATTTCAAAATAAGCCACAAAAAGTAAGCTTATGAAACATCAGCCCAAAATCAAATAAGCCATAAGCCCGCTATATAAGCCGGAAACAAACTAATATAAGCCCACAAGTCTCAAAATAAGCCAGAAAATTGAGCTTATGAAATATAAGCCGAAAACATATAAGCTCATAAACCAAATTTGAAGGAAGATAATGGTTTAAGATTTTACCCTTTTGGTTATAATGTATGAATCTGCTTGGTTTTTGTGTTTTGGTTTCGTATTTGTTATAAAAGTTTGTGTTTTTGTGTGTGGTGGGTTAGAGTCAAATTTCAAGGAAGTGAATGGTTTAAGATCACTACTACACAAAAGCTTAAATAGATCACCTTAAATAGAGCGGTTTTGCTAAAACCTGATCTAATTAACGAAAAAGAAGGGGAGAGGTAATAAATAGATCGGTTATTAAGATAAAAACTGCTCTAATTAATTTTAAATATAATTAGATCGGTCTTTTTGTATCAACCGATCTATTTATATACCACAAACTCCAACGCAACATAGCTGTATCCACGTTTTCTTTAAATAGATCGGTTTTTTCTTAATAACCGATCTATTTGAACCTGCTACAGTAACGGCTTCCTATCAGCAGACATTATTGCTAGATGTTTCATATTTTCAACAATACATCCAAATAAACTCAATAAATTCTCCCAAAAAAACACAATAAATGCTTCAAAAAAATCTTCTATTTCAAGTATCTATATTGTCTCAATTTTAAAGGTACTTAATGTTATAACTATGTTTACTATTTCTCTCTTTTATTTTATAACAAGAAATTCATCTATGAGTAAATTTGTGTTTGTTCGAAGCTTAGATTTGTTTGTTGATTTCGATGGTTTTGGTTTGTTTATATAGGCTTCCTCGAAGAATTTTCTATGAGTCACGTTGATACCTAGCTAATATTGACTCGTTGAAGTAAGGTAACTAACTCAACTTCTAAGCTAACCGCATATTAACAACATATTTCATGGTAACAAATATTTAGGCACTTAGTATAAATTAAGTTAAATTGATATCCCCTTAGTTTAATACCCGTTCGAAATTAACCTAATAGAGGTTAGTTTCGGATTGTCCCCATTTGGGACTGCTTTTTAAATATTTTATCTCATTTAGGATGTGATTACGTATTATGAGATCGAGTATTATTTGAGAAAAATCGACATCATTTTCCCTACTCCTATGAGTTTGCGTTTTATGCGCATACTTGAGGAGTTAAGGGGAAATGCTGCCGATTTTTCTTCAACAATACTCGACTTATAATACGTATTCACATATGAGACTAAATATTTAAAAGGTGGGTTAGGATTGACGGCTTGGAACTAGTCTCATATATGTTATTACATCATGCATGCATCTTATTAAAAATATAAATTTGTATATTCCAGATGGATCGTTGGAAGTGGATGTACGATTCAGAACGTGCTAGCCCTGAATACATCAAAGGGTTGTCTGAGTTTATTAAACATGCTGAGGATCATCAAGCAAAGACAGGAAAAGCTCGAATTTCATGTCCGTGTAAACACTGTCAAAATTTTGTTTGTCATGATGATATTGATACGATTAGAGACCATTTGTTTCAACAAGGGTTTACTGATAACTACACGTGTTGGAACATTCATGGTGAAGCAAAAAGTGATTGTGATAATGTTGTTTCAAAGTGTAATGTCAATAATAACGATGATAGCGGTGATGATATTTGCGGTAATAATAATCAAAATATCAGTGACATGTTACATGATGCGGAACATAATACAGAAATCGATGCGGAGAAGTTACAACAATTGTTTATCGAATCAGAAAAACCATTGTATACCGGTTGTACGAATTTTACCAAACTTTCAGCCGTGTTGCATTTATTGACCATAAAAGCAGAATATGGCGTGAGTGATGTATGTTTCAATAAAATATTAGAGTTAGTAAATAAAATGTTACCTAAAGACAATGAGTTGCCCACTTCTACGTATAAAGCCAAAAAATTGATGTGTCCATTGGGATTGGAAGTCACAAGAATAGATGCATGTCCGAGAGATTGCATATTGTATAGAAAAGGGTATAAAGACTTGCACAAATGTCCTGTATGTAAGGTTTCAAGGTATAAAGATACAAATCTAACAGAATTTGATGATGACGTGACAAAGAATGGCCCCGCTGCTAAAGTATTGTGGTATTTACCCATCAAACCAAGACTTAGGCAATTATTTTCAAATCCTAAGAATGCAAAGTTGTTGAGGTGGCATGCCGAAGATCGCAAAATCGATGGGAAAATGAGACATGTGGCTGATTCTCCTCAGTGGAAGCATATCGATAATCGTTATGAAGAATTTGGAGCTGAGATTAGGAATATACGGTTTGGGCTTAGTTCAGATGGAATTAATCCATTCGGAAATATGAGCAGTCGTCACAGCACTTGGCCGGTTCTTTTATGCATATACAATCTTCCACCTTGGCTATGCATGAAACGTAAATACATCATGATGCCATTGTTAATTCAGGGTCCAAAACAACCCGGGAATGATATTGATGTGTATTTGGAGCCGTTAATTGATGACATGGAAAAACTTTGGTCTAAAGGCATTAAAGTGTATGATGCGTACAAGAAAGAGAGTTTCAGGTTATTTGCCATGATTTTTTGTACCATAATTGATTTTCCGGCGTACAGTAACTTGTCAGGATATGGAACGAAAGGGGAGAAGGCGTGTCCTGTTTGTGAAAAGGACACTCACTCGCGGTGGTTGACTAATTGTAAGAAAACTGTGTATATGGGACATCGAAGATCACTTCCAGACGAACACCGGTACCGTAAAAAAAGAAAATTGTTCGACGGTAAAGTAGAGCGTAGAAGGATGGCGGGAGTATTGAATGGACGTGATACACTCTCTCGTGTTAAGGATATAAAAACTATTTTTGGAAAAAAGGATAAAGCTCCGCCAACTAATAAGAATATTTGGAAGAAAAAGTCTATATTTTGGAAGTTACCGTATTGGGAGCATTTACAAGTCCGACATTGTCTTGATGTAATGCATATCGAGAAAAATGTTTGTGAAAGTTTGATTGGCTTATTGTTAAACATCAAAGGAAAAACAAAAGACGGGGTTAATGTTCGAAAGGACATGGTAGAGATGGGGATTAGAGATGAGCTTGCTCCACAAGAGATTGGTAATAAAAGAACATATTTGCCGGCCGCTTGTTATACCTTATCGAAGGCTGAAAAAATTAAAATTTGTCAATGCTTGCATGATGTTAAAGTTCCATCCGGTTATTCTGCTAACATTAAGAAGTTGGTGTCAATGAAAGACCTAAAGTTGATTGGTATGAAGTCTCACGATTGTCATGTTTTAATAACACAAATGATTCCAATCGCAATTCGTGGAATATTGCCAACTCGAGTCCGACACACAATCACAAAGCTCTGTTTGTTTTTTAACATGATTCATTCGAAAGTTATTGACCCTCAAAAGTTGGATGAATGGCAACGTGATATTATTTTTACTCTTTGTGAACTAGAGATGTACTTTCCACCTTCATTTTTTGATATCATGGTTCATCTCGTATCTCATATTGTAGGAGAAATAAAGGTTTGTGGTCCCGTATTTCTACGTTACATGTATCCATTTGAGAGATATATGGGTTTCTTAAAAGGGTATGTAAGGAACCGATCTCGGCCGGAAGGAAGTATTGTTGAAGGGTATGTTTCGGAGGAGGTTGTTAGTTTTTGTACAAGTTATATCGATGGCATCCCAGATATCGGCGTTCCTGAATCTCGACATGAGGGTAGACTTGAAGGGAAAGGGACGATTGGGCGCAAAGATGTCACACCGAACAACCATGATTTGGAGCAAGCACACTTTACAGTTTTGCAGAACATGACATCTATTGCACCTTATATACACGAGCACATGTCATTTTTAAAAAGCAATAATAGTCGTCAAGGCCTACAATGGTTAGAAATTGAGCACAAACGAACATTTTCAAACTGGTTGAGAGATACTGTAAAAACGAGATACCCAGATGTTGAAGCTGAAGTATTGCAATTGGCGTACCGTCCGCGACGTGTTTTCCATTATCAAGGATACGAAATTAACGGGTATACATTTTACACCAAAGAACAAGATGAAAAGAGTACCGTTCAAAATAGTGGAGTGACGTTAGTTGCAACAACAACAGATAATTCCAGATTGTCGGTCGCCAAAGAGTCGTATTATGGTGTCATTGAAGAAATTTGGGAATTGGATTACAATACGTTCTTCATGCCTCTCTTCAAGTGTAAATGGGTTGATAACTTAAGAGGTGTTAAAGTTGACAAAGATGGTATCACATGTGTCAATCTTTCTACAAACAGCTATTCGTCCGATCCATTTATTCTAGCCAAACAAGCTACCCAAATATTTTATGTTCAGGACTCAAATGATACGAGATGGAACATTGTCATGCATGGCAAACGACGTATAGTTGGTGTTGAGAATGTTGTGGACGAGGACGAGTATAATCAGTTTGACGAGCTACCTCCATTTTCTATTGGTATTCAATCTTTGGATGAAGTTTTAGATGATACCGCTTACCTAAGATCCGACCACCAAGAAGGATATGAGGCTGAGGATTGACAAACTTCACACATCCCATAGGTAACATAACATTATTCGTAACATTAATTTATACAATTTATAATATATTCAAATAATTTATTTATAAACATTATTTTTGTTAATTTTGCAGGAACAACAATGAAACTTCAACAAAAGCCGAAGACATATGCGAGTTTATTTACTCATTTTGTATTAGTTATTTGATTTGTTCGGTTCGAAGTGTTGTAAAACTTTTGTCGCACGGATCATTATATTCATTTTGCTAATTTGATGTGATTTTTTACTTCTATTAATTACTCGTAACAACTTAATAAAAATTGACACATTTAAAAAAAATGAACAAATATAAACATGAAAAACTAAATAGAGAGGGTATAAATAAATAAATGATCTATTTCCCCAAAATTCACCAAATTTGTTTTAGCGGGATACAACTTTTAGTTTGCCGCTTCTCCAAAATTTAGACACACAAAATTCCCCCAAAATCTAAACAAATCTAAACACAAATCTAAACATTTCTCTCACCAAAAAAAACCCTAGTCCCCAAACTTTCACAGCCGCTGCTGATTCAACAAGGTAAATTGATCTACTCACTCTCAAAGCCTTAAGCTCTTAACTAATATCTCAAAGTCCATGTCAATTGCGTTATCATTCTCTATTAGTAACCATGTCGATTTGCGTTTTCACAATCGCTGCTGTTACTTGTAAATTTCTTGATAAATTACTTGGGTTAAAGTGTATCTTAGTTCAAAGTAGGAGACACTTAAAATTATTGGATAAAACATTCTGATGTTAATGCTTAATTATTTTGTAACCACAACACCTTGTTAATTATCGGTGGAGAATTTGTTGTAATTTACATCTATAAGTTGCAATTGATTTTGGATATGAGGATTACTTATAGCTTATTTTATCCTTAATGCAGCATCAAATTGCGTACCTGTTGTACTCTCTTTTAGTATGGTTAAGTTTGAAATTTACATTGTTTGCCTAATTTGAGGAAATGCCCAATTGACCTTACTTTTTGGTTGTCTAATTTATACATGTGTTTATGATAATAAATTACTTGGGTTAAAGTTGTGTATCTTGGGCTAATGTTGTGTATACATATGTTTATGACACTGTTTATGAACTTTTTTATACATATCTTTGTTGTTTAAAGTAAAGTGAATATAATGGTTTTAATCACTTATTTAGTGCATATACTAACTGATGTAGAACTAATAGTCATATATGTGTTTGGTGTTTAATCTTGACAGCTCATTAACTGATGGAAAGACCACGGAAAGATAGAGGGATAAACAAAGTAGAAGATCTTCCCGTAGGTGAATCTGTAAGGTTCAATAACCTTGGAGCACCTGTAGGTAAAAACCGACGTATATTTGCAAAGTACTGTGGAAATGCTGTTAGGAGGAATATATCTATCCTCTATCGGAAATGGGACAAAATAGACCACACGGAAAAAGAGATGTTATGGTCGGATATCAAGGTATACTCTCTAATTAGCTGCATTTTCTTTTGATTAATATACATATTCAACTTTAACAAGGTTCATGTCAACTTACATAGGGAAAAATGAGACTTGAAGATGATGATAAAATTCAAACTGTTACACTTAAGTCGTGTGGCCAAAAGTGGAGGGCGTTCAAGAACACATTAAGGGATAAGTACATGGTTAAGAATATTTGTCCTCGTCGTAAATATACATTCCTCGAGCCTCAAATATGGCAAGAGTTCTGTCGCATTGAACATTATAATGATGAGAAACTGGTTCGTTTCACTTCCTCCTGTACTATTATAGTATGATATTGTGTTATAGATAATAAATAGTTTCCCATGACCTGTCCATGGGCGTAAACAAGTAAAAAGATGAGACCTTTTAGTCATTATTTTATTATCTTATATTGAAAATTTTCTAATTTGTTCGTGACTCCCATGTGTAGAGAAAGCGTGAAGAAGCGAGAGCACGAGCAAGAAAACAAACAAATCGAGCTCGGGTAGGAGCAAAAGGGTATCATGGTTTTGAGGAGCAGTGGGAAGAGGAAAGGAATGACCCAAATAGAGCAACAGATCTTCACAAGATACCAGGTCGTGGGAGTAGTTTTTGTTTGGGTAGGAGACGTCCTGATAAAGATGGAAACTTAGTTCCGACTCTAGAGACAGCCGAGCTAGCAAAAAAATTGGTAATTTTATTACATGTTTTGCAATAATAGTATTATAGTTTCTCATTTTCATAGATTGGGGTTTATGAGTAAGTTGTTTTCGTTAATTTACAACTTCCATTAATTAACAGGTAGAAGCTAGCGAGCAGTTGTCTCAAGGGACGATTGAATCTCAACCTGGTGTAGATCCTTTGATCCTTGTGTATGGACCGGAGCATGGGGGTCGCACTAGGGGGGTTAGCTCTATTGTTGGATACAAGAAAGGCATAAAAGGATATGTGAGGAAAAAAAGGACCTACAAAGAATCACAAGAGTTTGAAGAGTTGACAGAACACTTGCAAGAAAAGTTAATGTCTGGTAAAATTTGGGATCAATTGATGGGGAAAGTGTTGGAACACCTTAGGAAGGAACCAGGCTTTGGAAAGATTAGTGTTGGCTCGATAACAAGCATAAAGGTGAATCTATATCTGTTATTTTTAGTAGACAATTCATTGTAACATACTTTATATACATACGCCTAATATACCGCATACTATACATGGTTTGTTTTCTAGGAACCCACCACATGCACTTTGTTCAGTCCTGAATCCATATTAAATGGGGAGAAGATCTTGTGCGCGCACGCGACGGTATATCCGGTTGGGGATGGCTTGATACATGGAAAAAGGCTACGAAAGGGTCACATGAGGGTCTCGGTTCTCAAAGTACTTAATCGACAAGAAGATTTGGAGCTTCCTGTGCCGGATGAAGATATTCCTAATTTAGGAGGCACAGCCGGGGCCTTTATTCAATGGCCAATTGGTGCCATTGCTCGCTTTTCGGTATTACTTGTATACACTTTCTCAATTCTGTTGTATAAATCAGTAAGCAAGAGTTACTCATGTATTTAAAAAAATATTTTTGTAGGGTTTGCCAAACACCCCTACTACACGTGCCGCTGCCAAGAGTACATTACCTACAAATGTACAAGGACCTTCAACTGCCACCAAGAGTACCTTACCCAAAAATTTACAAGGTCCTTCAATTGAATGTGCAGCATTAGTGACTGTTCCTACTATCACTCAGGTAGATCCTAAAGCATTATAGTTTTGATAGGCTTCAAAATAAAAGTTGGAAATGTTTCATATGTATTGATGTATGTATAGGTGAGCAAGAAAAGAAAAAAGACATTAAAAGAACCTGTCAAGCTATCAAAAGCTGAGAAGGAAAAAGCCGACATCAGAAAACGGTTACAATCTTTGAAAGAGGATATAGATGAGAGATCTGAGGCTGTGAGGAAGGGATATTATCGTTGGATGGCCCGTGAGGATTGCGCCATGCCACAAATGGTTTGTTTCAAAAAGGAGATTTTTCGGGATGCTGATGATTTTATTCTTCCAATTAACCCAATAGACATCATTGAACTTTTGACAGGCGAGAAACTAGGGACCAACATTCTCACTCTTTTCTCGAGGTATGTTAATTAATTGTTACATGTATGTTAATTATTTTTTTATTAGTAACATACTGCAAAGAAGTAGAAAATTTGCTTCTAAGATCTATTCTAGATTGATGTTGTGGTACAATATATGGAAGGATGGAAAGTGGATTGAGTGGTCTAGGTCTTTAGATAATCAGATTTGTATAATACTCGACAATTATTAGCTGATTATTGTAACTGTATATATACTATAAAAGCACATTCAAACAGTATTTCATTGCAACATGTTTGGTTAACTGATAATCTGACTTTGATTATCTAGGATCACTTGATCAATTTAAACTGGACAACTGATCTCCATTTTACTTTATAGTTGTTGGTGGGTTATATTTGGTTTTTTCATTCCTTGGTTTTCCCTTCAAATCATGCTTCTAAGATGTATCCTTCCATATATGTGTTGGACTGTTGGTCTGCAAATACAATACTTGAATGTATGACTATACTTGAACGTAAGACTTCTGTTTTTGATCAAAATTTGTTAATTTCTTTAATCAGGTCACTTTATATTCTCAAGGCAAACTCACCAAACCAAAATAACAGGACTGGTTTCTTGAACCCAGAAATGATAACAGCAGACACACACATGGAAACGGACATTAATGTTGTGATTTATTTGACAGAAGCATTGAATTCTGAGACTTCGGGTTACGACTTTTTTGTGGCACCGTACCTACAAAGGTAAGATGGTACCATCTTTATCTTTATATTTTTTTAAGTTACCTGTTCTATACAGTGGTCATCATGTTATCTATTGTTTGCACATATACAGTGGTCATCATGTTCTTCTGATTATTTGCCCAAAGCACGGAAGAGGATTCATATTAGATTCTTATAAGTGGGAGAAAAAGAGAACCAAGGAAGACTACTACCTTGTTAAACATGTGGAACGGTAATATTATTTTTAAGTTGAATTCGAGTTCACTTATTTTTATAATCATCAATAGAGAAACTGTTGCTTATTTTCTCTCTTTTTAGGGCTGTTGGTCATTTGAGTTGGGAGCTGCCTGTTGTAAATCTGCAAGAGGACACGTGGGAGTGTGGATTCTATGTCATGAAGTGGGTGCTCGACTTTGTGCTGAAATATCAACATGATGATTTTCCGAATATAGTATGTACTTGTTAAATATCTTTGAATTTTCTTTTTTATACCAAATGGCAAATGCTATAACATTTTTTACTTATTTATTATGGTACATATAGCTCCCTTGGGGTGAAGAGAAGTCGTTAAGTATACGTGAGATAGACGCCGTCGTCAATGCTTGGTTTTCATTGTGGCGTGACTTATGAGGTATGTTACTATGAAGTTTTTGAAGTTTTTACGAGTGCTTGTTGGTCTGTTGATATTTGTTAATATGATCTGACGATTTGCAATCTTTTGTATTATAAATTGATAAATGCTTGGCTATATCTATTTTAGATTTTGGTATTGTTAGTTTTAGACTTTTAGAGCAACGTCGGGCTAAATCATATTTTGATTGTATTAATATCGCAAGAGAAGGGTTTGTTAGTGTTTTTTTGGCATAAGTTTAATTGAACAAATAAATGAACAAGAATTTGTTTGTGTTCGTTCATGGTCGTTCGTTAATATGCTAAACAAGCTCAGACAAATGAACAATTTGTTGTACATTAAAAAAGCAAACTGTACACAAACACTTCCAAACCTCTCTACTTATAAATGATATATCTCATCCAAGCAATATTCGTAAACGAAAATGTATACAATTCTTGATGTCGTGTTGAACTATCCTTGTAGATTATGATTTAGTTTATTTTTATGTTGACAGCAGGTAACAACGACAACAACAATATCGACAGCCCTATAAGGAATGGATTTAAAGGTCATCGAGCTTTACTCTTTTGCATCCTTGATTGCTTTTTGGCTAATAGTTAGTACTTAGTAGCACTTTGTACTTAGTATTTGAAACTCGGCAGCTTGGATTTGTGGCTAGTAGTATGTACTTACTAGCACTTTGTTAAGCTCGTATCTAACTGAAGTTGTTTTGGGCTGTAACTTAAATGTTGAATCTTTATCTAAGTTATTTGTATTTGAATATGTTCTCCAACATGGTAATGAATGCAATTCCAGAAAAGCCTGCACTTTTGTATGATTGTATGATTAAATTAAGGAGAAATTCTGGAAAAATCAAATATTAGTGCTATTGTTTCTGAATCACAGGTTTCAAATAGATCGGTTCAAGTTTAATAACTGATCTAACTAGTCCAGTGCTACCCGCCAAATCCCATTAATAGATCGCTTCTTTGCTGGTGCCCGTTGTAATTGAAGTCTCAAAAAGATCGGTTATGCACCGATCTATATATATGCTCCCTCAAATAGATCACCCTTAGTTAGAGCGGTTGGTCACCGATCTTTTTAAGGCATTCTAACCGCTCTTTTTAGTCTTTTTTGTAGTGGTGGATTCTACGGCCCTTTTGGTTAATTTGTGTATATCTGTTTGATATTTGTGTTTTGGTTTAGTATTTGTGTTTTTATTGTTTTTGTGTGATTTTTTGGGAGGCAGATTTGAAGGAAGTTGATGAAGTTTCGGATCAGTTGCGCGCTTCTGGGATAACAGATGCTACTGGACCTTCTGGTAAGTTTTGGGTCATTGGTTTTGTTAACTGTTGTTGTTTTGATATGTATTTGTGGAAGTGTGTTTTGGTAGGAATTGTGATAGGGGTTTGCGAGATTGGCAAATTGGGTGCGGTTTGTATTATGGGGGAAATGTTATTTAGTTTAGGATTGTATGTTTAGAGGGTGTCTGAGATTGGTTATAAGTGCTTATGTGCTTATGTATTAAGCTGTTTTGAGTGTTTGGGTATAGCTGCTTATTTTAGTTTGGTAATACTTGCTGTAGTTTTAGAGCAGATAAACAGTTTAAAATAAGCAATCCCAAACACCTCTGTATTATTACCCTTTTCTGTTTTATGCTTAAATCTCTTTGCTTTTTGGATTTTGGTTTAGTATTTGTGGTAAAATTTGTGTTTTTACTGTTTTTACTGCTTTTACTGGTTTTTTTTAGGCTCAAATTTGAAGGAAGTTATTGGTTTAAGAATTTACCCTTTTCATTTTTATGTTTAAATCTCTTTGCTTCTTGTTAAGCTTATATGTGGGCTTATAAGCTTTTTTGATTTCGGCTTATATTTTCATAAACCCCAATTTTCCGGCTTATTTTGAGATTTATGGCTTATATAAGTTTATAACATCATAATAAACAATATAAGCCCACAAGTCTCAAAATAAGCCAGAAAATTGGTGCTTATGAAATATAAGCCGAAACACAAATAAGCTCATAAGCCACATATAAGCTTAAACAAACACGCCCTAATGTTTTGATTCCTAGGGGTTGTTTGTTTATAAGCTTATTGTTTTTGGGCTTACGAGCTTATGTGATTTCAGCTTATGTTTCGTAAGCCCATTTTTTCCGGCTTATTTTTGGACTTAGCCGCATAAGATAAGCTTAAACAAGCACCCCCTAAAGTTAGAGTCAAATTTGAAGGAAGTTAATGGTTTAAAATTTTACCCTTTTCGTTGTTATTTATAAATCTGTTTGCTATTTGTGTTTTGCTTTAGTATTTGTTATAAAGTTTGATTCTTATTTATGGGCTTACGAGCTTATCTGTTTTCGGCTTGTGTTTCATAAGCTCTATTTTTTTGGTTTATATTGGGACTTATGTGCTTATATAAGTTTATTATGTCATAACAAACTTATATAAGCCCACAAATTTCAAAGTAAGCCAAAAAATTGAGCTTATGAAATATAAGCCAAAACAGATAAGCTCATAAACCAAATTTGAAGGAAGTTAATGGTTTAAGTTTAGTATTTTGCTTAATTTGGTTCATGAGCTTAAGTTGTTTCGGCTTATGTTTCGTAAGCCCATTTTTTCCCGCTTGTTTTGAGACTTGTAAGTTTATTATGTGATAATAAGCTTATGTAATTCGATGAGTTTCAAAATAAGCGGGAAAAAATGGGCTTATGAAACATAAAGCCGAAATCTCATAAGCTCATTAACCCAAAAATAAGCTTAAACAAACGCCCCCTAAAGTTTGTGTTTTTGTGTGGTGGGTTAGACCGTTAGAGTCAAATTTTAAGGAAGTTTTTGTGATAAAGTTTTGACTTCTTTTTCTGTGTGGTGGTTTAGAGGCAGATTTGAAGGAAGTTGACGGAGTTTCGGAGCAGTTGCGTTCGTCTGGGATATCGGATGCTACTGGACCTTCTGGTAAGTTTTGGGTTATTGGTTTTGTGAATTGTTGCTGTTTTGATATGTATTTGTGCTTGTTTTGTAAGGAAATGGGATTAGGGGTTTGCGAGATTGACGAGTTGGTTGTGGTTTATGTTTAGGGGGAAATGTTGTTTGATAAGGGTCGTGTATTAGAGGGTGTTTGAGGATGCTTATGAGTGTTTATGTGCTTATGTTTTCAAGCAGTTTTGATAGTTTGGGTAAACCTGCTTATATGCATATTTTAGTAAATGCAAGCAGCTCTGTACATACTTAGTTATAAGCAGATAAGCAGTTTTTTATAAGCAAACCCAAACAACTCTTTAATATAACTGATAGTATGTTTGTATCAAAATGTAATGATCAGATGAGTTATGATAAGCAATCTCAAGCACCCCCTTTCATTTTACACAGAGCTCCTTCTAACTGTTTTTAACTTTTGGAAATCATTACAACGACCATTAAACTTGCAAAAAGTCTTCTAAAATCTTAAGTTTAGTCCCTTTTTTGTGGTCTTTTGAAATGCCGGGCCTAAAAATGAAAAGAAACGGTGAGTTACTTGTTACCTGCAAATAACCCCTTGAGGTCTTGAGGATCCGCTAACTTTGTGTAGGCATTTCACTTGTTAGAGTGTTTGGTACTTCATTTAATGATGCATTTGTGTGTTCTCCATTTATCCAGAGATTTTTTAGTTCTCAATCACGAGTGTAAATCTTCATTTATCTCGAGTGCAATAGCATGCTCCAAGAGCAATATGATCATATGTGATCTATGTAATTATGCATTTTTAATACATTGGTTAGTAATAATAGATTTTATAGGAGGATCAAATAAGTGTTAGTAGGGTAAGTCAACCTATGATTTTTTCACCTCTAGTCGATGCTTTCAAGGAAAAAGCACTTATTGTTCCACCTCGTGTTTTCTTCTAACACAACAATAGGACTTTAGATATATAAATGTGTTATACTTAGTTTCATCTGTAGTTCAATTTGTGATAGTTACGTATATAAATGTGTCCCTCTTTCTAATCCACACAAGATATGATCATACTTTTGAAGAATTACTTCATCTTTACGAAGCATGTAGTACTTTTTACTTTCTACTGGGTGGGTTCTTGTGGTTTTGAGAATTCTACAGTAATAAATTGAAACCTACCCTTCTGCTGAGCATTGACTGCATCTGATGTTGCCCTTTTCAGCTTTAAATTTTGTACCTAACATGCAATGTTGTTAACATCGTGTTAGTCATTTATTCAATTTTTTCTAACACATGCATCATGTAGCTTTTTTGGACCGATGATATTGAAGTAGACACCCTTTTTTGTAAAGTGAAACAATAATATGTTTTGAGATTCAAAAGCTAATAGTGTTTTAAAAAAAGAGAGAGACAAAAGTTATGACTCTTAAATACTACTAGTATGTCATTTGTTGGACTCAATTTCTAGAAGAAAAACCACAGCTGTAGCCTGTAGGGCAAATAAAGTATAAATATGAGTCATGCAAGAAAAAAAAAAATTGGACTGATTTGTTGTGATAAGTTTATAGGTTTCTAACAAGATTGATTAGAGTTAACAAAACTAAATCAGTTTGCAAGAACAGTTAATTGGTTGGTAGGATAGTTGTTGTAATGAGACCACTTCCATCATTTCCACTATTTGTTTTTCTTATTGGTTCGCAGGATAGTATGTATGCATATGTATAGATATATCATAATCTTTTGAAACATTAAAAGATCTATAAAAACAAACATTAAAGAATCCATATCAAAGACACCAACCAATCTTAAGAAACAAGTGTCTTTGAAGTGGTGCATATGGTTTTCAACTTGAATGTTGTTTTTTTTCCAAGTCCAAAACAATATTGTATATTGTATAAGCAACCTCATGATAAAATATAGGAAAATGATAGATCCTCCTACTTGATGTGCCTATAAATCCTCCTACTCACAGGATCCAGTGTCAGGATTGACGGTTTGGATGCATAGAGAGGATGAGTGGAGAAAATATATATAATATTGTTGTGTGTGTAGGAGGATTAGTAGGAGGATATTGTAGGAGGCTTTAGCAATGCTCAAAAATATATTAAAAATGAACACCTTGAGACAAATTTTTAGGGCTTTGTCATTTAAGTTTGGTCGATTATGGTTTAACTATTGGTACTTTGTTAGGTTTGACTGTTTGAGGTATTAAAAACATTTTAATGAAAAAATAAAACCTATGTATTTTTAGTCTATCCTCCTTCATTTAAGTCTATCATTATTATAGGAATGTTTGGCATTAATTAGTTGCATAGTTTAATTCTGTTTACAAAATGGCTCGTCTACATTTGCATGTCATCACATAGCGATGGCACCCATGGGTAATGGGCATGGGTACCTCAAACCCATCACCCGCCCACATAATTTTTTTCTCACCCGCCACCCGCCCATCACCCACCAGTGGGCCCAATTTTCTACCCATGCCCATGCCCATGCCCGTGGGGTATTTGTTGCCCATGGGTTAGTGTGCAGAACTTCAAGCGAGAAGCCGGGAAAGAGTATTTGAGTGTTGACAATCAGAAATGAGATGTATCATGTATATATCTTTGATGATTTGATCTTTTATACCTTTTGATCTTGTGACTCAAATAAATTGTTAGCTTACCGTGTCTTCTAAAGAGTCGTTGTTATTAAATAATAAATATATATCAAGAACCTCACAAATAAGCAGTATAGTAAATTTTTGTTTTAACACAAATGTGTTTACGGGTACACCCACGGGTATTTTGATGGGTACACCCGTGGGTATTTTAAAAGGGTGTCATGGGTTTACCCGTGACGGGTATACATTACCCGTCACCCGCCCACCACCCAACAATGGGTAGAAATTCTCATCCATCACCCACTTGGTGGGTGAAATCTGACGGGGTTACCCACCCATTTACGTGCGGGTACCAGTAAGGTTATGGGTTTTTTCTCACCCATTGCCATCCCTATCATCACACAATGTAAAATGATTTATGCATTGATACTTGTACATTATTGTGTAAAAGTGTTGTTGGTTTTAGTATATCAAAATGGAGTCCCGTAAGTGTTCATATTTTTTACACAATGTTTGATTGGCAACTAGCAACTAGCATTCTTAAGTTTTCTAAACGCTCCAAATCAAAATGTTAATTGAAATAGTATTTACTAGAAACTAGCGTTTACACGTAATATATAATTACAAACATACATCTATGTTATCAAACACTTTATCAAAACAAACGGCTATTGCTTCTTGTTACTGCTTACCACCACTATTTGTCGCTATTGCTAACTACTACTATTAGTTTCGCCAAATATACATACTGTTTAAAGATAGAATAAGATATAGTTTAATGGAGTATTTTTTTAAATTAATCTTTTGTAAACCATTTAGTGTGTGTTTTTATTTAGTGCAAGTGAGCTTAAAATGGTGTAAATCTTCATTCATTTATATTATTGGAAATGTGTTACATGTGTTATCAACTTAACCGCATTTGAACGATACATTAGCTATTTTGTAACAATAGCACTTCAGCTCTAACGAGATGCTTCTACTTTGGTACTTGATACGCTTTATATCTTCCTTAAACAGTTTACATTAAATGGTACTTGATAATTCATGATGCCAAATAATCGAGTAAAAATGAAAACAAAACGAATATGTGTTATCATTTGGTGCAAGTGAACTTAAAATGATATGTGGGAGATGTGTTTTTCTTACTTAGTATCGCAAAAAAGCATTATTTAACACATTCTTCAGTGAAACTGGTGCAGGGAAGCACGTCCCTCGCGCTGTCTTTGTTGATCTTGAGCCTACTGTCATCGATGAAGTCTTTTTCACCCTGAACAACTGATCAGTGGCAAAGAAGATGCTGCCAACAACTTTGGCCGTGGTCACTACACAAGTACGAAATGATCGCCCAAAGATATTCTCATTTTAGAATGACTACTGATATTGTAATTTTTATACTTGTGTTACAGTCGGGAAAGAGATTGTTGACCTTTGCTTGGCCCGTATCAGAAAGCTTGCTGACAACCGCACTGGTCTGATCAACATCTGTCGTTGAGCCCTGCAATAGTGTCCTATCCAGCCACTCACTCCCTACTGGACAATGAAGCTATCTAGCTATGACATCTGCAGACATTCTCTTGACATCGAGCGTCCCACCTATACCAACCTTAATAGCCTTGTTTCTCAGGTCATCGATTTCATCATTGATCACGTCTTTGAGGTTTGATGGAGCTTTGAACGTTGATGTGACTGAATTCCAGAGCAACTCAGCCGATGAGGCTTATCATGAGCAGCTCTCGGTTGCCGAGATCACCAACAGTGCTTTTGAGCCATCTTCCATGATGGCCAAATGTGATCCTCATCATGGAAGTACATGGCTTGCTGCCACATGTACCGTGGTGATGTTGTCCCCAAGGATGTCAACACTGCAGTTGCAACAATCAAGATCAAGAGAACCATCCAGTGAATTGGTGCCCAACTGGGTTCAAGTGCGGTATCAACTACCAACCACCAAGTGTTGTGCCTGGAGGTGGTCTAGCTAAGTTGCAAAGAGCGGTTTGCATAATTTCTAACTCAACCAGTGTTGCAGAGGTGTTCTCTCGCATTGACCACAAGTTGGACCTCATGTATGTTAAGCGTGCGTTTGTTCACTGGTACGTTGGTGAGGGAATGGAAGAAGGAGAATTTTCCGAGGCTCGTGAGGATATTGCTGCTCTTGAGAAGGATAATGAAGGCGATGAAAATGAGTACTAGACTTCTGTTTCTATTTCAGTTAGTTTGTGTGGTCATTTGACGACTTTGTTTGTGGATGTTATCGATGTTTGTTTTGTTTCGATCTCATGTAATTGTGACAAGTTATTATCTTCATAATCGTCAAGTTGGTTTCAGACAGTTTTTTAAACTCATTTTTTACAAATTGATAATTAGTGCATAAGCATTTTATTTCACCGACTCATTGCGGCGAAAACGGTTATAACCACCACTAACCGGCCAAGACCCGGCTATATCCGACAAGGACCCGGTCATATCCGGTTAGACCCAGCTATATCCGGATAGATCAGGCTAGAGCATATAGTGACTTGTTGGATGTTAATTTATTGTGTTTTATAGGTGGGATTCTCTGTTAAGGGAGTTATAAGTCTCACATATTTTTGGATTCTAAAGGCGTTCTTTTACAATGCACGTTTCTTTTCAAAATGGATTTTTAATCACAGTTTAGCTAAGAAATGGTGCAACCTGTCTCTCAGGTCTTAGATTCTAATCAGTTGCAATGGTGCTGTTTGTGTACTTGAAGTAACTACATTGTTTAAGAACAAACAAACTATAATCCGCAGTTAACTCATACTCTATTTTCTGACTGAAGCAACAATAAACACACACAAAAACAACTTAAGATGTAATCTGTGTCAAATGGATCAACTTATTAGCCTATGGCTTATCTACTGTCACAACTGCTTTCAAGCTAGCCTTTTTATTATCCTTTTTACACATCTTTTTCATTGTCACTGCTGCAAGAAAACATGGAATGAGATGTTACTAGAGATAGCAATTTTCAGCCAATTTGTTTATGAGTTATGAATGGGTTGTTTCAGCCTTATGTGTTATCTCTAACAGGTCGGGACTGTTAAAAAAATATATCATAAAGGAAACGGCTTTTTGCGGGTCACACTTGTCAAATGGATTGGGATTTCAAAGTATATTCCAATGCAGAACACTTTACAAACGTTACATCTTTTCATCCGAAGCTCTTTTGACCCTTTTCTTAACTAGCCAGAACCAAAATTATTGGGCCATAATTCTTTTATGAGTATGCCTGTCGAAAAATTTGATGTGAAAATTTTGAGCGGTTATCTTATAAATATGTAATTTAGTTAATCTCAATCTGTGTATCCATAAACGATACTTAAAAGGAACCTATTATTCATGCTCATTGTCATGGATTTGACCCATTTTATTGCAGGTTGTTTGTACACTTGGAAGCGTAGTCTTTGAGAGCATCTTGCTTGTTCGCGGGGTATGGACTGGAATATCTTATTCTCAAGAGGGTCGTTACCATAGGACAGATGATTTTGATGACGAGAATCAAGCATGGACCAGATGCCAGCCCTTGTATCTTGATTCTGTTGGGATTTAATAATACTAGGTAATTACCAATTTAGCTACGAGTGCGCAGCGGATGGATCTAGTTAGACAAATAGGTTAACACATAAAGAATAATAAAAGCGTACCTTTTAGCAATTATTCTTGAATATATAGTATCTAAAATAGACACCTCTATGGTTGCTCATACTACATGTCACAACTCACACGAGCACGTTAGGATGCTAGTGCTTGCTTCACGATTTACTAACAACTAGTGTCTTGTAGTTGGTTGCTTGAACCGATCCAAAACCTTAAATAGGGTTGCGTTTGAATCGGCTAAGAAAGCAAAAGAGGAAAAACCAAAACAATTTCCTACGTAATGTATAACATGCATGTGAATAACATGCGTATCCAACTACCATATTCCAACAGATTCATACATCACAGTGTAGCTTCAACTCAACAATCTAGGATACGCTAACTTTCGTAGCAATTTTTCTGAAAAAGAATAAGTTAACGTCATCCTGGTTCCTGATGGTGATGAAATATGCAATAAGAAGGGACATCTTCTTCCGTGAAGAAATTTGAAAGACCATATTAACTCGCTGTTTTTTTTTTTGGTCTAAGGATTTCCTTGATGATCTCATTTTTTGTTATATCGACAAACCACAAAGACCATTTACTTAATTAACTCTAAATCAAATTTACAAACTCATGTTTTCCTTTGCTTCAAGTCTCTAATTCCTACAACCAAACTTATGCACATATATATATCTACACATAGTACAAGTCTAACAGTGTCATACTGCCATACAATAATAATTTAAGGTTTTAATTTGGTTATATAATGGAAACTAAGGTTATGGCGTGAAACGTACACATGCATGATTCTTTTATCTTCGAATTGAAGCATAGTATTGGTATAACGTACTTCATCGAAGCATAGTATTGGTATAACGAAGTTTTAATCTTCATAGTAAACAACAATAAACACACACAAAAAGAAAAAACAAAAAACAAACAAGCGACTTTATGGCGTGAAACATACACATGCATGATTCTTTTATCTTCGAAGCATAGTATTGGTATAACATACTTCATCGTCTTTGCCTGACCTGAACACCTCCATTAAAAAAGGATACCTACAAATGTTAGTTAATGTTAACAACATATTGATTTCTGCATAATCTCCTGAAGATCTAACTACGGCCACTTAAAGAACATCTATGATAATTTACAAGAAAATCAAAAACTATGACTTGTAAGAATATGACTTGTAAGAATTGAACCATAGGTTTTCACTTACTGTAACTCATGCTTTAATATGGATTTACAAACACAGCTATTATATATGCAAGACTTTAAATGCATGTTCTCATTCTGAAATTAAGGGAATTGAAATCTGGTATTTTTTATATTCATGAATGTACGTACCTCGCTAGAAAAACTTCCTCCTTAGGCGAGCAAGGTTCAACAATATTGATAACGTTAGCCAACCATAAACATTCTCAAAGAACTCAAAGTAAGCCAACCTCCAACTCCTGATGAAGTGCAAACTAGCAAGAAGTCCCATGAATCCAACAACAAAGCCTGGCCCCATGCTAACATAAGAAAACAAGCCTTCATCATTATCTTCTTGACCTTCATCTTTACCTTCGTTACTGTATGAAGAATTGGATGGTTTGCATCTCGATAGTGGCGGCCCACACAATCCATTGTTCCCTTCATAAATGGACGGGTCGTCTAAAGTCTGGAGCTGATTTCCAACCGGAATAGGACCAAATAATTTGTTGAATGACAGGTTCAGGTAGCTTATAGAGTGCAAGGTAGCCAAACTTTCGGGAATTCGACCAGACAACATGTTCATTGACAAATCCAAAGATTCCACTTGTTGTAGGTTTCCAATCTTTATTGGTATGTTTCCTTTAAGCAGGTTTCTTGAAAGATTCAAATTCTTCAAACTCACAAGATTCATCAAAGAATCTGGAATTTCTCCAACAATATTGTTGCTCGATAGGTCTAAGGATACAAGAAACTTTATTGTCTTTGTGAAGAGCAACTGATTTCCTTTCATGTTAACCAATATTTTTTCGTAAGATTGGTAACTGTACTCATTGTTACTATTATCTTCTATCATGCCACTTAAATTCCCAAAGCAAGGAGGGATCGTCCCAATTATGCTATTATGTGCCAAGTTTAAAAGTTGAAGACTGCTGAGGCGACAAAGCTGTCGTGGAATCTTGCCTGTAAACTGATTGGATTGAAGATTTAAGTATCTAAGTTTCGGTAGACTTTTACCGATCCAGAAAGGGATACTACCCGTGAAGAAATTGTTTCCCAAATCCATGGTGACCAAGCTTGTCAAATTCTGTAAAGAAGGGGGGAGATCCCCCATAAATCTGTTGTTGCTCAAGTGCAACGAGATGAGATTTCTTAGAAAGCCCAAGGAGCTTGGAAGAAAACCGGTTATTGTGTTATTTGTAAGATCTATCACAGACAAATCCAAGTTCCATAAGCACCGAGGAAGCCTTCCAGAAAATTTGTTTTGTGACAGATCCAATACCGTGATACCAAGTATATTGCACAGGTGTTTTGGAACAGCTCCTGTTAACTGATTTTTTGAGAGATCAATAAATTGCAGGTTTTGGTTCACTGTTCCATTGGTCTTAGGAACATTTCCTGACAGTAAATTATCTGACAGGTCCAACACCTGAAAATTCGATGGCAATGAGATGAGTGGTCCCTCAAATTTGTTCGAGTTCATTATCAGTCTACTTCTGTACAAGTCTGTTTGGCTATTAGAGGGGAATGCTGGCAGTTCGCCTCGGATCTGATTGTAAGACAAATCCAAGTCAGCAATATGAGTTGCGATGTTCTCAAACCAATCTGGTAATGTATCTCTAATACTAGAGTTTGAAAGATACAGTCTCTCAAGATTTGTTTGTGTTTGAAGCCAAGTTGGGAATTGGGGACCAATGTTGCAGGAGCTTGCATTAAATTCACGCAGTTGAAATGGAGGATTCCATCGGGAGCTGACATTCAACGCTAAAGAAGTTGAAGACAAATCTAGTAAGGTTAAGTTCTTCAGTTTGATGAAGTGAACTTCTGAAAGATTTCCCTCCAACAAATTATAGGAGACATCCAGCTCTTTTAGAGACGTTAGGCCACCGAGTGAGGGAGGTACATGACCAGATAATGTATTTCTGCTGAGGAGCAGATTTTCAAGTTTCTTAAAGTCTCCAATCGTATTTGGAATACATCCGGTGAACTCGTTTCCTTCAAGACTGAGATACACAAGACTCTTTGCCAAGAATTCTGACATACTTCCTATTAAACTTGGAAGATCTCCCACAATTCTATTCCTAGATAAATCAAGGACACTCAGTTGGTATAGGTTCTTAAAATCTGCAGGAACCAAACCATGGAACTCATTGTATCTAAGATCAAGAAGAGTGAGGCTACTCATATTCCAAAACAGACCTGGCACCAAAGTATCAAAGGAATTGCCCGCAAGGTCAACTGAAGCAAGAGCACTCAACGTTCCAAGAAAATCAGGAATCTGACCATGGAACTCGTTGCCTGAAAGCTCTAGATGCGTAAGGTCAGTAAGGTTGGATAACCAGACAGGAATGGTAGAATTGATGGAATTCTCAGAGAGATCGAGTGAATTAAGAGACGTGAAATTAACAGATGTAATGGAAGGGAAATTGATATGACAGCCGGCCAAGTTCAGTGTAAGCAAAGAAGGGAGCATGTTAACTTCACTGAACCAATCAAGTTCATCAGTAAGGTTCATAGTCATGTGTAACCCTGATAACCCCAAAAGCTTTAATGATGATAGTGAAGGCACCCAGTGTAGATCATCTATGCTCATAGAGGAACACACAGTAAAACCTTTTCTGTCAAACCCTACGTGATATAGGCTATTAAGATCAAGATACTGTAACCTTGAGAGATTTCCTAGATGATGAGGAACTACACCACTAAAACCTGAGCATGAAAGATTAAGGTATTCCAAATGCTTAAATGACCAAAAGAACTTAGGAATATTTCCTGAGAAAAAATTATTGCTCAAGTCCATGTAACGTAAATGCTTCAAATTCAATAATGAAGGGCTTACCTCATCTCCAAGTTGGATGTCATCGTTCCATTCAATTTCTTCTGTGTTAAAAAACACTGGAGTTCGAAGATCAAGTCTGATAACATGACCACTTCGCTTGTCACAATGAACTCCTACCCATTCACAGCATTCTACACCGGTCCATGTTGACAGACGACGATGCCTGTCTGTGAGTCTCTCTTTGAATATTAGAAGAGATTTCCGCTCCCTTTCGATACATGTAACACTTGAAGAGTTTGCCATCATGCTTTCGCTGCTTGCGCCAAGTCTTTGCAAGAGCAGGAATGTAAAAATAACAAGAAAGTTGGTTTCCATTTTGGAGTAAGATAGAGTTCAAAGTCACAAGCACGGGGCAGATATATAGTATCCGATTAATTTCTAAATTGTTACGTATATTTTGGTTAAGACCCAACTTCACAAGACTTTTGCCGTAGACTTTAGGGTCAACAATCGCTTAAGTCTTTCAAGAGCTAGTATTTTCCAGTCAATGATTGCGCTGTATTTTCCATGCACGTTATTCATACTCGTTTTTCAGTCAATGACTGCTGTATTTTCCATGCACGTTATTTCATACTCGTTTTTCAGTCAATGACATGCACGTTATTTTATACTCGTTTGAGTCAATGAAGATTCAAACTAATATTTTGGATGTACATATTAGGGTGGCAATCGAGTCGTGTTCATGTTGATTTATTCGGGTTCGTGTGTTAACGGGTTAGTATAACCTCTACCCAAATATGACCAATTTATTAATCGTGTCAAAAAACTAAACCCTAATAACATGTGTAACCCGTTTGTGACCCGTTTAACCTGTTTAAATAAATAGGCCAAGTACTAAATAAGGTTGGTGGTTTGTTGATTTAACTAGTTTAAATGTAAAGATGATATAAGGATCTAAAATATGTTAAAAATACCATACAAATAACTATATGACAAATTTCTGAGTTATAAGCGTCAATTTCAATGATATTTTAGGTATAATCGCAACTCGCTCATATTAAGTATATTACAAAATACATTTAATCCACATCCAACATAAAAATCAGGATATATATTTTAATCCACATCCAACATAAAGCGGATGAAATTTTTGGTGTTTTTTAAGGTTGAACGGGTAACCGCCTATCTGAGATAATTGAGAGGTGAAAAATTAAATGTTGTTTGTGTAAATTGAAAACCCTAGTTTCAATCTAAAACTAGGCTAACCAAAGCCCATTCGGTATATTATTTTTAGACATTTATCAAATTTGTTTACTAACACTAAAACCTTTTGAGCCTGTATCAACTACACAAGTTAGAAAATATGGTCTCTACAACTATAGTATAGCAAACTAGTTTCTATTGCACAAGTTTAAAAAAAAAAATTTCTCGGTTCTTGGTTGTGATTTTCGGTAGTTTGGTGGTGATTTCCAATGGTAAGTGGTGGTTTTCGACTGGTGGTTATTTTTACAAAGTGATGAGTGTAATTTTAAAAAAAGAAATGTGAGAATAATAAGTGACTTTGGAGATAGAAAGTAGGGGTGAGCAAACAAAACCGAAAAAACAGAAACTGAACCGAAAACCGAAAAAACCAAACCAAAAAAATCGATCGAAACTGAAAAACGATGGTTCGGTTTTTTAATTTTTCAAAAACCAAAAAATACGGTTCGGTTTTGGTTTTCGTCCAAAAACCGAACCATAAAAACCGAACCGAACCGACTTTATTATATAATAATATATAATTAATATAATATGAATAAATAACTAAATAAATCAAATTTATAAATTCATGTTCATTTTTTTGCTAGATTTATAATATATTTATCTTAACGTTTATGTTTATATGCGTGTTTGTCGTGTCGTGTGTTTACTTGAGAATATATCAATAAATATATGACGATGATCATACTATATGTATGTTCACTCGCATTTGTGTGTCTCATATATATGTGTGTAATTATAGAATTATGCAATAAACATTATTTTGCTTAAATTGACAAAAAAAATAAAAAAAATAAATAAATAAGAATAAGCGAAGTTTCTATGTAATACAAGTTTGTTGATATAAATTTGGCATGCCCAAATATAAACGGTTAGAAATCGAAAAAACCAAAAAAACCGAACCGCCAAAAACCGAACGGTTTCGGTTTTGGGTTCTATAAAAACCGAACATTTCGGTTCGGTTTCGATTTTAGCCAAAAACCGACCCAAACCGAACCGTGCACACCCCTAATAGAAAGTGTATAAATGTGTGTTGAGTGATAAATTTGTTAAGTAGTGTTAAAAAAAAGAGTAAATGTGTTAGGTGGGTGGGTGCATGCCCTATTAATTTAAGATGGTATTTGGTTGGAGGTTTTAAGGCCAAGAGTAATTGGTTTTTTTGTTGATCAAGTCTTTGCTTATGTGGCACTTCTATTGACTTAGTCATATTATTACCTCAATATTATTGACCGAGTAAAGTCTTCCTTTTACAAGAAGTTGATGTGACCACTTCAGCATTTTTTGAATTTTACGTGGGAAATTAAACAAAAGATTAAAATTTAAGTTTTAAAAAGTTATTTTGAAAAATGAACATTACTCAAGTTTAAGCTTTTTAAATTTTAAGAAAAAACATTTTTACTTTATATGTAACATCAATTATGTAGCAAATCAAGGTATATGTTACAGAACGCGCGGGTAAAGAAATTTGAAATAATGTGAAAAATTAAGTTTATCATATAATAATAAACTTATATAAGTACACATGTCTCAAAATAATCCAAAAAATTAAAGCTTATAAAATATAGGGTAAATTGCAAATTTAGTCACTAACGTTCTGCAAAAATTTAAAAATGACCCCGAGAGAAAAAGGCTTGCAAAAACGCCATTAACGTTCCATTGTTTCCCAAAAAGACACCGAGACCAACTTTTTGCTAACGCTCGTTATTTTCCTCGTTAGTGGCATGCAAAATGACTAATATACCCTCTTTTTCTTCGCTACTTTTAGGGACTTAAATTTGCAATTTACCCGATTATTATTTTTTTTATTGAAGCCGCCACCACCACCACACTCATCCTTCCATTTCATCATTTAGATTCACATCCCCGAATTTTAATCCATTTTCAAATTGTCAATAAGTATCTTATTTTGTTCGATCTTTCAAATTGTCAAATGTTTGTGCAGTAATGATATGTGTAATGGTCGTCAGAGAAATGTACGTTCAATAAGATGCCGACATATATATTTTGTTTGAAAATGTAACCAATGTAATATGAATCTGATGACATTAGGAATGTCATTAGATTGTTGTTGTACCAGTGCAAACAATCCTATACTAGTTCATGAATATATAGCTTTGTAATAACTCTATGAAACTAACAAAAAGAGCATGTAACCAAAGAATGGTACAATGGTACAAAGAATGGTACAATTGAGATACAAAACTTACCCAACATTTTCTATAATTGCTACATCATGTAACCAGCTCATTTTTCGGGTGAACCCTAAAGTTTTTTTTTTCTCGTTAAAGCTTCCGATCACAGCCGATTGTTTCCTTTCAATAAGATTACTTGCAAAGATATCATAATATGATATAGGGTTGAAGTCCTTTAGTACTTTGATGCCTTTTGTTTTATTTGTGTCAACAATAATTTTTCAATCCTTAGATATATTTCCTTGTGCATACACCATTAGATGCCCGATTTCAAACGTTCGTTTTAGAATGTTCGGATCACTAGCGACGACAAGAGTGCCTAGGATCTCTCCTAAAAACATATCCTACAAAATGTGTGTAAAGAAGTTATAGTAAAGAGTTTGTAAAACATACAAGTAATGAAGGTAGTTCCAGAGTCATAACACATGTCGATATAAGTGACTCTTTTGCTGTAAGCGATAAAGCCTCATCAACAAGCGTTGAGTGAAAATAGCTTCCGGCATCGTGTTTTTTTGTTTGTAATTTGTTTAGGATCTTTGGAATTACGCTAACTTTACGTTGCATAGGTAGAGGGATGAGGGTGATGTCTAGTGATGACTCGAATACTATCTTTGCAGCTAAAGGGCCGAGAAACATGTTTAGTTCTACGTACTTGTTTGATGGAACATTGATCACATTTCCTTTGTCTTCATTTTTGTTGTAGTTGATATGTCCTCCTAGAATAACCAGTTCCTGTGATTACATGTTAATTAGATCATTAAATATAAGTTAACACAAAGGACATGAAGCTGAACCAGACTAATCACCTCAATGATTGAGCTAGAATTAGCGTCGGAGAGTAAAATGTTTGCTAAATTTGTTAATGGGCCATTAGTCAGTACTGTAACTTTTGATCCATCATCAATGGACATCACTAATGATCTCCAAACTTCTAGTGCTAATGGCTGTCTAAGTTGAGGGAAATCTGTATTACGAGGAGCTCCAAACTCTACTGAATTTTTTGTTGTATACCTACAAACAAACCAATGTAAGCTTCAGGATCAAATTCTTAGGCCGTTATAGTAAAATATATTGCATATAGACAAAAAATGGAACCAAAGATTGTTACTTTTTTAGTTAGTTTTCCATGTTATACAAATGAATGCATACCTTCTTGGGCTCCTTGGTAGATCACGAGCAATTTCAAATTGTCAGTAAATCCATTTTCAAGGGTTTTCACTAAATAAGATAATTTTAAAATGGATTTAAATTTGGGGATGTGAATCCAAATGCTGAAATGGAAGGAGTGTGGTGGCTTCCAATTAACAAAAAAAAAAAAAAAAAAAAAAATGGTAAATTGCAAATCAAGTCCCTAAAAAAGAATTAGCAAAAAATTTACCCTAAAATATAAGTTTAAAAACAAGAGTAAACTACAAATATGGTCCCTGTGGTTTGGGTTGACTCTCACTCTTGGTCCTTTGACTTTTTTTTTTGCACAGACAGTCACTAACTCCGAAACCCTTAACACTGAGAGTCCCTTGACCAAACGGCGTTCATTTTGACTGTTAAAATTTCCTCATGTGCAAGGCACATGAGGGTATTATGGTCCTTTCAAATTAATCCGCTTAATAAAAGAACCAGTTATATATACCACTCACAAACAAAAACACACAAAATAACCACCACCACCCATAAACTACATCGCCGGAAAATAACCACCACCACCTACAAAACCACTTCTAACCCAATCATCATCTCAGTTGAACCTTAACCCAGATCTGAAAGATGATGATGCTAAGGTAGCCGATGATGGGTGGTTCAGTTTGCTGGTTCGCGGTGACAAAGGGTGGTACGATTTGATAGTTCATCTTTTATTAGTGAAGAAAGACTGAGTTTTTTTCTTGTGGGTAATCTTCAAGATTTGCTGGTTCATCTTTATTGATCAAGAACAGTTTCAAGATCTTCTTAGATCCATTTTTTATAAAGCTTTTGGCTCTTTTTTCAGGTGTATATCTTAATTGTTGATAATTTGCTTAACCCAGTTTTGATTTTGCGTTTTTTCATGTAATTTATGATAAAGATTGTATTTTTATTGTAAAAGATTTTTTTTAGTCTTTATTTTGGTTTTTAGATGATATTTATTGTGAAAAATAATCTTTTTTGTATACCCATATGTGTTTATAGATTTATGTGTTAGTATTTGAATCTTTATGTGTGGTTATGTTTATGTGTTAGTATTTGAATCATTGTCACATGGTTTGGTGCTTATCATTTTGGCAATTAATGGACTGCGTTTACAAGTGCAGATTGTGCACCCCTATGAGCTTTTTTTTTAAGGTTTTTTGTTTTATTATTTTAATGATAATGTAATTACCATGTATAATAGTTTTTGCTTCAAAGCTAGCATTGTTTACCAGCCACCAATTGCCACCATTGTCAAACGAAAACACCAAAAAAATTAATTGAAGAGTAAATTACAAAAATTAATTAAAGGTGGTGGATTGGAAAAATAAATTGAAGAGTAAATTACAATAAATTACAAAAATTTATTCAATTGTCATGGTGGCTTGAAGAGATGAAGATGTTTATGTTTCATTTGCACATGAAATGGGGTATGTTAATGGTGCGTATGAGAAAGATATTTGTGGAGTTTTAAAAATATGAGTGTTTGATTGAGGTGGTCGGAATTTCATGGTGGTGGTCGGAAAAGTTGGTGGCTGAAAACAATGGTGGTGGGACTTAGGTGTTTGTGAGTGAAAATGAAAAAGGGGTAGTGGTGGGATCCATTAAAGCTTATCAAAGATGAAGAAGATGATAAAGAAAGAAAAAAAATGACTAAAATGACATTTTTACCCTCACATGTCTTGCACATGTGGGTTGTTTAACGGTCAAAGCTGACACCATTTGGTCAAAGGATCATGCGTGTTAAGGGTTTCGGAGTTAGGGACTGTCAGTGCAAAAAAAAAAGTCAAAGGACCAAGAGTGTAAGTTAAGGCAAACCACAGGGACCATCTTTGTAGTTTACTCTAAAAACAAATAAGCTCACATGTCACGTATAAGCTTAAACAAACACCTTTAACGAGAGAGGAGGAGAAGAAGAAGGGAAAAAAATAAAAAAATACTTAAGCAAGTCCAATTTTAAAAGCCCAATTGTATAACACATTCATTCTTCCCCAACCTTACGACGTCGTTCGCTCAGTTCTTCAACTAGTGTTCTTTCGTACAAACCCTGAAGCAAAACCCTTAAAACCCAAAACCAAATCATCTCCAAAATGGCTGAAAAACCTAAACCAGTGAAAGTGTTGTACTGTGGTGTATGTGGGTTACCAACTGAGTATTGTGAATTCGGACCTGATTTTGAGAAATGCAAACATGATAAGTTTATATAATCTCACAAGTTTCAAAATAAGCCACAAAAGCGAGCTTATGAAACTTAAGCCAAAAACCAAATACGCCATAAGCCGGCTATGTAAGCCGAAACAAACACCCCCTTAATCTAATAATAACAATGATTTATATATATATTATGCATTTATATATAAAAATAATCACTAAAAGTCTTTTTTAGTATAAATATAATATTATTTAAGCTTGAAAAAAAAATTTGTTCTAAATATATAATTAAATGGAAAAATAATTAAAATTATGTAATTCAGGTTATTCGGTTTGGTTTTCGGTTATAGGGGTTCGGTTTTCGGTTATTCGGTTCAGTTTTCGGTTCGGTTGAATCAAATTTAAATTCGGTTCGGTTCGGTTTTCGGTTTGACCCAGAAAAAAAAATTATCCGAACAAACCGAACCGAATAAACCGAATAACCCGATAACCGATCCGATGAACACCCCTATTTATGACCAATTCAATTCGCTTATGAATTCTGTTTATTACATAATAGTATAATACATTCAAAAGCCCATTATCCTTCCCAAACCATACGACGTCGTTTGCTTCTGCAACTAGTGTTCATCATCTTCTTTCTTAAAACCCAAAAGCAAATAATGGCTGAAAAACCTGAAGCAATGAAAGTGTTGTACTGTGGAGTATGTGGGTTACCAGCTGAGTATTGTGAATTTGGACCTGATTTTGAGAAATGCAAACCATGGTTGATCCAAAACGCTCCCAGTCTTTACCCACACCTTGTTAATGGTACTTCAAGATTTTACCCTTTTCAGTTTTATGCTTAAATCTCTTTGCTTTTTGTGTTTTGGTTTAGTATCTGTTATATAGGGGGTTGTTTGTTACAGCTTATATAGCCGGCTTATGCTTTTTGGATCAGCTCACTTTTTGTGGCTTATTTTGTTTATTAAGCGTAGTTTTAGGCTTACGAGCTTATGTGATTTCGGCTTATGTTTCGTAAGCTCAATTTTTCCGGTTTATATCGAGACTTATTACTTTATTATGTCAGTATCAAAATAAGGCCCATAAGCCGAAATCACATAAGCTCATAAACCCAAAAATAAGCTTAAAAAAGCACAACCTGAAGTTAGAGTCGAATTTGAAGGAAGTTAATGGTTTAAGAATTTACCCTTTTCGTTTTTATGCTTAGATCTCTTTGCTTTTTGTGTTTTGGTTTAGTATTTGTTATAAGGGGGTGTTTGTTTAAGCTTATTTTTGGGCTTATGAGTTTATGTGGTTTAGGATTATGTTTCGTAAGACCATTTCTTCCAGCTTATTTTGAGACTTGTAAGTTTATTATGTGATAATAAACTTATGTAATTCGATGAGTTTCAAAATAAGCGGGAAAAAATGGACATTATGAAACATAAAGCCGAAATCACATACGCTCATAAACCCAAAAATAAGCTTAAACAAACGCCCCCTAAAGTTTGTGTTTTTGTGTGGTGGGTTAGAGTCAAATTTGAAGGAAGTTAAGGGTTTAAGAATTTACCCTTTTCGTTGTTTTGTATGAATATGTTTACTTTTGTGTTTTGGTTTAGTTTTTGTGATAAAGTTTTGACTTTTAGTGTTTTTTCGTGTGGTGGTTTAGAGGCAGATTTGAAGGAAGTTTTTGTGATAAGGGGGTGTTTGTTTAAGCTTATGTGATTTAGGATTATGTTTCGTAAGACCATTTCTTCTGGCTTATTTTGAGACTTGTAAGTTTATGTTTTTGTGTGGTGGGTTAGAGTCAAATTTTAAGGAAGTTTTTGTGATAAAGTTTTGACTTCTTTTTCTGTGTGGTGGTTTAGAGGCAGATTTGAAGGAAGTTGACGGAGTTTCGGAGCAGTTGCGTTCGTCTGGGATATCAGATGCTTCTGGACCTTCTGGTAAGTTTTGGGTTATTGGTTTTGTGAATTGTTGCTGTTTTGATATGTATTTGCGCCTGTGTGGTGGTGTTTTGGTAGGAAATGGGATTAGGGGTTTGCGAGATTGACGAGTTGGTTGTGGTTTATGTTTAGGGGGAAACGTTGTTTGATAAGGGTCGTGTATTAGAGGGTATTAGAGGATGCTTATTACAATGACCATTAAACTTGCAAAAAGTATTTTAAAATCTTTCACCCATGCCATCACTTAACACTTATTCTGTCAAAGCTACTCGAAATGATCAACATTAATATTATAATGGTTCTAGTAAAGAGCTTTATGGTTCAGTGACTAAATTAGAAATGAAGTGAAGGTAACTTGCTATTCGTTTCAGTTTGACCTATAATAGAAATTATAATACATGTTAAGGGTCTTTTTTGTGCCCAAAAGTTTTAAAAGATATCGACATGGAAATGGAAATAAGTTTAGTCCCTTTTTTGTGGTCTTTTCAAATGCCAGGCCTAAAAATGAAAAGAAACGGTGAGTTACTTGTTACCTGCAAATAACCCCTTGAGGTCTTGAGGATCTGCTAACTTTGTGTAGGCATTTCACTTGTTAGAGTGTTTGGTACTTCATTTAATGATGCATTTGTGTGTTCTCCATTTACCCAGATGTTTTGTAGTTCTCAATCACGAGTGTAAATCTTCATTTATCTCGAGTGCAATAGCATGCTCGTATACTAGCTATCTAAGCAATGAGTTATTCCAAGAGCGATATGGTCACATGTAATCTACGTAATTATGCATTTTTAATACATTGGTTAGTAATAAAAGTTTTTATAGGAGGATCAAATAAGTGTTAATAGGATAAGTCAACCTCAACCGACCGGTTAAATTAAGCATGATTTTATCACCATTAGTTGATGCTTTGAAGAAAAAAAGCACTGTGTTTGCATAAGATTAATTTACTCTTGTTCTTATTAAACCTGAGAAATTCTTTAGGTTTTGTATGGTTTTATCTAGTTTCCCGATAACGTTCTTTTCCTACCTTTATGTTTTTGTTTGGTTAACATTTGGTTATGTTCTTTATGCGCCAGGTTCTTCGGCACCAAAACAAGAGCCAGCAAAACGGCTTCCAGGTGGAAAGACAAAAAAGAAGGTACAAAGTGGAATATTTTTACGTAACGTTTATGTTTAACTATGATACACTCAGATTTTAGTCGTATGTATGCCTTATGAACAGGGCCGTCCCGGGGATTTTGGGTACCCTGGGCCGTAACTAAAAAAAAGGCCCCCTTATAACATTAAAGAATAAAGATAAACCCTAACAAATTGAAATCTCAATTAAAAGTACACAAGTAGAAGTTTTACCTTAAAATAGCCAAAACAAATGATGTATAGATTGATTGTATCAATGTTCCGATCAATATCAAAACTCCAATTCCAAAGTATCATTATTATAGGAATGTTTGACAAAGCTGATTTGCATAGTTTACTTCTTTTTACAAAATGGCTTGTCTACTTTTGCATGTCATCACACATTATTGACTAAAGTGTTGGTGGTTTTAGTACATCAAAATGGAGAACCATAAGTGTTCATATTTATTAGATGTTTGGCGGCGAGCGCCAAGGAGCGTTTTGAAACAACTAGCATGCAACTAACGTTTAGCATTTTTTACACAATGGTTGACTCGTAACTAACAACTAGCATTCTTAAGTTTTCTAAACGCTCCATATCAAAATGCTACTTGAAATAACATTTACTAGAAACTAGCGTTTACACTTAATAATTACAAACATACATCTATGTTATCAAACGCTTTATCAGAACAAACGGCTATTGCTTCTTGTTACTGCTTACCACCACTGTTTGTTTCGCTAAATATACTTAGTGTTTAAAGATGGAATAAGATATAGTTTAATAGAGTATTTTTTTAAATTAATCTTTTGTAAACCATTAGTGTGTGTTTTTATTTAGTGCAAGTGAGCTTAAAATGGTGTAAATCTTCATTCATTTTGGGTAGTTAGAATTTAATGTGTTACATGTGTTATCAACTTAACCGCATTTGAACGATACATGAGCTATTTTGTAACAATAGCACTTCAGCTCTAACGAGATGCTTCTACTTTGGTACTTGATACGCTTTATATCTTCCTTAAACCGTTTACATTAAATGGTACTTGATAATTCATGATGCCAAATAATCGAGTAAAAATG
Source organism: Artemisia argyi (assembly GCA_030686995.1). NCBI lineage: Eukaryota > Viridiplantae > Streptophyta > Magnoliopsida > Asterales > Asteraceae > Artemisia > Artemisia argyi. The sequence goes on from JARVZY010002775.1 coordinate 397,100, forward strand.
AAAACAAAACGAATATGTGTTATCATTTGGTGCAAGTGAACTTAAAATGATATGTGGGAGATGTGTTTTTCTTACTTAGTATCGCAAAAAAGCATTATTTAACACATTCTTCAGTGAAACTGGTGCAGGGAAGCACGTCCCTCGCGAAGTCTTTGTTGATCTTGAGCCTACTGTCATCGATGAAGTCTTTTTCACCCTGAACAACTGATCAGTGGCAAAGAAGATGTGCCAACAACTTTGGCCGTGGTCACTACACAAGTACGAATGATCGCCCAAAGATATTCTCATTTTAGAATGACTACTGATATTGTAATTTTTATACTTGTGTTACAGTCGGGAAAGGGATTGTTGACCTTTGCTTGGACCCCGTATCAGAAAGCTTGCTGACAACCGCACTGGTCTGATCAACATCTGTCGTTGAGCCCTACAACAGTGTCCTATCCAGCCACTCACTCCCTACTGGACAATGAAGCTATCTAGCTATGACATCTGCAGACATTCTCTTGACATCGAGCGTCCCACCTATACCAACCTTAATAGCCTTGTTTCTCAGGTCATCGATTTCATCATTGATCGCTTCTTTGAGGTTTGATGGAGCTTTGAACGTTGATGTGACTGAATTCCAGAGCAACTTGGGTCCATACACCAGGATCCATTTAATGCTTTCGTCATACGCTCCCGGCTCCTGCATGTCATCTCAGCCGATAAGGCTTATCATGAGGAGCTCTCGGTTTCCGAGATCACCAACATGGAAAGTGATCCTCATCATGGAAAGTACATGGCTTGCTGTCTCATGTACCGTGGTGATGTCCCCAAGGATGTCAATGCTGCAGTTGCAACAATCAAGACCAAGAGAACCATCCAGTTTGTGGACTGGTGCCCAACTGGGTTCAAGTACGGTATCAATGTACTACCAGCCACCAACTGTTGTGCCTGGAGGTGGTCTAGCTAAGGTGAAAAGAGCGATTTGCATAATTTCTAACTCAACCAGTGTTGCAGAGGTGTTCTCTCACATTAACCACAAGTTTGACCTCATGTATACTAAGTTTGCGTTTGTTCACCGGTACGTTGGTGAGGGTATGGAAGAAGGAGAGTTCTCCGAGGCTAGTGAGGATCTTGCTGCTCTTGAGAAGGATAATGAGGAGGTTGGTCGAGGATGAAGGTGATGAAGATGAGTACTAGACTTTGATCTGTTTCTATTTCAGCTGGTTTGTGTGGTCGCTTGACGACTTTGTTTGTGGATCTTATGGATGTTTGTTTTGTTTCGATCTTGTGTAATTGTGGCCATGTGACAAGTTAATTACTATCTTCATAATCCTGCACGTTGGTTTCGAAATGCTTGTTTCAGACATTTTTTTAACCACCACTGTCCGCACAAATCCCGGCTATAACCGGCCAAGACCCGGCTATATCCGGCCAAGACCCGGTCAGACCTGGCTCTTCCGGCCAAGATTCGGATAGATCCGGCTAGAGCATATAGTGACTTGTTGGATGTTAATTTATTGTGTTTTATAGGTGGGATTCTCTGTTAAGGGAGTTATAAGTCTCATATATTTTTGGATTCTAAAGGCGTTCTTTTACAATAAATGTTTCTTTTCAAAATGGATTTGTAATCACAGTTTAGCTAAGAAATGATGCAACCTGTCTCTCAGGTCTTAGATTCTTATCGGTTGCAATGGTGCCTACATATGCCTAGCTCGATAACTAACCCGTGGCTATGTTACAGCAATAATAAGAAGTTAAAGCAGCCCATTTGGTGTTTGTTACAGTAAGCATATGATAGAACATAGTTTAAGAACAAACAAACTATAACCCGCAGTTAAATCGTACTCTATTTTCTGACCGAAGCCGGTCATGATTTCTTTTGAGCTTTTATAAGTCCAGCACCATGCACAACTGAAGATGTAATCTGTGTCATAAAGATCAACTTATTAGCCTATGGCTTATCTACTGTCACAACTGCTTTCAAGTTAGCCTTTTTAATCCTTTTACACATCTTTTTCATTGTCACTGCTGCATGAAAACATGGAATGAGAGGTAGCAATTTTCAGCCCATTTGCTTATGAGTTATAAACGGGTTGTTTCAGGCTATGTGTTATCTCTAACGGGTCGGGACCATTAAAATAAAAAAATATATCATAAAGGAAACGGCTTTTGCGGGTCACACTTGTCAAATGGATTGGGATTTGTTCAAAGTATATTCCAATGCAGAACACTTTATAATTTATTTGTTCGAAAATTCGATGAAATTTTGCCCGGCCTCATTGTCATATATCAAAAGTTACATGTTTTGATCCGAAGCTCTTTTGACCCTTTTCTTAACTAGCCAGAACCAAAATTATTAGGCCGTAATTCTTGTTGTCCATTTAATTTCATTATATGCCAAAAGTCAAATATGTATTTTAGTATATAGTTATGGGTCGAATTAGTAGGGCTGCAATGGGTTGAGTTTGGGACAAAACAGTTAACCCAAACACCCGTTATTATAGCAGTTAGGATTTTGGTAGTTAAAGTAGTTATTAGTTAATGTAGTTATGTGTCAAACGACACAATGGTTAAATGTAACTGTCATGTCGTTTAGTATTGTATAATAGGTGTCCATGTGTCTGTAAACAAATGATCAATCAATCAAGTATCAATAAAACCATTGTTTACTATATTGTCCCGTTTACTGTTTCATTCATTTGCATACATTGTCTCATATTCAAACTCAGAAAATGGTTCATTACAAACACATAATGCAACATAATTGGCTTGGATTCAAACCTGTGCAAAAATTCTTTTATCACTATGCCTGTCGAAAAATTTGATGTGAACATTTTGAGCGGTTATCTTATAAATATGTAATTTAGTTAATCTCAATCTGTGTATCCATGAGTAACACTTAAAAGGAACCTACTATTCATGCTCACTATTATCAATTTGTCTCATTTTATTGCAGGTTGTTTGTACTCTTGGAAGCGAGTCTTTGTGAGCATCTTGATTGTTCACGGGCTATGGACCGGAATATCATATTTTCAAGAGGGTCGTTACCATAGGACAGCTGATTTTGATGACGAGAATCAGACATGGACCAGAACCCAGCCTGTATCTTGATTCATACATCACAGTGTAGCTGCAATTCAACAATCTGGGATACGCTAACTTTCGTAGCAATTTTTATGAAAGAGAATAAGTTAACGTCTTCCTGGTTCCTGATGGTGATGGAATATGCAGAAGGGCCATATTCTCCCGTGAAGAAATTTGAAAGACCATATTAACTCATTGTTATTTTTTTTTTTTTTTTTTTTTTTATTTTTTTTTTTGGTCTAACGATTTCCTTGATGATCTTATTTTTTGTTATATCAACAAACCACAAAGACCATTTACTTAATTAACTCTAAATCAAATTTACAAATTAAACTCATATTTGCCTTTGCTTCAAGTCTCTAATTCCTACAATCAAACTTATGCACATAGTACAAGTCTAACAGTGTCATACTGCCATACAATAATAATTTAAGGTTTTAATTTGGTTATATAATGGAAACTAAGGTTATGGCGTGAAACGTACACATGCATGATTTTTTTATCTTCGAAGCATAGTATTGGTACAACGAAGTTTTAATCTTCATAGTAAACAACAATAAACACACACAAAAAGAAAAAAACAAAAAACAAACAAGCGACTTTATGGCATGATTCTTTAACAACATATTGATAATTTACAAGAAAAATCAAAAACTATGACTTGTAAGAATTGAACAATAGGTTTTCACTTACTGCAACTCATGCTTTAATATGGATTTACAAACACAGCTATTATATATGCAAGACTTTAAATGCATGTTCTCATTCTGAAATTAAGGGAATTGAAATCTGGTATTTTTATACTCGTATTCATGAATGTACGTACCTCGCTAGAAAAACTTCCTCCTTAGGCGAGCAAGGTTCAACAATATTGATAACGTTAGCCAACCATAAACATTCTCAAAGAACCCAAAGTAAGCCAACCTCCAACTCCTGATGAAGTGCAAACTAGCAAGAAGTCCCATGAATCCAACAACAAAGCCTGGCCCCATGCTAACATAAGAAAACAAGTCTTCATCATTATCTTCTTGACCTTCATCTTTACCGTCATTACTGTATGAAGAATTGGTTGGTTTGCATCTCGATAGTGGCGGTCCACATAATCCGTTGTTCCCTTCATAAATGGACGGGTCGTCTAAAGTCTGGAGCTGATTTCCAACCGGAATAGGACCAAATAATTTATTGAATGACAGGTTCAGGTAGCTTATAGAGTGCAAGGAAGCCAAACTTTCGGGAATTCGACCAGACAACATGTTCATTGACAAATCCAAAGATTCCACTTGCTGTAGGTTTCCAATCTTTATTGGTATATTTCCTTTAAGCAGGTTTCTTGAAAGATTCAAATTCTTCAAACTCACAAGATTCATCAAAGAATCTGGAATTTCTCCAACAATACTGTTGTTCGATAGGTCTAAGGATGTAAGAAATCTTAATGTCTTTGTGAAGGGCAACGGATTTCCTTTCATGTTAACCAATATATTTTCGTAATATTGGTAATCAACGTAGTACTCATTGTTACTATTATCTTGTATCATGCCACTTAAATTCCCAAAGCAAGGAGGGATCGTCCCAGTTATGCTATTATGTGCCAAGTTTAAAAGTTGAAGACTGCTGAGGCGACAAAGCTGTTGTGGAATCTTGCCTGTAAACTGATTGGATTGAAGATTTAAGATTCTAAGTTTCGGTAGACTTATACCGATCCAGAAAGGGATACTACCCGTGAAGAAATTGTTTCCCAAATCCAAGGTGATCAAGCTTGTCAAATTCTGTAAAGAAGGGGGGAGATCCCCCACAAATCTGTTGTTGCTCAAGTGCAACGAGATGAGATTTCTTCGAAAGCCCATAGAGCTTGGAAGAAAACCGGTTATTGTGTTATTTGTAAGATCTATCACATAGAAATCCAAGTTCCATAAGCACCAAGGAAGCCTTCCAGAAAAATTGTTTTGTGACAGATCCAATACCTTGATACCAAGTATATTGCACAGGTGTTTTGGAACAGCTCCTGTTAACTGATTTTTGGAGAGATCAAGATATTCCAGGTTTTGGTTCACTGTTCCATTGGTCTTAGGAACATTTCCTGACAGTAAATTATCTGACAGGTCCAACTCCCGAACATTCGACGGTAATGAGATGAGTGGTCCCTCAAATTTGTTCGAGTTCATTTTCAGTGTTCTGTACAAGTCGGTTTGGGTGTTAAAGTGAAATGCTGGCAGTTCGCCACCGATCTGATTGTAAGACAAATCCAAGTCAGCAATATGAGTTGTGATGTTCTCAAACCAATCTGGTAATGTATCTCTAATACAAGAGTTTGAAAGATATAGGTTCTCAAGATTTGTTTGTGTTCGAAGCCAACTTGGGAATTGGGGACCAATGTTGCAGGAGCTTGCTCTAAATTCAACGCTAAAGAAGTTGAAATGGAGGATTCCATCGGGAGCTGACATTCAACGCTAAAGAAGTTGAAGACAAATCTAGTAAGGTTAAGTTCTTCAATTTGATGAAGTGAACTTCTGAAAGATTTCCCTCCAACAAATTATAGGAGACACCAAGCTCTTTTAGAGACGTTAGGCCACCGAGTGAGGGAGGTACATGACCAGACAATGTATTTCCGCTGAGGAGCAGATTTTCGAGTTTCTTAAAGTCTCCAATCGTATTCGGAATACATCCACTGAACTCGTTTTCTGCAAGACTGAGATACACAAGACTCTTTGCCACGAATTCTGACATACTTCCTATTAAACGTGGAAGATCTCCCACAATTCTATTCCAAGATAAATCAAGGTCACTCAGTTGGTATAGGTTCTTAAAATCTGCAGGAACCAAACCATGGAACTCATTGTAACTAAGATCAAGAAGAGTGAGGCTACTCAAATTCCAAAACAGACCTGGCACCAAAGTATCAAAGGAATTGCCCGCAAGGTCAACTGAAGCAAGAGCTCTCAACTTTCCAAGAAAATCAGGAATCTGACCATGGAACTTGTTGCCTGAAAGATCTAGATGCGTAAGGTCAGTAAGATTGGATAACCAGACAGGAATGGTAGAATTGATGAAGTTGTATGAGAGATCGAGTGAATTAAGAGACGTGAAATTAACAGATGTAATGGAAGGGAAATTGATATCACAGCCGGCCAAGTTCAGTGTAAGCAAAGAAGGGAGCATGTTAACTTCACTGAACCAATCAAGTTCATCAGTAAGGTTCATAGGGAAGTATAACCCTGATAACCCCAAAAGCTTTAATGATGATAGTGAAGGCACCCACTGTAGATCATCTATGCTCATAGAGGAACACCAACCAATAATGCCAGACCCTACTTGATATTGTCCAGAATTAAGATCAAGATATTGTAACCTTGAGAGATTTCCTAGATGATGAGGAACTACACCACTAAAACCTGAGCATGAAAGATTAAGGTATTCCAAATGCTTAAATGACCCTAAGAACTTAGGAATATGTCCTGAGAAATCATTCATGCTCAAGTCCAAGTAACGTAAGTGCTTCAAATTCAATAACGAAGGGCTTACCTCACCTCCAAGTTGGATGTCATACCATTCAATGTTGTCTGTGTTAAAAAACGCTGGAGTTCGAAGATCAAGTCTGGTAACATGACCACTTCGCTTGTCACAATGAACTCCTACCTATTCACAGCATTCTGCTCCGGTCCATGTTGACAGACGACGATGCATGTTTGTGAGTCTCTCTTTGAATATAAGAAGAGATTTCCGCTCCCTTTCGATACATGTAACACTTGAAGAGTTTGTCATCATGCTTTCGCTGCTTGCACCAAGTCTTTGCAAGAGCAGGAATGTAAAAATAACAAGAAAGCTGGTTTCCATTTTGGAGTAAGATATAGTTCAAAGTCACAAGCACGGGGCAGATATATAGTATCTGATTAATTTCTAAATTATTACGTATACTTTGGTTAAGACCCAACTTCACAAGACTTTTGCCGTAGACTTTAGGGTCAACAATCGCTTAAGTCTTTCAAGAGCTAGTGGCCACACAAAGGAGATTTTGGATAATCCGAATAATTTTTTCAGTCAATGATTGCTGTATTTTCCATGCACGTTATTTCATACTCGTATTTACTCTGCCACTATACCTTTTTCTATCTTAAATTACTTCAGCGACCTACTGAGTATAATAAAACAACCTCATCTCTATTTTTATATCATTTTTAATTTTTTAAACAATAAAATTAAAAATTAAATAAAATAAAGAAACCACTTTAATTCCCGGTTCTAGCAAGATCTTTATAAACTTTTATTTCATCAAAGTTAGTAATTTACTTTCTACTGCATGGGCTGCTTTCGTCTGGTTCTATTAAGGCCCATTAAAAATAAGCAAACTCTAAAATGTTATCGTCTCACAATCTTTTTTTTTTTGCGCCTCTTGGTTCATCCTCGGGGTGTTCATGGATCGGGTAATATCCACAATAACCGAAAACCGAAACCGAAAAAAACCGAACTGTATTGGTCAAAACCGAACCGAACTGAACTAAATATTCGGTTATCGGTTTGGATATGGGTTTGGCAATGAAAACCGAAAACCGAACCGAAAACTGAAAATATATAAATATATATATTTTTTTTATGTATTTATATATTAAAAATAATCACTAAAAGTCTTTTTTTAGTATAAATATAACATTATTTAAGTTTGAAAAAAAATTTGTTCTAAAAATATATATAATTAAATGAAAAAATAATTAAAATTATGTAATTTGGGTTATTCGGTTCGGTTTTCGGTTCGGTTGAATCAATTTTGAATTCGGTTCGGTTCGGTTTTTGGTTTGACTCAGAAAAAAAAATTAACCGAACAAACCGAACCGAATAAACCGAATAACCCGATAACCGAACCGATGAGCACCCCTAGTTCATCCCCAAGAAAACTTTATCACTCAGATTTTAGATCCCATGGTTTTATTATTATTATTATTATTATTATTATTGTTATTATTATTCTTATTCTTATTATTATTATTATTAAAATAGTGGCTCAATAGTTTTTTTTTTTTTTTTTTTTTTTTTTTGCACACAAGTCAGTCAACAAAGTGACCAACAAATCTCTTTTTTATCTAGCGGACCAAATTATTAATTATTGAGGTAATGATAGGACTAAGCTTGATCACCAAAATATTTAATGACTTGATCGGCTACATAAAAAAGAAATTAAATCATCTCAATTCCATTGTTTGGTTTCTAATTTGCAGCTGTTTTGTGTTATACAGAAAGAAGAAAAATACTTTACACATGTTCTTTAATTTGCGGGTCTATTTTTTTACGGTTTCAAATTTTCTATAAAATTTAATTCACGTTTTTTTTCTTGGGTCAAGTCTCTCTTGGTGCCAAACACGAGAATTCATTAAAATTCTTAATGGATTTTATTTCTCTAGATTTCAATTTTCTACCTTTTTTCATTTCAATTAATTTCTCTCAACCAAATACGTCCTCTTAAATTAATTAGGCCTGCACCCACCTAACACATTTACTTTTTTTTTAACTACCTAACACATTTATTTACTCAGCAAACATTTATACACTTTCAATCTCCTAAGTCACTCCCATTTCTCTCTTTAAAATCACACTCTTCTCGTTGTAAAAATAATCACCAGTCGGAAACCACCACTTACCGCCAGAAAATCACCACCAAGAACCGAGAAAAATTCTTATTTTTAAAATTGTGCAGTAGAAACTATTTTGCTATTATAGTTGTAGATACCATATTTTCAAACTTGTGCAGTTGATACAGGCTCGAAAGGTTCTAGTGTTAGTAAACCAAATTTGACAAATATCTAAAAGCGGTGTACCGGGCTTTGGTTAGCCCAGTTTTAGATTGAAACTAGGGTTTTCACTAGGGGTGTTCATCGGTTCGGTTATCGGTTTATTCGGTTCGGGTTGTTCGGTTAAAAAAAATTTTGGGTCATAACTGAAAACCGAACCGAACCGAAAATATCTATAACCGAACCGAACCGAAGTTCGGTTCGGTGTTATGGGTCAAAACTAAAACTCGAATTTTGTACTTGAATTACACTATTTATATATTTTTTAATTTAATTAAATATTTTTTTGGCAAAAAAAATATTTCAAGCATAAAAAAGTCTTTTTTATATTAGTATAAAATTTTAATTGACATTTTTTATATATAAAATAATATATATATATATATATATATATATATATATATATATATATATATATATATATATATATATATATATTCGGTTTTCGGTTTTTTTGGGTAAAAGGTCAACGACCCGGTAAATATATTACTCCAAAAAACATTTAAGTACAACGGATATGAGTGAATCCCATATCTAAGCCCGTTACATAGGCGAAAAGCTTACATAACAAGATACTTCCTATTTTCTAGACTAGAAAACAAAACCACTACCACATAATATTGAAAAACTCGGACAAAAATATAAACTACTTCCTACGACCTTGGAGATTAAAGCCATATATGGCATTAAGAGCATCCAATTCCCCTGGAAGATCATAAATTTGCTTCGAGTAATCATCATAGTCATCAAACTCATCTTCACGCTCATGACCTCCACCAAAAAGATTTGCAGATTCGTCGAACGTGTTAAGAACCTCATCCTCATTACTATCAGAAACCACAACATCACCCACCTTGGAAAATGGGTTAGCCCTCTTAGTGACAGAGGCAGACGGAATAGGATGACCTTCATCATCCACAAGAGTAGCTTTCCCATCAATAAGTAGCTTTTCAAGCTTACTAATCTTCTCAACTATTGGAGTAAAACCAACTTCCTTAGTTCCCATAAATTCGGTTCGGTTCGGTTTTAACAAGTTCGGTTCGGTTATATGTTCGGTTCGATTTTTTTCAGTTCGGTTCGGTTCGGTTTATTCAGTTTATTACCCGACCCATGAACACCCCTAGTTTTCACTTTACACAAAAAATATTTAATTTTTCACTTCCCAATTATCTCAGATAGGCGGCTACCCGTTCAACCTTAAAAAACAACAAAAACGTCATCCGCACTTATGGTATAATATGAACGCAATTAATTTTGCTACTTTTATTTTTGTTGTTGTTATTATTATTATTTTTCATCAGTTTCTGATTAATTTTTATAATTCAAATATTAGGTGCCAAAGAAGGATGCGAAAAATCCGTCAGAATCATCATTATCCAAGTCTAGTGGTGGAGTCTAGAAAAAGAAGGTCAAATTTTGGTATTTCTAATTGCTTATAAGTAAATTTTTGGGTGTGATGTGGTTTATTTTGATTAATATTTGGATTTGGTTTAGAATTTAGAAACTCAAAACCAAATAAGCCTTAAGTCAGCTATATAAGCCGAAACAAACACCCCTTAAGTGATGAAATAAAACAGACCTCATGACCTAAATAATATAACTGGTATGAGTAAGAATAGTTTTTCAAAACTAAACCAAACCAAATTATTAGTCAAAATAAACCACATTACACCCCAAAATTTACTTATAAGCAATTAGAAATACGAAAATTTGACCTGCTGTTTTTGGACTCCACCACTAAACTTGGATAATGATGATTCTGACGGATTTGCCGCATCCTTATTTGGCGCCTAATATTTGAATTATAAAAATTAATCAGAAATTGAATAATAATAATAATAATAATAATAATAATAATAATAATAATAATAATAATAATAATAATAATAATAAAACAATAATAATAATAATAATAATAATAATAATAATAATAATAATAATAATAATAATAATAATAATAATAGCAAAATTAATTGCGTTCATATTATACCATAAATGTGGATGATTTTTTTGTTGTTTTTTTGAAAGTTGAGCGGGTAACCGCCTATATGAGATAATTGGGAAGTGAAAAATTAAATATTGTTTGTGTAAAGTGAAAACCCTAGTTTCAATCTAAAACTGTGCCAACCAAATCTCATACGGTACATTGTTTTTAGACATTTATCAAATTTGGTTTACCAACACTAAAACCTTTCGAGCATGTATCATTACACAAGTTTGAAAATATGGTATCTACAACTATAGTATAGCAAACTAGTTTCTATTGCACAAGTTTAAAAATAAGATTTTTTTTATCGGTTCTTGGTTGTGATTTTCGGTAGTTTGGTGGTGATCCGATGGTAAGTGATGGTTTCCGAATAATGGTTATTTTTACAAAGAGATTAGTGTAATTTTAAAAAGAGAAATGTGAGAGTGATGAGTGACTTTGGAGATAGAAAGTGTATAAATGTGTGCTGAGTGAATAAATGTGTTAGGTAATGTTAAAAAAAGAGTAAATGTTTTAGGTGGGTGGGTGCATGCCCTATTAATTTAAGAGGGTATTTGGTTAGAGGTTTTTTGCTTTTTTTGTTGATAAAGTCTTTGCTTATGTGGCATTTTTATTGACTTAATCCTATTATTACCTCAATATTATTGTTCGACTAAAGCCTTCCTTTTATAGGTGGTTGACATGACTACTTCAGCATTGTTTGAATGTTACGTGAGAAATTAAACAAAAGATTAAAATTTAAGTTTTAAAAAGTTATTTTGAAAACTGAACATTACTCAAGTTTAAGATTTTTAAATTTTAATCAAAAACATTTTTACTTTATATGTAACATCAAATATGTAGCAAATCAAGGTATGTTACGGAACGCGCGGGGTAAAGAAATTCGAAATAATCTGAAAAATTAAGTTTATCATATCATAATAAACTTATGTAAGTACACACGTCTCAAAATAATCCAAAAATTAAAAGCTTATAAAATATAAGTCAAAAAACGAATAAGCTCACTTGCCACTAGGGGTGAGCAAACAGACCGAATGGACCGGACCGACCGACAAAACCAATCAGATCAGACCGGACCGAGACCGGATCGACCACATTCGGTCCGGCCTCGGTCTAGGGGTTTTCATAATTTCGGTCTCGATCCGGCTTAAAAACCGGACATTTAGCCTATTTGGACCGAGACCGGACCGACCACATTCGATCTGGTCTCTGTCTAGGCTTTTTTCCGGATTCGGTCTCGGTCCGGTCCGGTTTTTCTTGGTCCGGTCCGGTTTTTACCCGATGAGCAGCCTTACTTGCCACGTATAAGCTTAAACAAACACCTTTAACGCGAAATAAATAAATAAATAATAAAAAATTTTGTCTTTTTTATTACTAGTACATGACACAAGCAAGTCCAAGTTTAAAAGCCCAAATTTATAACACATTCAATCGAAAGCCCATTCTTCTTCCCCAACCATACGACGTCGTTTGCTTCTGCAACTAGTGTTCATCATCTTCTTTCTTACAAACCCTTAATACCCAAAACCAAATGGCTGAAAAACCTGAAGCAGTGAAAGTGTTGTTATGTATAACTTGACCAATAAAAGTTTAACGACTACAGTAGAGATTAAAATAATGTCTAGGGCCTTATTTGTGCCAAGAAAGTTAAAAAAAATGATCATCAACTTGAAATTGGAATAAATTTAGCTTTGTTTTGTGGTCTTCTAAAATGCCAGTCCTAAAAATGAAATAGAGAAAAATATGAGTTATGCGTTACCTGCAATTACCCTTAGAGGATCCACTAAGTTTGTGTAGGCGTTTCACTTTCTTGAGTGTTTGGTACTTCATTTAATGTTGATTGTGCTTACACAAGAATATACAGTAGGTGCAGTAAGTTAATCTCATTGTAATTGTAATTTGTGTGTTCTCCATTGACCCACATATTTTTTATTCTCAGTCATGAGTGTGAATCTTTATTTATCTCAAGTCTTATAGCAGCTCGTATACTAGCTACCTAAGAACAATATGGTCATATGTGATCTATGTAACTATGCATTTTTAATACATTGGTTAGTAATAAAAGTTTTTATACGAGGATCAAATAAGTGTTGGTAGGATAAGTCAACCTCAACCGCCCGGTTAAATTAAGCATGATTTTATCACCATTAGTTGATGCTTTGAAGAAAAAAAGCGCTTATTGTTCCGCCTCGTGCTTTCTTCTACCACAACAATAGGGCTTTAGATATATAAATGTGTTATACTTAGTTTCATCTGTAGTTCAATTTGCGCTAGTTACATATATAAATGTGTCCCTCTTTCTAATCAAAATTTGACTAATATTATCCCTCCCGTATCTCAGTTCCATGTTCTTTAGATCTGTCATTAACATATTAGCGCTGCGTTTGCATAAGATTAATTTACTCTTGTTCTTATTAAACCTGGGAAATTCTTTAGGTTTTGTATGGTTTTATCCAGTTTCCCGATAACGTTCTTTTCCTACATTTAAGTTTTATGTTCTTTATGTGCCAGGTTCTTCAGCACCAAAACAAGAGCCAGCAAAACGGCTTCCAGGTGGAAAGACAAAAAAGAAGGTACAAAGTGGAATATTCTTACGTAAAGTTTATGTACATACATGATAAGGTTGCTTGCATTATATTAAGCAGACTCAGTTACTTTCTTCTGTAGGACAAACAAGAAGTCATAATTGAGAAAGTAACCCGTAACAAGCGTAAATCTATCACCACACTGAAAGGCCTTGACCTTTTTGGTAAGCTAAATACTTACACACCGTTCTTTTTTTTTTTTTTTTTTTTTTTTTTTATTCTTTAGTTATCTTGAATTTTCTTGCATATTAACAAAATGATCCTAGGTGTTAAACTGAGTGATGCTTCGAAGAAACTCGGAAAGAAATTTGCAACTGGAGCTTCCGTTGTGAAGGTATACATTTTCCGGCCACATATAGTTCAAGGCATCTTATAATAATATGTATGGCTTTAATAAATCAATTTTTTTTGGATAAATCTCTTCAGGGTCCCACCGAGAAAGATCAAATTGATGTACAAGGAGACATAGCATATGATATCGTTGAATTCATTACAGATACTTGGCCTGACGTAAGTAAACCCCTTTATCTTATCTTTATTTGATCCTGATAGATACTAAACTAATACCCCTGTTTCAGGATTAGAGTTACGAGACTCTAAAATAGAACTATAAATCTTATATTGGACATACTCGTACAAAGTAGTTATCATAAATTATGTATTAAACATGATTACAAAGAGTAGATTTTGGCCAATAACAGGGAATTGGCATGTTGCAACTTTGTAAGCATTTGAGTACAGTTGGGTCATTTCGACACGTCGTTTTTTAGCCTTTTAGGGGAAACATGTCAAAAAAATTCTCACTGAATGATAATATCTTTTAAACGTTCTTAGTTATCAGATCAGTTTTGTTTACCATGGAGTATTTCAAAGATTAAAACTTGGTAATATTTAGGTTTGGATACCGTTTAAGTTGTAACATAGGTTATACGGATTCATAAATTTCAGTATTTGCGTTTCATACTCAAAATTTTTGCTAAACTGGAACATATTGCATGTTCCAGAAACGGCTATTTATTTCATTGAAGATGGGAAAAAGGTTCCTGCTGTTTGACTTCCATAATTTCAAAATCCGCTTCAACTGCTTTTGAGCCATCTTCCATGATGGCCAAATGTGATCCTCATCATGGAAAGTACATGGCTTGCTGCCTCATGTACCATGGTGATGTTGTCCCCAAGGATGTCAACACTGCAGTTGCAACAGTCAAGGCCAAGAGAACCATCCAGTTTGTGAATTGGTGCCCAACTGTGTTCGAGTGCGGTATCAACTACCGGCCACCAACCGTTGTGCCTGGAGGTACTAGCTAAGGTGCAAAGAGCGGTCTGCATGATTTCTAACTCAACTAGTGTTGCAGAGGTGTTCTCTCGCATTGACCACAAGTTTGACCTCATGTATGTTAAGCGTGCCTTTGTTCACTGGTACGTTGGTGAGGGAATGGAAGAAGGAGAATTTTCCGAGGCTCGTGAGGATATTGCTGCTCTTGAGAAGGATAATGAGGAGGTTGACGAGGATGTTTAATAGGTGGGATTCTCTGTTAAGGGAGTTATAAGTCTCACATATTTTTGGATTCTAAAGGCGTTCTTTTACAATACACGTTTCTTTTCAAAATGGATTTTTTATCACAGTTTAGCTAAGAAATGGTGCAACCTGTCTCTCAGGTCTTAGATTCTAATCAGTTGCAATGGTGCTGTTTGTGTACATGAAGTAACTACATTGTTTAAGAACAAACAAACTATAACCCGCAGTTAACTCGTACTCTATTTTCTGACTGAAGCCGGCTGGCCGGCTGGGTATATCATGATTTCTTTTGAGTTTTTATAAGTCCAGCAACATGCACAACTTAAGATGTAATCTGTGTCAAATGGATCAACTTATTAGCCTATGGTTTATCTACTGTCACAACTGCTTTCAAGCTAGCCTTTTTATTATCCTTTTTACACATCTTTTTCATTGTCACTGCTGCAAGAAAACATGGAATGAGAGGTAGCAATTTTCAGCCCATTTGCTTATGTGTTATCTCTAACGGGTCGGGACCAATAAAATAAAAAAATATATCATAAAGGAAACGGCTTTTGTGGATCACACTTGTCAAATGGATTGGGATTTGTTCAAAGTATATTCCAATGCAGAACACTTCATAATTTATTTGTTCGAAAATTCGATGAAATTTTGCCCGGCCTCGTTGACATATATCAAAAGTTACATGTTTTGATCCGAAGCTCTTTTGACCCTTTTCTTAACTAGCCAGAACCAAAATTATTGGGCCGTAATTCTTGTTGTCCATTTAATTTCATTACATGCCAAAAGTCAAATATGTATTTTAGTATATAGTTATGGGTCAAATTAGTTATGGGTTGAGTTTGGGACAAAACAGTTAACCCAAACACCCGTTATTATAGCAGTTAGGATTTGGTAGTTAAAGTAGTTATTAGTAAATGTAGTTATGTGTCAAACGACACAATGGTTAAATGTAACTGTCATGTCGTTTAGCATTGTATAAATAGGTGTCCAAGTGTCTGTAAACAAATGATCAATCAATCAAGTATCAATAAAACCATTGTTTACTATATTGTCCCGTTTACTGTTTCATTCATTTGCATACATTGTCTCCTATTCAAACTCAGAAAATGGTTCATTACAAACACATAATGCAACACAATTGGCTTGGATTCAAACCTGTGCAAAAATTCTTTTATCACTATGCCTGTCGAAAAATTTGATGTGAACATTTTGAGCGGTCATCTTATAAATATGTAATTTAGTTAATCTCAATCTGTGTATCCATGAACAACACTTAAAAGGGACCTATTATTCATGCTCACTATTATCAATTTGTCTCATTTTATTGCAGGTTGTTTGTACTCTTGGAAGCGAGTCTTTGTGAGCATCTTGATTGTTCACGGGCTATGGACCGGAATATCATATTTTCAAGAGGGTCGTTACCATAGGACAGCTGATTTTGATGACGAGAATCAGACATGGACCAGAACCCAGCCTGTATCTTGATTCATACATCACAGTGTAGCTGCAATTCAACAATCTGGGATACGCTAACTTTCGTAGCAATTTTTCTGAAAAGATTAATAAGTTAACGTCTTCCTGGTTCTTGATGGTGATGGAATATGCAATAAGAAGGGCCATCTTCTCCTGTGAAGAAATTTGAAAGACCATATTAACTTTTTTTTTTTTTTTTTTTTTTTTTTTTTTGTCTAACGATTTCCTTGATGATCTCATTTTCCGTTACATCGACAAACCACAAAGACCATTTACTTAATTAACTCTTAATCAAATTTACAAATTAAACTCATATTTTCCTTTGCTTCAAGTCTCTAATTCCTACAACCAAACTTATGCACATATATATATATATATATATATATATATATATATATATATATATATATATATATATATATATATATATATCTACACATAGTACAAGTCTAACAGTGTCATACTGCCATACAATATTAATTTAAGGTTTTGGTTATATAATGGAAACTAAGGTTACGGCGTGAAACGTACACATGCATGATTCTTTTATCTTCGAAGCATAGTATTGGTATAACGTACTTCATCGAAGCATAGTATTGGTATAACGAAGTTTTAATCTTCATAGTAAACAACAATAAGCACACACAAAAAGAAAAAACAGAAAACAAACAAGCGACTTTATGGCGTGAAACATACACATGCATGATTCTTTTATCTTCGAAGCATAGTATTGGTATAACGTACTTCATCGTCTTTGCTTGACCTGAACACCTCCATTAAAAAAGGATACCTACAAATATTAGTTAATGTTAACAACATATTGATTTCTGCATAATCTCCGAAGATCTACCTACGGCCACTTAAAGAATATCAAAAACTACAACTTGTAAGAATTGAACAATATGGATTTACAAACACAGGTATTATATATGCAAGACTTTAAATGCATGTTCTCATTCTGAAATTAAGGGAATTGAAATCTGGTATTTTTATACTCGTATTCATGAATGTACGTACCTCGCTAGAAAAACTTCCTCCTTAGGCGAGCAAGGTTCAACAATATTGATAACGTTAGCCAACCATAAACATTCTCAAAGAACCCAAAGTAAGCCAACCTCCAACTCCTGATGAAGTGCAAACTAGCAAGAAGTCCCATGAATCCAACAACAAAGCCTGGCCCCATGCTAACATAAGAAAACAAGCCTTCGTCATTCTCTTCTTGACCTTCATCTTTACCGTCATTACTGTATGAAGAATTGGATGGTTTGCATCTCAATAGTGGCAGCCCACACAATCCGTTGTTCCCTTCATAAATGGACGGGTCGTCTAAAGTCTGGAGCTGATTTCCAACCGGAATAGGACCAAATAATTTATTGAATGACAGGTTCAGGTAGCTTATAGAGTGTAAGGTAGCCAAACTTTGGGGAATTCGACCAGACAACATGTTCATTGACAAATCCAAAGATTCAACTTGCTGTAGGTTTCCAATCTTTATTGGTATATTTCCTTTAAGCAGGTTTCTTGAAAGATTCAAATTCTTCAAACTCACAAGATTCATCAAAGAATCTGGAATTTCTCCAACAATACTGTTGTTCGATAGGTCTAAGGATGTAAGAAACTTTATTGTCTTTGTGAAGAGCAACGGATTTCCTTTCATGTTAACCAATATATTTTCGTAATATTGGTAACCAAGGTAGTAGTACTCATTGTTACTATTATCTTCTATCATGCCACTTAAATTCCCAAAGCAAGGAGGGATCGTCCCAGTTATGCTATTATGTGCCAAGTTTAAAAGTTGAAGACTGCTGAGGCGACAAAGCTGTCGTGGAATCTTGCCTGTAAACTGATTGGATTGAAGATTTAAAATTCTAAGTTTCGGTAGACTTTTACCGATCCAGAAAGGGATACTACCCGTGAAGAAATTGTTTCCCAAATCCATGGTGACCAAGCTTGTCAAATTCTGTAAAGACGGGGGGAGATCCCCCATAAATCTGTTGTTGCTCAAGTGCAACGAGCTGAGATTTCTTAGAAAGCCCAAAGAGCTTGGAAGAAAACCGGTTATTGTGTTATTTGTAAGATCTATCACATACAAATCCAAGTTCCGTAAGCACCGAGGAAGCCTTCCAGAAAAATTGTTGTGTGATAGATCCAATACCCTCATACCAAGTATATTGCACAGGTGTTTTGGAACAGCTCCTGTTAACTGATTTTTTGAGAGATCAATATATTCCAGGTATTGGTTCACTGTTCCATTGGTCTTAGGAACATTTCCTGACAGTAAATTATCTGACAGGTCCAACACCTGAACATTCGACGGTAATGAGATGAGTGGTCCCTCAAATTTGTTCGAGTTCATTTTCAGTCTGTACAAGTACTCTGTTTGGCTGTTAGAGTGAAATGCTGGCAGTTTGCCACCGATCTGATTGTAAGACAAATCCAAGTTAGCTATATGAGTTGAGATGTTCTCAAACCAATCTGGTAATGTATCTCTAATACTAGAGTTTGAAAGATATAGGTTCTGAAGATTTGTTTGTGTTTGAAGCCAACTCGGGAATTGGGGACCAATGTTGCAGGAGCTTGCTTTAAATTCACGCAGTTGAAACGGAGGATTCCATCGGGAACTGACATTCAACACTAAAGAATTTGAAGATAAATCTAGTAAGGTTAAGTTCTTCAGTTTGATGAAGTGAACTTCTGAAAGATTTCCCTCCAACGAATTATAGGAGACATCCAGCTCTTTTAGAGACGTTAGGCCCCCGAGTGAAGGAGGTACATGACCAGACAATGTATTTCGGCTGAGGATCAGATTTTCAAGTTTCTTAAAGTCTCCAATCGTATTCGGAATACATCCACTGAACTCGTTTTCTGCAAGACTGAGATACACAAGACTCTTTGCCACGAATTCTGACATACTTCCTATTAAACTTGGAAGATCTCCCACAATTCTATTCCTAGATAAATCAAGGACACTCAGTTGGTATAGGTTCTTTACATCTGCAGGAACCAAACCATGGAACTCATTGTAACTAAGATCAAGAAGAGTGAGGCTACTCAAATTCCAAAACAGACCTGGCACCAAAGTATCAAAGGAATTGAGTGCAAGTTCAACTGAAGCAAGAGCACTCAACGTTCCAAGAAAATCAGGAATCTGACCATGGAACTCGTTGTAAGAAAGATCTAGATGTGTAAGGTCAGTAAGGTTGGATAACCAGACAGGAATGGTAGAATTGATGGAATTGTATGAGAGATCGAGTGAATTAAGAGACGTGAAATTAACAGATGTAATGGAAGGGAAATTGATATTACAGCCGCCCAAATTCAGTGTAAGCAAAGAAGGGAGCATGTTAACTTCACTGAACCAATCAAGTTCATCAGTAAATTTCATAGCCATGTGTAACCCTGATAACCCCAAAAGCTTTAATGATGATAGTGAAGGCACCCACTGTAGATCATCTATGCTCATAGAGTAGGAACACCAAGTAATACCGGTAGGCCATACTTGATATTGACTATTAAGATCAAGATATTGTAACCTTGAGAGATTTCCTAGATGATGAGGAACTACACCACTAAAACCTGAGCATGAAAGATTAAGGTATTCCAAATGCTTAAATGACCCTAAGAACTTAGGAATATGTCCTGAGAAATCATTCATGCTCAAGTCCAAGTAACGTAAATGCTTCAAATTCAATAATGAAGGGCTTACCTCACCTCCAAGTTGGATGTCATAGTTCCATTCAATGTTGTCTGTGTTAAAAAACGCTGGAGTTCGAAGATCAAGTCTGATAACATGACCACTTCGCTTGTCACAATGAACTCCTACCCATTCACAGCATTCTAATCCGGTCCATGTTGACAGACGACCATACAAGTCTGTGAGTTTCTCTTTGAATATAAGAAGAGATTTCCGCTCCCTTTCGATACATGTAACACTTGAAGAGTTTGTCATCATGATTTCGCCGCTTGCGCCAAATATTTGCAAGAGCAGGAATGTAAAAATAACAAGAAAGCTGGTTTCCATTTTGGAGTAAGATAGAGTTCAAAGTCACAAGCACGGGGAAGATATATAGTATCCGATTAATTTCTAAATTATTACGTATACTTTGGTTAAGACCCAACTTCACAAGACTTTTGCCGCAGACTTGGGTCATCAATCGCTTAAGTCTTTCAAAAGCTAGTGGCCACACAAAGGAGTTTTTGGATAATCTGAATAATTTTTTCACAGTCAATGACTATTGTATTTTCCATGTGCGTTAATGATGGTTGGTTAGAACACTTTACCCCATAGTGGGTAATCCATCACACATACCCATAGTGGTTAGAACACTTTACCCCATAGTGGTTAATCCACCACACATACCCCATAGTGGTTAGAACACTTTCAAGAAATCTGCTGTATTTTTTCAGTCAATGATGGTTGGTTAGAAGGAATGCAATCACCCATTTACCCCATAGTGGGTAATCCACCACACAAAGGAGTTTTTGCATTCCTTAATTTGCATTATCATTATCATTGTCTTTAATAAAACCATACAGAAATAATAATATTTTAATAAAACCCTCAAATCTTTTCATTAATCAAGGTCACATGAAAATCTATGTTGACAACCTCCAATCTAGGGGTGTTAACGATCCGAGTCGAGTCGAGTATTAGGCTATTTAGGCTCAGCTCGTGAGACTATTATCCACCTCGAGCTCGACTCGAGCTTGAATATTTTTTCTTAGTGTCGCTCGAACTCGAGATCGGGTATCATAATGTTGTTCGAGCTCGAACTTGATACTCGTTTATTTAAGTGTCTATCTTTTATTCGAGCTAAAATTGCTCGTTTATGTACTCGAGCTCGATTAGTTCGTTTATTGTTTTGTGTTTTAACTGAGAACCATTGAGAAAAATAAAATACCATACACCCAAGCTAACAAAGTGAAACATGTTTTATGGTTGAAAAGTTGATCGCAGGATCTCCAAAATGACAACCAAATATTAAACAAAAGCATAACAATACATGGAAATAACTCAAACGGTTGATCAAATGATCTACAAAATGATAAAGTCTTAAAGAAAGCAACAGATTACATCAAAAGAACTTAAAGACCAGACCAAACAAAATAACCAAAGTTCATAAAACACATTCCCATTGTTATTCAAAAGCTCCACCATCAAATGCCATCTCATCAAAAGCTCCATTCCATCACCATACAGAACTGCAACAAATATAAAAAAGATACAACAAATTATCAGTTTATTAAAATATTGCTTTAAAATCTGGTAACTAAATAATCAAGAAGCCACTAACCACATCGATTTTCATATATTAGGAACATCAATCAAGGAGATCTCTTGCACTTGTTTCTCTTTCTGCAAAATAAACAAACAAATAAGTTTAAACTTCTCGAATGATCAATCTAAGCTTGATATATAGTGATATATTACCTCGTTTTTCTTTTTCACACCATGAAGTTTACGCACCCAATCACCTCCACATATTAAAACTTGGACAGTCTCTGGTTTTAGAGAGGCACGATATGTATCGATCACACGACCGCCAGCACTAAAAGTAGCCTCGGATGCCACTGTTGTAATTGGTATAGCTAATATTAGAGCTGCCAATTTTGACAATATGGGAAACTTTGTCTCGCGAGATTTCCACCATTCCAATATGTTAAATGAGATGGCTGAATCATACTAAAAGTCATGGACAACTTAGAGTGCTCTTTTAACATCGGCATCATCGAGATGACAATGCTCAAAACAACATCATTAGGAATTTAGGATCACAATGCTCATTAACATCGACAACTTATAAAGGGATGTGAAGACTGGGTTGACATTCAATGTTAATGGACGGCACTGAAAACTATTGTTATCTTATACATATAACTCACACAAAAGATCATATAAGTAATAAACATTTTACCTCTTAACATGATCGTGTGATGATAATCAAACATGTCTTCCAAAATCAATTTTATGATATCTCATATATTAGTACCTACATCGACAATTTATAAAAGGCTGTGAGGGCTGGGCTGACATCAATGTTAATGGATGGCACTAAAAATTATTGTCTGATACTCTGCTACATAAAAATCACGCACAAAAGATCATATAAGTAATCAACATGTTATCTCTTAACATGATAGTATGATGATAATCAAACATGTCTTCCAAAATCATTTTTATGATTTAGCATAATTGATATGTCTTTCAAAATCAATTTTATGACATCTCATAAATTAGCATTTATATCTTAGTTGATTTTATTAGTTATTGATCATTAGATTTTTATGATATAGCTTGATTTTATTAGTTATTGTCTTATTGATCCTTAAATTGGTTGAGAAAAAAATCAATTACTTGCACAATGAATTAGACACATTAAGCATATTATAAAGCATCGTGATTGATAGCATATTAATTAACTAGGGAATGCATTACAACAATAACATGTTGGCTCAACTGGTTGACGTTCTCTGCTTTTAAACCAGTGGTCATGAGTTCGAAACCTTTTGACATCCAATATACTACCTGTTTTAATTTATGCATGTATGCTTATGTCTAATAATAGGCTCGTTCGACTCAAAAGCTCGAGCTCGTTCGGCTCGTGACTATTAAACGAGCTCTCGAACGATCCGAGTCAAGTATTATATTTTTTGGTTCGGCTCGTTAAACTTATCGAGCAATATTTTTTGCTCAAACTCGAATCGAACTCGAATACTTAAAGCTCGAACTCGACTTAGACGATCTCGATCTCAAGTAGCTCTTTAATTGCTCGACTCGTTAACACCCCTACTCCAATCTGCCATACTTATTATTTTATAAAAGAATAAATTGGTTGTATGTATTTGTTAAGTTGGATTGTTGATAAATGGTAAAAAAAAATACAGTTTGGTTGTATATGATGTATAAGTGAAGTAGTAAAAAAATAATATTTTATTGAAAGAATGGATTGGATGATGTTATAAATAAAGATAGTTTTATAACATCAAAGTTAGTAATTTACATAGGCTGCTATCGTCTGGTTCTATATATAG
The DNA here is from genome assembly GCA_030686995.1 of Artemisia argyi. Lineage (NCBI taxonomy): Eukaryota > Viridiplantae > Streptophyta > Magnoliopsida > Asterales > Asteraceae > Artemisia > Artemisia argyi. The sequence continues at coordinate 420,545 of JARVZY010002775.1, forward strand.
GAACCATTGACCCACCTATTATGGCCCATTAAAAAACTCTAAAACGCATATAAGGGTTTTTATTGTCTCACAATCTTTTTTTGTTGTTGCGCCTCTTGGTTCATCCCCAAGAAAACTTCTCACGGTTTTATTATTATTAGAGGGTGGCAGTCATGATCTCATGCCTCACCACCCTCTAATAATATCTTGTTAATTCATTTCATGCCTCTCTTGCCTCACAATACTCTTTTAGTGCACTACAAGAATCCTGTCGATTAGCTACGGAAATTACCCATACAATATGATTTGTGGGTATTTACCCACACGTTACCCTTGAGTTACCCACGATTAGGAAATTGATACTGTTGCAAAAGTTACCCTTAAATCTCCCACTACTTTACCCGCGAAATTACCCGCAACTCTAGACTTAGTGTGTAATATGTGGGTGAAATATTCCCGCTAAAAAATTTCCCACAAATTACTCACGAATTGACCAATCATGGGTAAGTATGCGGGTAAAGTCCTGGGTAACTTTATGTTACCCATGGAGTAAAAAAATTCTGTTTATTTGTGGGTATTTTTTTAATTGCTAATCAATTATTAAATATATACATATGGGGACACTCACACTAATAGGGCTTCATAAGAGGAGGAAGAACCTATAATCGACGGCGTGGTTGATGTAGCAGAGTAGGAATAGGCTGTGCTAGTCATTTGCATTAATAATTACCCAAATGTTGTCTTGAATCATTCTCATTGATCTTGATAATTTTTCTAAAAATGGCAAGCTATCGCACTCACACAATATTTAATACAAATACAATCAGTTGTTCTAATGAGAATAGAACTCACGATCACAATGTTAGAGAGCATTACCCATTATAACGAATACCATTAAGCTATGAGGCTTTTGATTTTTTTTTTCCACTTTTCATATTACCATGAAAATAAACCATTAAGTGATATTTATGAAAGTAGAATAATCATGTAATATTAATAAAATTTATGTTGAATAGTAATGTTCGAGCAATATAATTATTATAATTGTTAATACAAAATTAATTGTAATATCATACCTGGCTAACATAAAAACCAACTTTTTTTTTTTTTTTTTAATTATCAATTTCTAAACACCAAGTTTTATGGTAGTTATAAGTAAAGGAATATATTAGCTACAATTTTTTTATAGTAATAAGTATATATATGTAATTTGAAAACCAAAATGAAATGCTAGCGACAAGATGTAAATGCTTTTTCATAAAATGTTTTGAAGAAGAGCGTGGTTACACGAAATTCAACAGTTAGTTGCTTGTTGTCAAACAAGCATTATATTTAAACCGCTAGTCGCTCAAAAATGCTCAAAATTCTTGCCACCAATCATATCCTTGGTTTCTAATCTTATCTAGGGGTGTCATAAAAGCTGAGCCGACCTGACTCGAACCCGAATATGGCTTTTTGGGTCAAGTTTGTCAGGTCCAAAATTATATTTGGCTCAACCTGAATTGACCCGAGTTCTAAATAAGGTCGGATTCGGGTATAATATATGTCTCTTACTCGGGTTCGGGTCAACCCGATTGACTCGAGTTTCATTTTTTTCTTTCTAATTTGTATATAAACACCAAAATTGTATAATTTTTAAACGACTTAGACCCGAATCTGAGTTGACCCGACCCGAGTTGACCCGATCCGAGTGACTTGAGTTATAAACAAGATCGAGTTCGGGTATTGTGAACAAAACATATGTTTTTGCTATTTCTTGGGTCAAGTCTCTCTTGGTGCCGAGAATACATCAAAATTCTTTATGGATTTCATTTCTCTAGATTTCAATTCTGTACCTTATTTCATTTCAATTAATTTCTCTCAACCAAATATGTCCTCTTAAATTATTAAGGCCTGCACCACCCACTTAACACATTTACTCATTTTTTTTTAACACTATCTAACACATTTACTCACTCAGCACACATTTATACACTTACGATCTCCTAGTCACTCCCATTTCTCTCTTTAAAAATCACACTCTTCTCTTTGTAAAAACAACCACTAGTCGAAAACCACCACTTACTGCCGGAAAATCCCCACCAAGAACCGAGAAAAATTCTTATTTTTAAACTTGTGCAGTAGAAACTATTTTGCTATATTATAGTTGTAGATACCATATTTTCAAACTTGTGTAGTTGATACAGGCTAGAAAGGTTTTAGCGTTAGTAAACCAAATTTGACAAATATCTAAAAACATTGTACGAATGGGCTTTGGTTAGCTCGGTTTTAGATTGAAACCAGGGTTTTCACTTTACACAAACAATATTTAATTTTTCACTTTCCAATTATCTCAGATAGGTGGCTACCCATTCAACCTTAAAAAACAACAAAAACATCATCCACACTTATGGTAAAATCTGAACGCAATTAATTTTGCTACTTTTATTTTTGTTGTTATTATTATTATTTTTCATCAGTTTCTGATTAATTTTTATAATTCAAATATTAAGCGCCAAAGAAGGATGCGGCAAATCCGTCAGAATCATCATTATCCAAGTCAAGTGGTGGAGTCCAAAAAAAGCATGTCAAATTTTGGTATTTCTAATTGCTTATAAGTAAATTTTTGGGTGTGATGTGGTTAATTTTGACTAATAATTTGGTTTGGCTTAGTTTTAAGAAGCTCAAAACCAAGTAAGCCTAAAGTCAGCTATATAAGCCGAAACAAACACCCCTTAAGTGATGAAATAAAACAGACATCATGACCTAAATAATATAACTGGTATGAGTAAGAATAGTTTTTCAAAACTAAACCAAGCCAAATTATTAGTCAAAATAAACCACATCACACCCCAAAATTTACTTATAAGCAATTAGAAATACGAAATTTTGACCTGCTGTTTATGGACTCCACCACTAAACTTGGATAATGATGATTATGACGGATTTTCCGAATCCTTATTTGGTGCCTAATATTTACGTTCTTTTCCCGATAACATTTGATCCGAATTCTGACTTTAGTAAATGCATCAAACTAACATTTCAAATGGTCCCAAGTTGCCAACATATAACTCGATTAACACGCGAAAATACTACTGCTTGTCCCTCTCGTAAAACTGGTACAACATCGACTAAAATCTGTGCAATCTTCACGTATCTAGTCACATGTATCTTCCACAGATTCTCATGGATATAGATCTACCCATTTAGGTAAATTACGTAAATGACCCGTTTGACTATATTTTTTTGGAACGACAAGATATATATAAAAACAACCGGGTGAAGAAATAGATACACACCCGGCGGCCTCCAGGATAGAGAGCCAAAAGCGAAAGAAAAAAAAAGACCACAAAATAGAAAAGCCAAAGCAAGTGTTGCACCATTAAAGCATGGTTACTCTTCTTTGATTAGTGATCGAGTTGTCCCAATTCAGACTCTGTTTATTAAAACGATTCTAGATCCAACAACAACACGCAATTAAAAAAATATATATATTTTGATCACATCATCTTTTGTGTAATTAGTCTATCTTACATAATAATTTTTTTCATTTTCTTTTCATAATTTAACAATAAATAAATAAATAAAATAAAAAATGGCAATCCTTCAGGCGGTATATATACAACAAAAATACGTAACCTTCAGAGGCGGAGGGAGGGGGGTGACTAGCAGGTGCTAGGCCCCCTCCAATAAGACCACTTTGTCTAATATCACACAAGCCCATGATATGTAATTTTAATAATACGTATAATGGGCCACCCCCAATTCTCATGTGTTAAGGAAGAAAAGGAAACAACTGACATAAATCTTCTGATCTAAAAACCAAAATCCAAAACAAGTTTCGGTAGTCTGCTTCTGCTATATTTGTATGTATATCTTACAAAAAATCCTTAGACTTTTTGTTTTTCTTCATCTTTCATCTTTAGTGTTGCATGCCTAGTTCTTCTTTTGGATGGATATGATCATAAATATGTATTTGTACCTGTTTAATAGTTATGTCTCTCACAAGTATTTCAGAGTCTGTGTGATTTAAGCATTCATGTTGTGCAGTTTTGAAATTTAACACTTTTATTTTGGTTTGTAATGCTCTATTTTATATCAAACATTAAGTATAAATTTGGTTGAAGTTTCTAAACTCATTTTCTAATTGTGGGGTTGTGGTAAATTCATGAACTTTTTTTTTTTTTTTTTTTTTTTTTTTTTTAATTATTATTTTTTAGCAAGAATTCATGTAACACCATATTAGTTAACAAGGTATTCGCGCCCGCCGCGTTGCGACGGGTATTTTTGATCAATCGAATATAGATTAATCAGATTCTTGACATCACCGGAAAAGAACTTGAGCCGTAAGCATCAAGGTCAAACTTTCAGGAGGAGAGTGAACGAATGTCTTTGTGCGGAGGTGTTGGCCCTTATAGTTTTAAAAAAATTTAAAATAATTTTTAAAGTTATTTGAAAAGTTAAGGGCGCATTTTGAAAGTTCTTTTTACTTAAAAACTATATATACTAACTTCAACATTTTTTATAATACCGTGCGTACGTAAAAAACATATCAATATTCGGCTTGTTCTGTTCGCTATCGAGAGGGTATGTTAGGTATTTGGCAAACAAAGTTTGTTATATAAAAAAATCGTAAATATTAAAAAGTCCATGGTATGTTTTGTAAGTTTTCTTTTTTTACTAATAAAATTTATTATTTTTTATTTGAAAAATTAATTTTTTAACCCGACACGGATGTCGAGTCTGTGCCCCATAGTATATAGAGTAAATTTGCATTCAATATAAAAATAAAATTTTGAACTCAAATACCTTATAATTGTTAAATCGTTTTCAACTTATTTTGTTCGACTTATACCATTACTATTGTACAGTAAAGTCGGACTCGGCCCCCTTAACATAAAATCCTGGCTCCGCCCCTGGTAACCTTATTAGTCAATAAATGAGAAAAGTAAGATATAAATAGTTTCTTGAGTAAAATGCAAATATCGTCCTTGTGATTTGGCCAAATAGCATGTTTCATCTCTAACCTTTCGAAAGTGGAGACATTATCCCGGTGGGGATCCTTGGGTTGCAGTGTTTGACAAGGGCATTTTAGTCACTTTATTTTGGACGGATACGAATACAGCAACCTAAAGTTCTCAACACGGAAGGTATCTACTTTTGAAAAATTAGGTACGAAACCTACAATTTGACCAAACCACAAGAACAATTTTTGCATTTCACTCAAGAAACTATTTATATCTTGCTTTTCTCATATAGAGAAGTTTATTACTAAACACATTTTTGTTAAAGAATAAATGGGTGGATCATTACTATCCATTTTTTTCATCAAATAAAAAAGACCTTACTTTCATATTAAAAAAAAAAAAAATCGTAAATCGTTAATCGTTAATCGTTATGCGAAATTAATTATACAATCGCGACGATAATTAAATTATCTTTCTATAGATATGCACTTGTATATATACTATCAATGTTTTTTTTTTCTTTTTTTTTTTTTTCAAAATTTTCGTTCAGAAAAATCACATGTAATTTATTACTTTAATAATTACATGTGATTTTTTTTGTAAACTGAATTTTTGACTCGACATTGCGAGCCGGGTAAAATCACATGTGATTCTTAAATATGTTATTTATGAAATCAGACATAATTTTTAAAATAACAAATCACAAGTGAGTTTACAAATCATGTGATTTATTTTGCGAAAATTTCAACACTAAAAATATACTCAAATATAAAAATTTTAAAATTGGTACAAGGTCGACTAAAATCTTTGCAATCTTAACGAATCTTTGCACGTGGGCCGTCTACATCATCTCTTTGAACCTAAACGAGAGTATCATATTTTCCATGTTTCTTTCTGGTTTACAAGTGGACATTGCATAACAAAATGTTTAAATTACTTTTTAGAATATAAAAACATTAAAGGCTAGTCAATTTCCAAATATTCAAAGACTTGGGTGTCTAGTCACATATATTTTCCACATATTCTCATGAATATAGATCTAGCTAGGGGTGACAATTTCTGACCCGACACGAAACTCGACCTGAAACTGACACGAAAATTAACAGGTTCGGGTTGAGTTAAATAAATTTCGGGTCAGGTTTGGGTCAACCCGTTTATTAAACAGGTCAGGTTCGGGTTGTGAATAAATTAAGTGGGTCTACCCGCCAACCCGTTTGATATTTTCTTTTAAATTAAAAATTATTTATATTTTATTATACAGGTTAAGTAGGTTAAACGGGTCGACCCGCAAACCCATTTAACCTGTTTAACTCGTGTAATGTGGCAACTTTTGTATAAAAAACGGGTTAAATGGGTCAACCAGAAACCCGTTTAACCTATTCAACCTATGTAACATATTCAACCCACCAACCCAGTTATATATACAGGTTAAATGAGTCAGGTTCGGGTTATGTGTAAACAGGTTAGGGTTGACATAGCTGACCCGATGATTTAAATAGGTCAAGTTTAGGTTGGGGTTTTCTGACCCGCCAACCTAACAACCCGAACCCGCCAACTCGAACCCGACCCGAATTACCACCCCTAGATCTAGCCATTTAGCCAAATTACATAAAATGACCCCTTTGACTATATTTTTTCTATTCAACATACAATTTGCATTAATTATAATGAACATCCGCAAGCACTAAAGTGCTTGCTAAATTACAAACAAGTTCGTCATTGACAACAGAATTTACATGGGTATCTAAAGCCCAATTAGCTATAATATGAGCAGACAAATTTTTACTGCGCTTCACGAAGATCTACTTGCATGAATCAAAACGGTGGCTTATTAATATCGTACCACAAGCAAGCAATTTGAAGCAGAGTTCTATTTGAACAGATTGACGATGTAAAATTAGAGTCTATTTCCACTTCAATTCTTGAGACGTGTCTATCTCGAGCAATCTGAATGACAAGATATATATAAAAACAACCGGAAGAAACCTATACACACCCGAAGGCCTCCAAGACAGAGAGCCAAAAGCGAAAACATAAATAATAATAATAATAATAATAATAATAATAATAATAATAATAATAATAATAATAATAATAATAATAATAATAATAATAATAATAATATCGGCTAAAAACACAAAATAGGAAGACCTCATAATAGAAAAGCCAATGCAAGCAAACAAATATGTTGCGCCATTAAAACAACAACACGCAATAAAAAAAATCATTTTTTTTTTGGGTAAAAGGTGTTAAAAAAAAAAAAATCATTTTGACTATACCTTGATAGTTTGTCTTACATATTTTTTTTTCTTGTCATAATAAAATATTTCAATCCTTGAGGCGGTGCATATACAACAAGAATACACAATCTCATCGGGTGGAGTATGAGAAAAGTAAGATATAAACAGTTTCTTGAGTAAACTGCAAAAATTATCTTTGTGGTTTGGGCAAATTGCAGGTTTTGTCCCTAACCTTTCGAAAGTGCAGGCACCGTCTCTGTGAAGAACTTTGGGTTGCAGTTTTTGAAAGGGGCATTTTGGTAACACCCTAATCCGACATGGGTCAAAATGTCACATTATGGTGTCTATCAGAACATACAAACACAAGCGGAAGACTTATAAACATAATGATTACAAAGGTATTCTAATACAATAACGAAATACTAACTCTAAACGTAGTGAGTCCCAAAACTGTAATACAAATCCAAACTAAATCTAACTGAATCTAAATCCAAGTCTAATTCCAACCTAAAACCTGCTGCAAGAAAAGAAATGTGGCTGAGCTTAAAAAGCCCAGTAAACAGATATATAACAAAACGAATAATCACAACATGTATAAGAATAGGGAAAAGGAAATCATAAGCTCTTGCTGAAATGAATATCATCTGTCAAAAGAATGAGCGACCAAAGATTAACTGAACAAATATCATTAGTCAAACGAATAGAGAAAATGAAGAATCAAACGATAATACGAATCATATAGTAACCAGAATCAAATGAGCATATAGAACAAAGGCTTGTCTAAACGAGGCACTTGAATAGACTTAAAGAAATATAGGAAGCCACGAGCCGACCTACCAGAGGCACTCGGATAGGTCTCAAAATCACATAATCACATATCCGTCAAATCCTACATGCACGAAGAGGGGAGACCTCTAAGTACCAAATGGATTAGCTAGCTCCCAAATGTGAAAGAAGTGTAAGGCACACACTCACAATCACTCTACACAAAACAAAATACATAGGATGCATCCATACGCCTCATCCTACAAATCAAATCATATATACACTTGTACTAAGACAAGTATGCACATATATCATAATAATCCAGAGCTCATATCATATCATATCAAATGGGGACGACGTGGACTAATCACACCCCCACAAATAGTGTCATGTCATTGGTGCCATCAATGACATGGCCATGGTACCTCCATGACTAGTTAGTAAACTCGGGCATAAGAACAGAACAAATCCTACCATATCATAATCATATTATAGCATATCCCACACAAAAGTATCAAACTGAACTGTATCAGATCATAGGAATCATATCAGGGAATCATGTCAAAGGATCACATCAAACGGATCATATCAAATAAATAGCAACGGATATCAATCAAAGTATCCAATCAAGGAATCATATCAAAGGGATCATATCAAAAGATTATATCAAATGATCATAGCAAATTCAAGGATCAAAAGTTCCACGAGAATTCCCTACTAAAAAGGGATAGAATATATGTACCTCAAACCGCAAATGAAACCATATCAGAAACAAGGATTGGAAGTTATTCCTTCTTCAGCGAATCCACACGAATTAATGATCGTCTTATTATTTAAAAGCTCATTTTAAATCAGATTACTTATTTTAGGTTTCTTTCTATTTTTAGAAACTTTCCCTGTTTAGTAACTTTTCAAAAATAGTAACTTTCCTTTTTAAGTAAGTTCCCACTTTAAGTAACTTTAACCATTTTAAGTAACTTTCCATTTTTAACAGGTTTTCCAAATTAGTAAGTTTCCAAATTTAGTAAGTTTAACACGACTTTCCAATTTAGTTAAATTAGGTTTAGGGTTCGGGATTACCAAATTAGGTTAAACATACAACAATTAAGTTAACGTGACATTAAAAGACACACCCGACATAAGTACATGTGTTAGGGAACCAAACGCCAAAATGACACATTTAAAACTTATATAACACATGCATACACATTAACTGGTTTTATAACAAAATTAAGCCCACTAAATGAATTTTTAAAACGTATCAGAAGCCCAAACTAAAAATCACAAAATTCTCACAAAAGCCCATATGTCTTAAGAGTCTACTTGAATTTTTACAGATTTTGTTATTAAGTGAAAGCCCCCTTCCAAAAATCGTTTATGCTAACATGTCCAGACTCGGATCTGCAGATACACTTCAAAAGTTTATATTTTAACACCTCATCTACACACTTCAGAAAAATCTAAAAAATTCCAATAATTACTAAACATATGAAATATGATTTCTGTAAATTGGCAGCCTCTAATTCGATATGGTTTGAAAATGAAAAATCATAAACCATGATTGAAATAAAATTCTACAAACAGAGTTTTGACATATCTTCACAATAAATTCAAAAATACGACCAAATCAAGCTCAAATCTTTCCAAACCAATTGGAATACTTTATTAAGACTCTAAACTGAGTTTTAGAGCAAAAATACCGAATTGAACATTTATGAAACTCGTTGTATGGTGCATACAAATTCAACTATCAAAACTGTCCCGATCAAACAACCACATAAACCTAATTCCTTTATCCTTTTTTAATCCAATTAATTATGTGATCAATATACATATTATTTACAGATTTAACTCATCAAAAACACATATTCAAACACCTTATACAAATCATTCAAAATCAAAACCCATAAATTCCATATGACACTCACAAATTCAAGATTATACGTCTAATGATTTCATGTGATATATTTACCATTTTATGTAACAAATGTTTCTCATAAATATGTATATATAGCCGATTCATATAGCTTTTAGGTTGACATATTATACGTTTATATAGAGATCAAAACGAAAGGAAAAGAACAAGGATGATACGTTTACCCCTTGTGTGATCGAATAGAAAAGAAATAAGAACTAAGGACTAACAAAAAACCAAGCCAAGACCGACCCTCCTTGTACACCAATGTAACCACAAACTAACACCACCTTCCTTGAGCCTTTGTACACCCTTTTTACTGATCAAATGAGAAGAACACAATGTTGCCGCCAGTCTTGAAACTAGGGTTTAGTGTGTGAAATATTTGGTTGAAAAAAAAGTATGAGATAGAGGAGATAAGGGGAAGGGTTGGCCCGGATTTTAGGGGTGACCAAAGACCAGGTAATTTTAAAATAAAAATATATTTAGGCCCTTTTATATAAGTTTAAATGTTATGTACCATTTTAATAAATTCGGCCCATGTAGAAACACTTAGACGTGTGATATTTTAAGTTTAGGCAATGTTGTGTCGACATATATCATATCATTTGTTATAGGTTTAGTACTTTGTAGTTTCCAACGTATAAAGTTCTATAACTTAGGTTAAGATCACAAAACTTAGAAAAATTCAAATTATATGGAAATTTAGGAGAAACGGATTTTAGGGTTTTACAATTTTAGTTATATTAAGTTCTCCATAGAGACGGTGCATGCGCTTTCAAAAGATTAACGACGATTTTTGTGTAACACCCCCAATTTCGACTATGCAGCAGAATTCAAACTGCATGTCACTCGACGGTACAACAGACATAATAATAGAAAACGATCTCTAACTTAGTCGTTTAAAAAGGATTTATCATTCAAATTATTATAAATATCAGAGTTTACAAAGATAGGTCCCAGCTGCTTTCATTGTTTACAAAATACATCAATAACAAGTATTTTATGTTTAGTGAATGATAAAATAATTATAGCCTTCTTGATTGAGTATGTGCCCCTCCGTGCCAGCCTCTGCGATTATGGAACTGAAATACATGCTTAAAACGGTCAACACAAAGCTTGAGTGATATTCATAGAGTTTATTGAATGGTTGAACACAATATGTTGGTAGTGTGAGTTAATTAGACTCACACCAATGGTTTTGAAAACAAAACGGTTATTATTACACTAAGCTCATGCCACCAAAACGTTAACGGGTTACTGATGAGTGCTCAAACACTCATCATTTTTACCTATTCTGAGCTGCTAAAACATTTAAAAACACTCAATAATGCATCAAAATACTGAAAATATTCCAAAATTGTGTTTTATATGTTCAGATGCAAAATGAGTAAAAACAGATGAAAAACGAGCAAAGTTTGCATAATTGACAGTTTCAGTCCCCCAACTTTCAAAAATTGGCAAAAATAGTCCCTGAGCACTTATTTTAAAAGAAAAGTCACCAAAGGTCCTTTTGAAATCATAAATTGTCATATTTAGTCCTTTGGTGAAAAATTGGAAAAGTTTTGAAAATTTACAATTTTGGTCCCTAGAGTTTCAATTTTGTCAGATTTGGTCACTGGGAAATATTTTAGGATGGAAAAGTAAACAAAGGTCTTTGGAAAATCAAAAGTTGGCAGAAATGGTCCCTGGATTAAAAGTTTAGAGAAAAGTACATTTTGGTCCCTCAAGTTTCAATAATCTGCAATTTTAGTCCTTGAAGGACCAAAAGTGAAAAAATTATATTCTTAGACCTTGGACTATTGAGAGTTGGCATATTTTACCCTTGTAACAAGTTTGGCAGTTTGCCAAAATCAGCCCTTGAATTTCAGGAATATTTCAAACATGGTCCTTGTGATTTTAAGCTTACAAATACCAAACACAACCAAACCAATAATCCACCCAATCCCCTAGCCCAATCCAAATACCCGGCCCACTCCCAATAATAATAAAACACACCAGGGTCAACCTGGTCAAACCCAAACAGCAAACACTATACACTCGTCTCCTTCCTCCCTGATTTCCCTCCTCCATGTCCCCCTCCTCTCCACAATTTCTCACCAACTCCACCTCATCCATTAATACATCCCCCCTCCTCAATAACTTCACCCAACTACCAAACCAACCCCCATTACCTGCCAAACTCCATTTTCCCGCCAAAAAGGATTGAAGGGTCAGGATCACTCAAAAGTCATCCAATGGCTGAGAAAAGAGGTGGGAAAGAAAGTGTGACACTCCAGGGCCTATATAAGTAAAAAAAGAATGAAGAATGAAGGGTATTAGTGTAGCAGTAATGTAGGAGTAGTTTTAATCTAGTTTCTATGGTCGAATTAATGTAATTTTAAATTCTAGTTGCAATTATTAGCAGAGAAGTGTTGTAATCCATATTTCATTGTAATTTCATTTGGTTTTAACCATTAGTTTCAGTTTTAAATCCAAAATTGGTGTATGCCATTTTTTATGCAAAAATCTCAAATATTACTTAACTTGCTCAAAGTTGTAGTTTGTTGCTTGTTTAAACCTGTCTCAGTTCCATTATAAGTTTTTTAAAGTTTTCAAAGAGTTTGAAATAGCTTAAGTCAAGAAACAGAAAAACATCAAAAATTACCAAAAATCATAAAAATATTGTAAATCAGAAGAGAAAGAAGTGAAGAAGAAATTGGTAAAAGGGTTTAGAGTTTCAGGGAAACAGTAGGGCAAGAGTAGTGTCCTGTTCTGGGTTTTTGAGCAAAAGGGTCAAAGTAAGTCTTTAATTCAGTTGTAAGCTTAAATTCTCTTATTTTGTTGTTGGTAGTTGTATTGGCTAATTGCTGTTGGTATCTGTTTGTTTATGCTTATTTTAGTTTAGTATAAGTTATACATAAGTCTCATAAGCTCAGTTTCTTAAAATGTTTCTTTAAATTGCTAAAATCAGTTTTTTTAGTAGTGTTTGGTATAAGGGCCAATTCTGTGTTGTAGCTCAATTCAGAAGTATTATCTGGTTTATGTCACTCATATACACTGCATTGAGCCCATTTCTAGCATAAAAACTTAGGTCACTAGGGTAAAAAGTCAAAAATCACTTATATTACTCTCATATTGTTAACTGTTAGTATATATCATTGCTTGATCACTGATTTTGTTTCATAAGTAGTATTCATAGATTAATTCACTCATATAATAGCTCATATTATCATGGTAAGTCATTAGAATCAGGTTAAAGTTCAATAAAGTCAACTTATCTAAAAATCTCAAAAAGTCAAAGTTGATAGTTTGTCAGACATTCCTAAAATAGCAAGAATATTTGTGAATTTTGTGTCTAGATTTAGGCTTTGAGCTTCACATATGTGTTAGTATACCAGCTTAACTATTGATTCCTGATACGTGGGAATTGCACCAGGCTTTACCTCTCAAGGGATCTCGAGAAGCTTACAACCCCCACCAGGCAGTGTACCTGATCGTTGTAGTATAGTATAGTGACAAGTACCGGGGGATTGATCGTTCAGCTAGGAATAGTGTCGCTAGGATTAGAAAACCTAAATACTAGTTCTAGAGATGAAGGATGATTATTTTTTGTATTTTTATATTTTTTTAGAAAGCAAGTAAATATCTCGGGTTTGAAGGATTTGGGCGGAATTAGTTGCTAGTCAACTAACCCAATACTAAAGATGCAATCAAAATAAAATACTAGAAATGAAAATAAACTATATTAAACTAAGGTTGGGAGCAATAAGTGGAGAAGTTGTGTTTACTTAGATTTCACTACTCCCTAGATATCTTTTACACGTTAATTACTTGTTATAGTTGCGTGGATGACGGATTGTATTCCTTAATACCATTCATGGGGTGGCGCACTTAATTCCCCAATCCTATGAGTGCCTACTTCACTCCTATGTCGAGCCGGCTAAGAAGCTCCTAACATGGGATCATTAGAATTTACTCATGCATTAAATACAACCAATAAAACCTAGTGCACGTCAGTTCATATTTTCTAAGACGTTCAAGCATGTTACCATTTGGAGATCTGCCAGTTTTCTTAAGCCTAACATCGAATTCATTCATCCAATACAACCATAAACAAGTAATCAACACATAATTAACATCTAGGTTTCATTAGATCCAAGCAAATACAAGATAGATCTAGCCTAGCATGGTAGAATTAAGACAGGAACAAGATATAGACAACCAACACATAGACATACTGATTGAATTAAAAGAATACTTATCTCAATTACACATGAAAGGGATCAAGGGCTAAGAACCCTTGAAAAACCTGTAAAATTCTTACCAAGTTCGTACTTAGGGTTTCTCCAAAACTTCTCCCTTTTTAATGTGAAAATTAGAAAACTATATATAGGAAATAGGTCTGACGGCGTCAAGAACAAATTTGTGACGTCGTCACCTCGCCGCCAAAATACTTCTCGGACTGCCTTGATCTACTTTTGATGCCGTCATGTGTTACGTGTTTCCAGGCCGTCATGCATTTTACTATTGACGCCCTACTTCGTGACGCCTTCAATTCTGTACTGGGTCGTCATGGAAATTACTCTTGACGCCGTCAGAAATTCCTTCTTGACGCCGTCACCTACTGTTCCCAGCAAGGAAAATTAAGACTTTGGCGTTTTCTTCGCTTTTATGCTCCAAAAACGTCCGAATTGCTTCATTTTCCAGATTTCTCTCCCAAAGTACCTAAAATCACAAAAGGAACGATTTAGGGCAATATTTGATCAAATAAATTCAATTCCGGGCTTAAATGACCCCCTAAAAATGGTTCATTTTTCGCCTCATCATATACCCTTACACTTTAGATTTGCTTGTCCTCAAGCAAATGCGCTTTTATTCTACTCAAAATACAAGTTAGTGGTCATTTAACACTAATATAAAAGTAATTACAACAAATAATCGTTCCACTAAAGACCAAAGACAAGCACGGAGGTCATACACTAGCACCTCACAAATAGTGTTTAGATACTCACATCTCTCGGGTGTAATAAAGTATAAATTACAATATGGAAACGGAAGATATCTCTCACTACCTGTCATAGCAAAATAGATTACCATAGGCTTGGGAAAGGATCAAACCTCCACCACATGGCGTAAGCACCTAGGATAAACTATCAAAGAGGTCTTTTAAAGGGTTGTAACGTTAGGTGTAGGGATATGAAATACACGGTTTTGTTGGATAAAGGAAGTTTTACTGGTGGCGAGTTAACAATCTTGGTTAATTACATGTACAATATGGCGTTACTAAGCTAAGACTAGACTCGACTTAAGCTAATAAATGAAAAATAACAAAAACATAAAATGAACATAGAATAAAAAGGGATGGTAGTCCGTATGTTTTTTTCTCTTTTCCTTTTTTCTTTTTTTTTTTTTTTTTCCTTTTCTTGATTTTTTTTTTTTTTTTTTTTTTTTTTTTTTTTTTTTTTTTTGCATACACTCTTACCCTACCATCCAAAATAATACATCATAGGGAATGAAAATTCCCCTTACACTTGAATCTTTACACACTTTACAATAAACTAATCTAATGACTCGAATTAAGAAAATCAAAACACTTGGAGTACTTTTAAGATTAACGTACATATGAGGGTAATAAATGATGTTCTTCCCATTACTCCATAAAATAAGTACTTTACCCATGAGTCCCAATCGTCCCAAAACAATATGTACAAGGATATGACTCGACTTAGCAACCATGTAATCACTTAGATAGTTAACTTAGGGTTTAACAAATAACAATAACGCACTAAAAATGAGCGCATACACGGAAGGCTAAGGCGATTTGGTTGTACATTTAAGTGGGGTGTAACAAATTCTTCCTTTAAGTAAAATGCTTAAAGTTAGAAACGAAAAGATAGGCTCGGAGGGGTGTACTAGGGGTTTCGTGTACTAAAAATGAGTACAACGCTAATGGTGTGGGAAAAATTAGTTGACTTAACTAGCCAAGTAATATGACTTAAATGGTCAAGTAATTATGATACGGGTTTAACATAAGGGTAATCCTAATGCCTCTTATCATGTAGTAAATCCTACTACACGAATGTAGTCTCACTAGCGGTCTCGGGATGCATCACTAACGCAAGTTCTAGAATCTAAATGCTACCGGTACACTCATAAGCACTAATAGTAAATGCTTTTCCTATCAAATCTAAAGGCGAACCTCACAGATTTGGGTGGAAAATTTTTCTGAATATACGGTTATGTGCTAGTCGTACAATCTCCTATCCATGAGACGCTTGCTATGGCTAAAGTTTCACTCCTAAATGTTGTAAAAAATTTTAAATTTGGCGCTAAAATTGCACTAACAATTATTTCTCATAGTTTTATTACACATCTACCATTAAACAAAACAAACTCAAGCGAAAGTGCATATGTAAGGTATCATCTTTTTACCCTCCCCTTACACTTAAGATGAACATTGTCCCCAATGTTCAAGTAAAGAATGTAAAAGTGAAATAAGTAAAAGGAATGAAATCAAATACTCCCCTGATTCGCTCGGTATGGATAATAAGGTGACCAAGTTAAATCTTCCTCCAAGAAAATGAACAATCAAAGCTTCCCTTCCAGAATATAAATCATCTTCTTGTCATACATAACCTGTAAATCCTGAGAAAATAGACAAGACAACCTCGCATAAAATCGGCGGCATCCTATATAAGTTACTAAATCCTAGAAAACAAAATAAGATATAATGCTTGTGGAATGAAGTTTGCAGATTTCCTAGAGATTATAAAACTTAATAATTCACAAAAACCATAAGACTCCATTAGAAAAACAAAACTGATAAAATTTCCAGATTTTTACATGTGACGCCGTCAGGAGTTAACTCGTGACGCCGTCAGAAGTGACCTGCAGAAATTCTTATCTTAAGTTTCCAGAAAATTTCTGGAAAAACTTGGTCCTACTTCCTGGAAAATCCTGCAAAACTTCATTATGACTCAATACAAGCATTTGACTCTAACAAATACGAATATACATGTTCATTTAATATTATGGAGAATCATGATCGGTTTGTTTCTTAAAAACATATTTGGGATTTCCCCTTACACTTATCTTTTGCAAAAATACTTTTAGGTGGAGTTAAGACTAGGCCAAAACAACAAAGTAAAGTATTTCCACTATTTAATTGAGAAACATGATCTACCAACAATAAAAATAAAGCACGCATACGGAAGCAAATAACAAACAAACAAAAATAAAATCACACAAAACATGGGTTGCCTCCCAAGAAGCGCTTTTCTTTATTTACGAGTCTTGTAGCTAGATTCAAGGTCATGAGTTACTACGTGACCTCATCGTTGGTTCCACTCTCTGATTGTAAATATTCTTTGTAGAAACCAATCACCTTTTTCTCAATCGCCCCCATAATTCTTTGGGCCAATTCCTTATCGACTTTATACCTTGGTCCTAGGGCTAAGCAATCTTTGTAAAAAAGACTCCTCTTTTCCCATACATAATCCATGCCCTTTTTCTTATCCTCTTCATTGATGTCCTCAAAAGCACCAACGTTGTCCTTATCAAATCGGGATATAAAGCGAAATTCTTTCATCCTATAAGTGATACTATCGGTGTTACTTGCAAATCGGATTGTCCCTTCTATCTCATCATATTCCAACCTAGACTCCTCAATAAACGGTTTGCCAAACACAACATTGGATAATCGACAATCAATAACATTAGCAAGATCCTCCACAATCATAAAGTCGGTGACAAAAGTGAAATTACCAACAAAGACATGTAAACCTTTAACTCTCCCGACAAAGTTACAAACTCCACCGGGGTATTTGGGATCTTTTCTAGGTTCAAGTCTTGTTTTCACTATATCATTATAAACATTTGAGGACATAATGTTGATTGGGGATTTAAAGTCAATGTAAGCATTGTTAATGTGTCTATACCCAATCATACATGCTATCTTAGCATTCTTAGGATCGCCTCTCTTTATCTTAGGTTCGATTATAGTGAAAGGAGATCGCGGGTTATCAATAAGATTATTATAATATGCAATCTCCTCCTTAGTGGGGTATAGATTAAAGTAATCATTAAGCTTCGGATCTATTTCCCCTTCTTCTAGTTCCTCAACAACATTCACAAAATCATTAGGCCCTAGGTCCTCATTTGAATACAAGGCGGTCGCTAGGTTACTAAATGCCTGGTCGAGCTCAATCTTAATCAACCTATTAAGCTCCCTAAGTTCCCTAATCTCACTCTCAATTTGCTCACGTAACACAGCCACTTCTCTAGGGGAAAGGGGTGGATTCGCGTTTTCCATAATGGTCAATGGAATAGTCAATGAATTTAATTTACTAACAAAGGCACAAAGAAAAAGATAGACTAAAGAAAACCTAAAAATGAAAATAAAATCTTACTAGAAAGGAATCTAGCAAGTAGACCTAATAAAAAGAGATTCTAACCTAGACAATAACTATTCCCCGGGCTGCGGCGCCAAAAACTTGATACGTGGGAATCGCACCAGGCTTTACCTCTCAAGGGATCTCGAGAAGCTTACAACCCCAACCAGGCAGTGTACCTGATCGTTGTAGTATAGTATAGTGATAAGTACCGGGGGATTGATCGTTCAGCTAGGAATAGTGTCACTAGGATTAGAAAACCTAAATACTAGTTCTAGAGATGAAGGATGATTATTTTTTGTATTTTTATATTTTTTTAGAAAGCAAGTAAATATCTCGGGTTTGAAGGATTTGGGCGGAATTAGTTACTAGTCAACTAACCCAATACTAAAGATGCAATCAAAATAAAATACTAGAAATGAAAATAAACTATATTAAACTAAGGTTGTGAGCATTAAGTGGAGAAGTTGTGTTTACGTAGATTTCACTACTCCCTAGATATCTTTTACACGTTAATTACTTGTTATAGTTGCGTGGATGACGGATTGTATTCCTTAATACCCTTCATGGGGTGGCGCACTTAATTCCCCAATCCTATGAGTGCCTACTTCACTCCTATGTCGAGCCGGCTAAGAAGCTCCTAACATGGGATCATTAGAATTTACTCATGCATTAAATACAACCAATAAAACCTAGTGCACGTCAGTTCATGTTTCCTAAGACGTTCAAGCATGTTACCATTTGGAGATCTGCCAGTTTTCTTAAGCCTAACATCGAATTCATTCATCCAATACAACCATAAACAAGTAATCAACACATAATTAACATCTGGGTTTCATTAGATCCAAGCAAACACAAGATAGATCTAGCCTAGCATGGTAGAATTAAGACAAGAACAAGATATAGACAACCAACACATAGACATATTGATTGAATTAAAAGAATACTTATCTCAATTACACATGAAAGGGATCAAGGGCTAAGAACCCTTGAAAAACCTGTAAAATTCGTACCAAGTTCGTACTTAGGGTTTCTCCAAAACTTCTCCCTTTTTAATGTGAAAATTAGAAAACTATATATAGGAAATAGGGTCTGACGGCGTCAAGAACAAATTTGTGACGCCGTCATCTCGCCGCCAAAATACTTCTCGGACTGCCTTGATCTACTTTTGACGCCGTCATGTGTTACGTGTTTCCAGGCCGTCATGCATTTTACTCTTGACGCCCTACTTCATGACGCCTTCAATTCTGTACTGGGTCATCACGGAAATTACTCTTGACGCCGTCAGAAATTCCTTCTTGACGCCGTCACCTACTGTTCCCAGCAAGGAAAATTAAGACTTTGGCGTTTTCTTCGCTTTTATGCTCCAAAAACGTCCGAATTGCTTCCTTTTCCAGATTTCTCTCCCAAAGTACCTAAAATCACAAAAGGAACGATTTAGGGCAATATTTGATCAAATAAATTCAATTCTGGGCTTAAATGACCCCCCAAAAATGGTTCATTTTTCGCCTCATCAATTCCCATCCTCATTACAATTTTGAGATTTTTCTTGTGGATTCCACAAGCTCTCAAAGTGAGCTGCAGTCCAGTGCTGCTACCCTGCTGCAGCAGCTCAGTCCACCACCACCACCTTTGGTAGTTCTTCCTGGCCACCTCAGTGGGTCCCACAACCCCACTTTTGGTTCTTTGAACCCCCCTCCTGGCCACCTTCCTAGTTTGAGCAAGCTTTTAAGCTTAAGCTCCCTAGGACCCACCTGAATTCTCCCCTAAACTTTGTCCCATTTTCAGTGTACAAGTAAGAAACCAAGTGCTTAAATCTGGCTTATTGGCTTATCCTGTGAGCTTATTTGTTAGAATCTTGCTTAATCATGTCCAACAAAATTATTTGAATCAGAATCCATCATTGTGGACCCCACATAAGCTCATTTAAGCTCAATTTCTAGTTTGGTCAACCAAAGTCAAACTGTCAAGCTAATAAGCACTTATAGTTCTTATTTTTGAGTTCCAAGCTAGTTGTTTTTATGAAAGTTTCATATTTTTAGTATTTAATTATTTTTCAAAATGAAAATCCAGAAAAAGACAAAATTACAAATAGTGATAGCTTCTATTTAATATCTTTAGCTTATTTTCAGCTTATTTATTAAGCAATTTCCATTTTTATATTTTTCCTAGGTTTCTTATAGCTTAAAATAATTTTAGTAATTTTTTTAGATTTTTCTCTTTTCATTTGGTACTTTTCATAATTTAATTTAGTTTATAATAATTAATAATTAGTTTTTAATTAGTAATAATTATTTAAAAAGTCTTAAAAATATATTTTCTGTTTTAAAATTAGTTTTATATTATTTTAGATTTTTCCAAGTTTAAATTTTATTTTTCTAGGTTAATTTCCTAATTATTAGTATTTTAGTATAATTTAAATAATTAAAAGTAAATAGGAAATTAGTAATTAATTAATAATAATAATTAAATAGTGTAAAAATTAATTTTCTTTTTCTAAAAATTTTCTTTCATCCTTAGGTTTGTAAAAAAGTCATTTTCACCCCCTGAGGGTTTTCAGATTTCAGTTTTCACTTTTTATTTTGTACGTTCACGTAAATTTAAATTGAACGTACGCGTTTTTAGGTTTTAAACGTTTCTGGTTTTTCTAATTTTACAGTCTTGTTAATATAGCTTATTTAAGTTATTTCCTTTCAAAATTCCTTAGTGTAATCAATCATAACCCTATTCCTGTCCAAATTCACCCGATCACAAACCCGTTTTGAATACCATCACGCCTCGCTGAGACATAACGACCCGGGGAAACACTATTTTCCGCGGAGATTGACTCTAGGCAGTCTGACTTTGTTGACCATTCACTTGGTCAATTTAAGTTGACCGTTTGGAGCCAATCAGTTACCAAAATCAAGTGGCAGATTTGTGCCCCGGTAGGTATCTTGTCAGTGTACCTAATTCAAATATAATGCATTTTATTGAACGTACTAGGCTAACACAAACGAGATTCGCCAATCCCAATAGATCTATTAACAATATTTGCGCTCACTAAAGCTAGTGATTAACTGGTTCATGATAAAGGGACTTATGTTTGACAACAAGGTGCTTAGTGACAATAAAACAATCAGGCAAGCATACAATTGAAAAGCATTGTGTTCGGTTGAAAAATAATAGCATGTATTCCCCCAAGGGTTTGTAAAACAATTAAGTAATAGAAAGTGGGGCTATGAACTCACCGTGAGTTGAATAATGTTTAGTGGTTAACGGATTTGATGGATAAGCCGGGAAACCTCTAGGTTCATAACTCCGTATTGATTCTTGATGGGATAGAGAAACTATTTTATTACTTGCTCCTTCCACGTCACCCTTTATAATGGTTAACATTCTTCTCCTCTATTTGTTGGTTGTAAGGTTGTCAAGGTCATTGGCAGACATATTATCTATCAATGTAAGGACCGATGTAGCCTTCAATTCAAATACATGAAAGGACATATATAGCCTTCAATTCAACCATCAGACATAGTTAAATTGCTGGAGTTAGTAAAATTGGACTAAAACTGTAACAGATGTTTCAGTTTTGGACCAAATCCAACACTTTTCAAAAAGTTGGACTGAAAACGAAATACCCGACAAACCACAAGGACATTAAAACTCACACTATCATACACTTTCTATCTCCAAAATCAATACCACTTAAATTAATAGGGTCTGCACCCACTCACCTAACACATTTCCTCTTTTTTTGAAAGACTGCCTAACATACTTACTCATTCAACAAATATTCATACACTTTCTATCTCTAAAGTCACTCATCATTCTCACATTTTAAAGAGAGAAAAAGATTCCCAGTTGTTTATCACTCTCACATTTTAAAGAGAGAAATGTGAGAGTGATGAGCAACTTTGGAGATGGAAAGTGTCTGAATGTGTGCTAAGTGGGTAAATGTGTTAGGTAGTGTTAAAAAAGAGTAAATGTGTTAGGTGAGTGGGTGCAAACCTTATTATTTTAAAGAGTATTGAAGGATTTGTTCATTTTTTTGTATGTGTGTTGGGTTTTTGAAGGTGAAATGAGTTGATGCTTGTTTATATGGTGTGTGGAGATATATATAATGAGGTGGGTTTGAAGGGAGTGATGTGGAGCGTTGGATTTAAAGTGATCTGAGGGTGTTGATTTGCTTTGGTTTGATCCATGTGATGTGGGATGAACCAATGGGATTCCAAGCCACATAAGATATGATCATACTTTTGAAGAATTACTTCATCTTTACGAAGCATGTAGTACTTTTTACTTTCTACTGGGTGGGTTCTTGTGGTTTTGAGAATTCTACAGTAATAAATTGAAACCTACCCTTCTGCTGAGCATTGACTGCATCTGATGTTGCCCTTTTCAGCTTTAAATTTTGTACCTAACACGCAATGTTGTTAACATCATGTTATTCATTTATTCAATTTTTTTAACACATGCACCATGTAGCTTTTTTGGACCGATGATATTGAAAGACACCTTTTTTGTAAAGTGAAACAATAATATGTTTTAAAAAGAGAGAGACAAAAGCTATGACTTTTAAATACTAGTATGTCCTTTGTTGGACTCAAGCTGTAGCATGTAGGGCAAATAAAGTATAAATATGAGTCATGCAAGAAAAAAATATTGGACTGATTTGTTGTGATAAGTTTATAGGTTTCTAACAAGATTGATTATAACAAAACTAAATCAGTTTGCAAGAACAGTTAATTGGTTGGTAGGATAGTTGTTGTAATGAGACCACTTCCATCATTTCAACTATTGTCTTGTTTTTTTATTGGTTCGTAGGATAGTATGTATGCATATGTATAGATAGAGCATAATCTTTTGAAACATTAAAAGATCTATAAAAACAAACAGTAAAGAATCCATATCAAAGACACCAACCAATCTTAAGAAACAAGTGTCTTTGAAGTGTTGCATATGGTTTTCAACTTCAATGTTGTCTTTTTTCCAAGTCCAAAGACAATATTGTATAAGCAACCTCATGATAAAATATATTAAAAATGAACACCTTGAGACAAATTTTTAGGACTTTGTCATTTAAGTTTGGCCGATTATGGTTTAACTATTGGCACTTTGTTAGGTTTGACTGTTTGAGGTATTAAAAACATTTCATATGAAAAAATAAAACCTATTTATTTTTAGTCTATCCTCCTTCATTTAAGTCTATCATTATTATAGGAATGTTTGGCATTAATTATTTGCGTAGTTTATTTCTGTTTACAAAACGGCTTGTCTACATTTGCATGTCATCACACAATGTAAAATGATTTATGCATTGATACTTGTACATTATTGAGTAAAAGTGTTGTTGGTTTTAGTATATCAAAATGGAGAACCATAAGTGTTCATATTTTTTACACAATGTTTGATTGGCAACCAGCAACTAGCATTCTTAAGTTTTCTAAACGCTCCAAAACAAAATGTTACTTGAAATAGTATTTACTAGAAACTAGCGTTTACACTTAATATATAATTACAAACATACATCTATGTTATCAAACACTTTATCAAAACAAACGGCTATTGCTTCTTGTTACTGCTTAGCACCACTGTTTGTCGCTATTGCTAACTGCTACTGTTAGTTTCGCCAAATATACATAGTGTTTAAAGATAGAATAAGACATAGTTTAATGGAGTATTGGTGTGTGCTTATTCACACACCTTTTTCTGTCCATATTAAGACCAAAACAAACATAAACTAACCATAATTGCCAAAGATATTGTATTTTTGAGTTTGTGATCGTGCAGGTACGGATATTTCAGAAACAGGCATAAAACATGCCAAAAAAGAAAAAAACGAGCACGAGATTTGGAAATTGTCAAAAGCTGGAGCTTGGATGGGAAACGGAGCATAATGGAGCATTACTGGATTGACTCGACACCATTTTGAAGAAAAACAAAGAAAAAGACAAAAAGTCAAAGATCAAGTCAATCCCGGGAATGTGACATGGGGGAGTGTGGAAAACCAAACCCAAAACCCGTAATCACCTTTTACCTTTAACTTAAACCTTAAAATGACCATTATACCCTTCACCCAAAAAAACCCAAATTACCAATTTACCCTTTTTACCCCGAGAGCTTAAATGCCAAATCATTTTCAAAAACAAAACTCAAAACCCTTTCCCCAAAACCATATCAAAAACCATTTTCAATTTAAAATCACAAAATCATTTTTTTTGTCAAAACCTTTTATTTACTTTTATTATTATTATTATTATTATTATTATTATTATTATTATTATTATTATTATTATTATTATTATTATTATTATTATTATTATAAAAAAAACATACAAAATTATTTCTTTTGTACAAAATCAGTTTTCTTTTTAATCACCTAAACCTATTACCTAATACTACTTATCATAACCCTAAAATCCTAAACCACCCCACTACAACACATAAACCCAACCCAATCCACTAATACAAAACCCACACCTATCCTAGTCCTACACCCTAGCCCAACATACAAGCCCACTCAAAATCCTTACACCCCGTTATACAACAATAGCAGGTCAAACATGGGTCAAACCCACTCACCTTTCCCTCCCTGGTTTTCCCACCTTCAATACCACTCACATGTGAGCCTGCAACCCAACTGCCACTCCATCATCACCACCTCCACTATCTTACACCACTGCTACCCCTACTTACTTTCCCCCACTCCAAGGTCTCTCACAACCCGTACCCACCACCAATTCCACGCTGGCAATCCAAACCCAAATTGGCGCCAAACTGCTTTTAATGGTGGAGATCATCTCAGAGCAATCCAATGGTTGGCATTTACTCCCAAGAAGCACAATTGAGTATTTGTGATGTTTTCTCTCACACAACAAGCATAAAAGGAATGAAGACCTTAGTTAGCTTTTTTTTTTTAAGTATAAATAACACCATTGTAAGCCTTCCAAAATAGGTAGTTTTCCAGTAAGAAATAGTTTAGAAAAGTTAAGTTTTTAGTTCATGTACTCTTATATTTCAGTTTAATGAGAATTCAATTTCAGTTTTACCTTTTGTCTTCTTAATTGCAAAAACTATTTAATTCATTCTCACTTATACTCATAAGCTAATTAAAAGGTTATTAAGTATTTAGTAACGAATTTGATTAACCTTCAAGTACTTTTTCTGTTTTCAAAAAAAAAAAAAAAAAAAAAAAAAAAAAAAAAAAAATCAAGAAGAAGAAGCTGGAACATGGTTTATAATGGATGGCCATGGGTTAGAGCTTCGTGGGAAGCATTAAGTTTATTGTGAAAATGGTTTGGGTGTTATGATTGAGCCTCGTGTGAGCAAAGGACCATTGTAAGCCCCATTTTCTCAAGTTTACTATTAATCTGCTTATCAACTTATTTTTCTGCTTGTTTTGCTTGCTTATTGCTTATATAAAGTTCCAGTTTACTTATTATGGTTTATGTTTTGTTTTGTAGTTGTTCGTTCTAGTTTTCTTATTTTACTGCTTTTACTTGTCCAAATTTGCTTATCTTAATTTACTTATTGTAACTGCTTATTTTTTAGTTGTAACTGATCATTTCACATTACTATAGTTTATTTAGTTCATTACTATTAGTTTCTAAAGGTTTGGAAATCATTTGCTTTGAAAATCTCATAGAGACAACAAGTTAAGGGGTGTTTGGCATTACCAAGATTTTTGAAAAAAAAATGTTTTGACCTAAATATTTTATTCAGACATCTTCAAATTGGTGTTTGTAGTTAATCTAAACCAAAATCTTACCATTTCCATTAGTTTTCAAAAAGTTGAGTAGGTTTTATAAAATTTCAATTAGTTAACTGTTATAGTTTAGTAGTTGGAGTAAGATTTAGATTTAGGTTTTAATTGGTTGTTGTTCTTGCTTAGTTTAGTCTAAAATAGGTAGTTGCAAGTGTCCAATCTCTGTCCTTGACTTTCCTAAGTCAAAACACACCATTTGAACCCATAACCACCCACTTTTGACCCATTTTTACACCCAATTGCTGTCAAAAAAAGTTCCAACAGCCCCTTAGTGTAGCATTTTTCATTTCTTCGTTTCCTGATCGTTTGTGGCCAATCAAATTTTGGCGCCGTTGCCGAGGAGGTTGTTGCGTGTTTCAAAACGTTTTTAGGTTTAGTGGTTTTCAAAACCGTCACTGTACAAATCCCACCCATTTTTGTAAAAATCATAATCATATCAAAAAGTTCATTAACACTTTTCCTAAAGTGTTAAAAACACAAAAAAAAAAAAAAAAAAAAAAAAAAAAAAAAAAAAAAAACAAATCGTTAGGTTTTCTATATCGGATTTCTTTTAGGTGATTCTAAAAGGAGTACGATTTTGGTTGACGAAACGATACCAAAAATATTTTCAAAAGGTTTCTCTCACCTATACACAATAACCCAAAAACATTCTTCTTTTTCTTGTTAATAATAAATACATAAAATACATCGTCGCAAATCAAGGCAGAATACTACCCAACTAGGGTATGAACATTAATAAGTTCCCAAACTAAAGATTAAAACTTGCCATTGTACCCTTGTGAATTGGTGTACCTTTTTCAAAGATGCCATTCACATTGTGGTTATTGGTTTAAGTTCTGTCGTTTTGCCTCGATCTTGTTTTCAAAATGTTTTTCAAAAACTCCAAAAATATTCGCCTTTACCCTCTTACCTTTTTGATTCTTTATTCCCTTACCCTCTAAACGTTTAATTCTATCTCTTTCTCACTCTTATGTTTAATTCTAATGGAATCGTTTATTCCTTGTGTCGGTTGTGGTGAGCCGCTTTTCGGTTTACCATGTCGTTGGTGTACGTGTGAACGGTGTGGTAATGATATTCGGGACAGAAGTTTTTGTTTTGTGGTTCGAGGAATTCATTTGCTTATGATCCTAATCCGAACTCATTCAACGACTCTTCAAAATTTTCCAATTACCCACCACAGCCCGACTTATCTTCATTTGATCAACATAATTGCTTTAATTATGGAGATCCGTTGGGAGATGGTTCACTTTATGAACGGTGTTTTTGCAAGAAATGTGGATTTAGTAATGGACTTTGTATGTGTTATGATTTGAGAGCTGAACCTACTTTCACTACTGATTATGATTCAAACTTTTTTGATTATTCTCAGAACGATTTCAACCACCCTCCTCCTAACTCATACGAGCAAGAACCATATCATCCAAATTTCAATAATGCATCGTTTCAAAATACACCATGTTTTTCTTGTGAGTATTGTGGAGGTCCACACTTCAGCTCCGATTGTCAAACAAGGAATCCACTTCCTTGTGACAATAATGACACATCTTATCATAACCAACCTCCGCAGTACCAAATGATTCCAGCAACTCCTCAAGAAACTTCACAAGACCTTCTACTGAAGGCTCTGGAGTTATTAAAAGAACTTAAGGAGGAGTTTGCTACTACATCGTTTCAAAATTCTCGTGAGAAATCTATTGCAGAATTACTTGCAGAAGAACGAGATGCTAGAAACGAAAAGAGCATAGAGGAATTACTTGTCGAAGGACAAGCAGCTAGAACACGTGCCCTATTTCGCAATGCTGCTTTTCTCGATGATGATGATGATAGTGATGATGAAGATACCCTTGATATTCTTCAATTTTATAAGGGTTCATCAAGTTCATCAGTTACAATTCCATCCATGGAAAATCAGGGAGGAAAGAATGTGACGAGTTTACTAGCAGACGAACAAATGGAACTTGTAGAATCCATGACTGCTAGTCCTTCTCAACTCCCTCAGTCTGCTAATATCACACCCAAAGTTCCCACTAACTCTCTAAGCATGGGGGACGAGCATCTTGACACTATTTCTGAAAAAGAATCGGACGAATTCATAATGTCTAGTGTTGAGAACCTTGTCCCAATCCCAAGTGAGTTCCAGGGAATTCTTGACCAAATGTGTGATCTACCTTCCCCTCCTAAAAATCCAAAAGATCATTTTGAGACTTTCTCCGATTTTAATGATGATTGTACATCTTATGGAGACACTGAGTGTGTAGAGGCATCACTACCTCATTCTAATGTTGACCCTATTCTTGAGGAGTTCACAGATGAACTTACTCACATCAATCCACTTCCATTGGGAAGTGATGATGATCTGTTTGGCTTCGAAGCCGATCTGGGTGAAATTGAAAATCTTTTAAATTCTAATCCCAACATCGAGCTTAGTAATTCACATACTGATGAAATTTTTTTATCTTGTGGAGACATCAGTTATGTGGAGGGATTACCTTCTGAGCTTGTTAGCTCAGAATAAGAGAATGATGAAGAAATTGACACTGAAATCCAAGATGAAGCTCTTCGTGCAACATTGTTGAATGTCAATCTTCTCATTTCTAAAATCGAGGCTTTCAATGAAAAACCTATTTCATCTCCTATCCCCGTTGAGGATAGTGACATATTTTCCGATGATTCTATTCCGGAATTTGAAGCCTTCCATTTTGATCATATGGGAGAGAAGATTAGTGGCGCAGTACCACTTCTTATTCTCATCTTCCTTCCCCCGATAATGATTCATTCACCTTTGAGGAGTTCGCCGGTGAACTCACTCACATTGATCCTCTTCCACCAAGAATTGAGAATCCAATCAATGGGTTATTTGAACAAAATGATCTACATCATTTGTTACCCGAGATTGAATCATTTTCTTTTGAGGATTTTACCGTGGTTGATGTTTTCAACTCTTTCCTCTCCGAGGACATAATCTTCAAACCCGGTATATTACCTTATGAAGAAACTCAGTCTACAATGAAGTTGACTCCCGATAAGAATTTAAAGTTACAAACCTCATCCGAGGAACTTTTAATAATGGAGTATGATTACTATGATCTTAAGAAAGATCTTAGTCTGGGGGAGATGCACTCATTCATGAGAATTTGCATATTGATGACAAAATTTCCACCCTCCCTCCTGAGATGTTTTCAAAACCAAAGAGCTTAACCGATAAAATCCAAATTAGTGCAACTGCACTTGATCCTGAAGATGAAGATCTTGTCATGATGATTATCATGACTTTCTTCCTCTTCTTCACGTATCCCGTCACTTCCCCTCTTCTCAACTCATTCGGAAGTGAGGATACCATCTT
This sequence comes from Artemisia argyi, assembly GCA_030686995.1. Taxonomy (NCBI): domain Eukaryota; kingdom Viridiplantae; phylum Streptophyta; class Magnoliopsida; order Asterales; family Asteraceae; genus Artemisia; species Artemisia argyi. The sequence goes on from JARVZY010002775.1 coordinate 449,852, forward strand.
TGATCCCAACATCTTCAATTATCATTCTTTTAAGCCGGATATATCTCATCGGTGTGGAACTTTCACGTACTTCAATGTTTGTCCAAACATCTTGAATGAAAGTCCAATGGAGATTTTCTCTTCCACGTGCTTCCCCAAGAACCAATGAATTCGGGGATCGAGTCAAGCTAGTGACTCGGTGAACAAAAACATTAGCATGCATATGGGTTTTCACCCATGTTTCTGATTTCCTCATATTTTCTAATAAGTGACGAGAAGAGGGCAACCTCGTCTGCATGTGTTGTTGGTTGTTGTGTTTGTACAGGTAATTTTCTCGTAGTATGATGGCTCTCGTGCTCGTATTTTTGTCCTTACTTCATAAAAGCTTCATCGTTCAAGAATCCTGATATCCTTATTTTCTAACGTTATCTTTTGGCATTAATTAATAAACAGCCTTAGATATAAAGTAGGATGACCCTCGCCCTTGAAACATTGAGGACAATGTTTAACTTTAGTCTGGGGGGGGGGGGGGTATCTTCGATTTGTCTTGCACCATTCATGTGTCGTTTACTCATGCAACTCCGTTTTTCTTAAAAATCCAAAAAAATTAAAAAAAAAATTCAACAGAAAAGTACAAAAAAATGAGAAAATTTGAATTTTTTTTGCAAAAATATAATAAGTTTTGATACTTTGTTTGACTTTTCGCTGGATAGAGTAAATTGTCAACATACACATTTGGATGAAAACATAAGAAGTACCTGATACAGTATGTTACTTACCTGCTAAAGGCTTTTTTTGCAGAGATAACATAGGGAAAAGGACTCTGTTGCACTTTCTGTAATGATGCACGTGTATCAACTGCCATTCCTTGATAGCATAAAGTATGTCATAACAAAGTAATGGATGCAAGATAAAGGTGACAGACAATTCCCGAAAATAAAGGCTAAACAAATAGGCAGAAAACTAACCACAGTCTTCGGTGGCCATAGTTGTTCCATTGTGACACTCTTTGCCGGAGAGCACCAAAGAAGGTATTCCACAAGTACTGGCTGTAAATGTAGCAAAGGTGTTTTGTCATACACTGGTCCCTGAAATTTACATCAATAATGTTCTATTAAATAATAGAAGAAATCTACTTTTTTTTAAAAAAAACATATATCGAAGTAGTTCCGATCAAGAAAAATATATGGCATGGTGAAAAGTACCTCTTTCTCCTAATCGGTTCTATAGCAACTCCAAATTAAGATAATGGTTTGTACCACAGTTTCTGTCAACATGCTTATCCATATACCTTGCAAATTTCACAGTGTCAATATGAGCATCAAATGGACGACTCACATAAATCAAACACATTATACAATATCAAGAAGGAACAATGTAGTACATAAATGATTAAGGTGCATACCTTTACACCCCAATTAGCTACAAAACCGGATTTCAACAGACGAATCCCCAAAATTGCCACCAGCATCAATAAGTAACTAAAGCATTGCAATTAGCTGGAAGTGTAATATTATCTGAAAAACAAACATCTGTAGCTATCAGTTTAACTGCGTAGAGGCAATTATAAAATGTAATGTTAGATATTCGTAAATCTGAACAAGAACACACTATAAGATAATATAAAATATGTGACACCTATATACACTACATATTTACAATTAATAACTTAATAATATTCAAATGTAAAGATAATTTTACCACTGATCGACACTCGTGGTCATTTATTTTCTGCGACCAGGTAAATTCCCTTCTCTTGAAGAAACTGAATGTATTGAATAACCTGAGAGACCAAAACTTTGTGCTCGGTATTATGAAACATGGATTATACAGATAATACATTATAACTGTTAACTTTTTATACATAACTACCGTGAGTGTCACAAAAGACAGTCCTCCAAATTTGAAAAGCCAGAATTCACAATTAACATAAACGAATTTTTAAGCAATCAATAGAATTAATGACTAAAAAACAAACCCATACCTTGGATCAATTGTGTATACCTTGGATCGAATAAGGTGCTTAATAGATTAGGTTTAACCGATTGGATTATGTATTAATCGAATTTAGGGTTTTGACGATGAATCAGTGAAGCGTTTTATACAATTGTTGAATTTGTCTCCGAATGTTTTGAACCGGTCTCCGAGTGATTGTAAAACCCTTTAAACATACCCAATATAAATATGGAATGGATTGATTTTTATTGATCACGTAAACTGATTACGATAATATTAAGGTTATGGTGATAACAAATCGTATATAGATTTCCTTTATAGATTTCGGTATACAGTATCTAACAAAAAAAATGTGGTTTAGTGGTTACTATACCACCTACTATCAACATGGTCTTGGGTTCAAGTCCATGCAGAGATAATTTTTTTAGAAAAAAAAAATCTGAAATAAATAGAATTGATTAAACGTCCGAAATAAATAGAATGTATATTTAAGTAATACATTTAATATTTGCTTAGGTGGACACATATAATGTACACAATTTTGAAATAAATTAAAAAAAATACAAAATAAATTATAAAAATGATTACATGGACAGAATGTGATGACATGGATGCTAATAACAATTACATGGCAATGAGGTGCCGTTTTCTTGATTTATCTACGTGTAACGCCTCCTATTATATATAATGTAGAGATATATATATATACTAGACTATAGACCCGCGGGTTTCGAGGGTGGCAATAAATAATTGTACTATAAGTAAGATAAAGTTTATAATGATAAAATTAACATGCTTTTATTTGTTAAATATTTTACATATGTTAAATATGAGCATGCATAATCTTAACTTTGATTTTGTCTTGTAATCCCAACGTCTGCTAATAAGAAAGGAATTAATGACTAAAGATAAAAATTAGGATCAAATGAGAAGAGTATTTAATGTGAAAAGATAAAAAATAAAACACCAATCACACATTTTATATGCACTAATAAAACTGATTGAAATGTGTGGCTAAAATTACTCCCCACCATTCTTATTTTAAACTTTTGACTGGATCTCTTACTCTAAAAATAGTAACCTCGATAACTTTTGTGTTTTACAAATTGGCTGGGAAACCTATTGCAAATTGCATGTTAAATAGAGTTTTCAGTAAATGCGTTGCATTCTACATAAGTTAACGATTAAAATAATCGTGACAATTAAAAAAAATTACATTCACCAACCCTAAATTACTATACGTAAAGATTTATTGACCTTTATTGCTTAAGTATTGGTTAAAAGAGATTAATTCCAAAATATTATAAGAAAGTGAAATTGGCCTAATGGTTATTACGTGTTATTTAAGCCAAAAGACTCAAGTTCATATATTAACCATATATCATATATTAAGCATATAATGGAAAAGATGGAATAAATCATTAGAAACAAGGGAATTGTGAGAGAAAATGAACCGTTAATTACTCGCATTAGTTAAAAGGATGTCATGAATGGGCATATAGTAGCGAGACATCATAAATATGACGTCAGAAATGAGGAAGAGTTGAGTTTGAAAAAGTTTTTATATATTGAGTATATAGACGTATACTCGCACAAAACGACAATGTATAACGAATAATTATTATACTTGCGAAATCGTGATTCTGGTTCTACCTTTGCCTCAAAGCATGTGTTTTTTTAAATACAAAGCATGTGTTTTTAAAATTAATATAACGTGTATTTTTAAAAAGCTGTCAAGTTTAAGATGTATTAAAGGTTACTCAAGGGTAATTTAATCAAACTAGGCGAGTACCCGTGCATAACAACGGAAATTTCTAGCGGCGGACAATTAACGATATGCGATATTGTGATAAGTGTATCGTGCAACGTTTAAAATAGAACGTGAGAATATCAAAATGTAATTCCAAACGGTTGTAACATGCGATAATTCAACTCAAGCAAAAATTCATAACATGTATCAAAAAACATATAAAAACATTTAGTGAAACTGAAAATAAAAACATTATATCAATTATGAGATAATAACTAAAAAAATGATCGTTTGGTGAAGTACTAATTGCAATACCTATTATACAACCTTCATCGACACCCTAGTGAAAACAACTCATAGTTCTAAGATCCCAATGGTGAATCATCCTATCACCACTTGTGCTTAAAAACAGTTTCCCCTTATTTGCATTAAGCCCTATATCAATATTCAATAAACAAAAATCACATGCTCTGTACCACATGAAGAAAATGAGAATCTAATAGACTCCAATATACACGATTTTGATAATAGTGCATCAAACAATAAAAGAGAAACATCTTTTTTCAAATATAAGATCAATGTAAATGCTTTCAGATCATGTTTACGTGCAATGAAATCTTTATTTTTTATGTTCTACGGTTCCACATGAACACATACCATCAAAGGCAACCTATAGAATAAAGAACATGCACAACAAAAAGAAAAAATACTATTATAGTCGAAATTTTTTTTTTTTTTTTTTGGTAAAAGGGATGAAACCCCGGCAAATGTATTGACAAACAAAAAATTACAAGACAAACTTCATATGGACAACCCGATAGAAGTTAATGTACCATGACATGCCCAAAACATGCTTTGGGAACATCACTAAAAATAACAACGCTCTACAATAACTAAAGTTATTACAAGTCAAAAAAGCAACAAGAAAATGACTTAACATAAATCTCGTAATCTTCAAAAGATGACCAATATCAATCTCAATCAAAAATTCATTTGTAGTCTTCACTCTTCAGTCATTATCTTCACTTCATTAGTAGACAATTGGGCCCAAAGCCCAAAAGATATAAAAGATCCATTAGTCCAGCTATAAACGACAAATTCCAAATACACCTTAAACTCCACTCTACTCGTAAAACCATTACCCAAACACCAATTAAACACCAGATAACAGCCATTATCAGCAAAAAAAACCCAACAAAACCAACTCTTTTTTATCTTTGCTACAAATCAAATTAACATACCTACTACTACTAATCATATAGTACCGAAAAGCACAATTACCAAACTAATAACATCTCCAAACATACATAATCCAGAAATCCCAGCCCACAAAACTTACCATAGTACTAAAATAGAAGCAATACCAAACACTCATTATTAATTCTAAGCATATAAATATATCCTAAACATCTCTTCTGCGAGTCTGTCACCAGCTATCCACATTAAAGCTCCAATATAGAAATATATGACTTTAGTTTCAAGTTACCACTCAAAGTCATCTTTCATCAACTCTTAAAGATTATACTTAAACCTCTGTAGATACAAAGCCAAAATTAGACCCCGGTTACTTGTTTCAACCAGACTATATGTAAATATGTAAATTTGCAGCGCTAACTGCTGAAAGATATAATTCTAATATGTTGACTTTAGTCGAAAACTAAATGATATTGTACTCGTGAAGTGTATAAATATGCTCAAATGAGAGTAGAAGCTCAAGGAACAAACCTTGCTGGCATCGGATAGTACCGCATATGCCTCCCCAATTATATTAAAGAGCTTGTCAACATCCTTATAGATGGTTGTAAAAATCTCTTTCAAAACATCACCTTCTGCTCCACCTTCACTTCTTGCTAGAAATTTACCCACCTGTATTTCAAGATAACCAGTCACACGTACTCTATTTAGCCCGTACGTAAATAGTAAAACAAAACGAGAACTTTGTGAGGATGATGTTTAAGTGCAGCGTTATGGTATGCCTTTTTAATTTCTGAACTAGATTCCGACCCTTTTAGTCCCCTATCACCACATTCTGAATGAGCTATAAAAGTTAACAATAAGTTACAGTAAGAATGATGCAAACTATTAACGATACTTTAAACTTACAAGATGAGATAAAGATCCATTGTCATTCCTTTCTTCACATTACTATTTGCTGAAGAAACACGCCGACGAGCTATTGTTAATTCTTCTAAATATTTTTTCTCACTGCGCATTTCTAGAAGATAGACGGGCCTCTGAAAATCAAGTATTGCTTCTTCATTGTCTCTTATCTTCTCATGTAATTGGCTCTTCTAGATATTGCCTTTGAACATAACCATGTCATCACTCTATTATTTGCAAGCTTAATATCGACAAAATAGAACCATGTTGATGCTTATATTCTATAATATTCTTATATATAAAACTAAACTTCATATAATCCCCATCAAGAGCTATGGCAAGATTGCAATCTGTAATTGCGTCAATGAGCCAAAGCTTGGTGTGCAGCACCACGATTGCATAAACATATAGCAATGAAATGCCTTGAATCTATACTTTGATTTATAGCATTACTATAATGCTCCATAGCTTCTCTATAATTCCCAGTTTGATAAGCGTCATTTCCTGCAATATGGAGGAGGTAGAATTGTAAACAAAATAAACAGTAAATCTCCAACACAAGTATCTAGTACTTATATGGTAGTCAAATAGTGTGCAACTGCATCAGGGTAACTGATTAAAAGTAGGTTTGAGACATACGATTATAACAATAACAATAGTAAATTGATTTAAAAAAAATATGTTCTGTACCTTGATGCGAAGAAGCTCACGCACAGTAGAAGCTGAGAAAGGAGATGGTCCTTTGGTCCTACAATAGGGAACAACATAGTTCGAAATAGTGGTCAGAAAACAGAATAAAGATATATAATTATATAAAGAGCTCGTGACATATTTATGCAAGGATACAACTTTTTTTTTTATGACAAATGGATCGTGTTTTATTGGTAATCGTGGTGTTTGAAACTTCCAGTCAGAATCCAAACCCAAAAAGCTCGAACCAAATAAAGCTCTTCATATAGAAAATTGATGTGGCCTCACAAGGAATTACCACACAAAGAGAACTTAGGGTTTATTGATCACAATTCACAAGCAGTGATCACACCCAATACAGAATTTCCACCTACACAGTAAACTTAATGAGCATATGCATAAACAATTCAAAACCGATACAAATTCCAATCAAGATATAAAAATCACAATCAAAGAACACGTAATTAATAGAATTCAAATAACATCGTAAAACGAACCTGATTGAAGAGCGTATTGTTTTCCTTTATAACAACAAAATACGATTTCTCACCTGCATCAGAATTCAAAATCAGAAAAGATAAAGAAGCAGAATGACTTACCGTGCAGATTGTGGAGCCGGTGGAGATGCAAAATTTGTTTTTCAAAAAAATTGATTCCGTGTAATACCAATGTGTGAGCCTGCAAGTTAAAAACAAAAATAAAAGTTTAATTCAAGAGCTAGGAAAAAGATTAATAGCGAATGCATAATTGGATTTTAATGGGTGTTTGAATTTTTTTGAACCGATTCTTCCTCCGAAAGTTTTGGTTTATATCATTAACCTTTGTTTCACTTCCTAATATAACTGCCACATTCCCAGCCCGTGTACAAAAAAAGTCAGACTTACAAAATATAAGTTTTTCAACATCTTGACTTTACAACTTTTCAAGCGGAAGGTTAAAGTTGCTATAAATATTCGTTTTCAACATTTCAACAATTTCAACATTCAACTTTCAACAAAGTCAATGTTGACCATTTTTTTTTATTATTATAAGTAGTTAAGATAACATTAATTTAAGTTTTAAAAATTTAAAATTTTAAAATTTAGTTGAGCATTCACTGTTTATAAATAATGTAGATAAATATGAAAATACTTTGTCAATGTTAAGAAAACTTTCACCATAGAACTTATAAATCAACTGAACGAAAAAATGCATACAAAAAAGTGTAAGAGCAATAAGGTAATCACATTAGACAAATTGTTGTTTATGGCTATAGTCACTCAAACAATTGTTGGGAGTTGGGACGATTATCATCCCTAATTTTATAAAATCAAATAGACAGTTATCAAGGGCGGTCCTATGAAGGGGCAGGGGAGGGTCCCGGCCCCCCCAAAATTTGTGGCACATAATGTAAATATTATAAGTTTTAGGGGTAATTTAGTTGAGGTTACAAAAAAATCTTCAATTTGGCCCTCTCAAAATAAATTCGGCCCTTCCAAAAAAAATGTTCTAGTTCCCCAATTGACAGTTATAACATATGAAGGAAACAAAATCTACCAAGAACTAACTTATGAGTGAAAAACTAAATAAATCAATTTTTATATACATTGATATCGAGTCAGTTTTAAATTTTTTGTAACAAACTGTATGCAAAATAGTAGTAATTAGAATCAAAATATCATTTACATTATGTTTGCCTAAAGTATAAACAAATAAAAATGTGAGGGGGAGAATCTGTAAATTTATTGTACGTAGAGTCGGTATTGTTGTAAAGTCGGTTTCCCTCATTCTCTATAAAAGGAAGGTGTACGTACCTCATTCTTTTCATTCATCAATATTTGATTATTCGGCTGTTGTTTGTTCCGCTAAGTTCTAGTAAATTAGTTTTCACACTGCTTTTTGTTCCGCTTACAAATTGATCATGCAAGCAGCAGCTTCTAAAAGTAACGAGCTTCACCTTGCAATCCTGCCTCGAGCATGGGCGAAGCTTGGAAATTTCGAGTGGGGGGTCGGGATCTAATTTTTTTTTCCTAACACTATGGGGGGTCGAAACCGAATTAAATTGGGGGGACGAAACCGAAAATACCGAAATTTTTCTACACAGAAAATTATATACCCCTACATCGCAAAAAAAATTTCGGGGGTCGGCCGCCGCTAAGTTCTAGTAAATTAGTTTTGGATGGCGCATGTAAAGAAGAGAAGTAGAGTGATGGGCAGACAAGGGTTAGAAAATGTTCCCAAGTTGATTCAGCGTATACAACTATTGTTGCCAACAAAAGATGCTGCCTGCACCTGCATCTTGTCCAAGTCATGGCTACACGCTTGGTCTACCATCCCCGCCATCCGGTTTTCTCCTTCCATCGACACTTTAAGAAAAAAACAACATCAGAGAAACCACATGAGGTGGATTTACCGGACCATACTAAGGTATCACGGCCGGGACAACTTACCAATCACAAGTCTTTATTCGGCTGTTGTTTGTTCCGCTAAGTTCTAGTAAATTAGTTTTGGCTGTTGTTTATATACCCCTACAGCATCCCCCCCCCCCCCCCCCCCCCCCTAGAAGCTGCGCCCTGGCCTCGAGCTCCAACATCATTTACTTTGCCTGATGAGATATTCTCAAGTGAAAATCTCCACACATTAAGTTTGAAATTTGTAAAACTCACAGCCTGGAAAAGTTCCCGTTATTCCCTTGGCATTAGTAGCAATCCCGCAATCCACTGCACCAACCTACGTGTACTAAAGTTGGATGATGTCCACATAACTCAATATGTGCTTCATAAATTGTTATCTACATGTAAGTTACTTCAAAAGATCGACATCGAGTTACCCGTGGAATTGAGCACTATCATGGTAAACGACCTCCGTTATCTTGATGAGTTGAGAATAAATAATCTCAGCGCGTATAATGATATTTTGGAAGTTGACAATGTCCCATCTCTCCGCTCGCTTACTTACGAGACATATTTTTCTTGTATATTGTGTTTTGAGCCCGTATTATACAAAATGGGCACAATTGGGAGCTTGAGAGAGTTATATTTAGACAACGTGTCCATGGATGATGCATTTTCGAGTATGATCAACTCCAACTTTCCATTTCTAGAGAGTTTGACCCTTATAATCAAGTGGTGTAGTGTCGAAATCTTGGATATCAGATGTCTTACGTTGCGGAGATTGAAATTACATTGTGATCCAGTCGAGCAAATCAAGGTACAACTTGATGCTCCCAAACTACTTGTTTACACGCACAGAAGCAAGACAATACCTAGTCTCTTGTTTCCAACCGTTCCTCCCGAGCAAATTGAGCTATCCCTCCGATTGGACTATCCCATCGATGAGTTCTTCTTTCTTGAGATGAGGGAAGCACTCGAAGTATCAAGCAAGTTTAACATTCATATATGGGGTTCCAAAGATGCGGTTCTAGTGATGCCTTTCAACATTGATGATTTGAGAGATTTGAGAACAGTCCTCCCGCTTCCGGCTACAAGTGTTGAAGAACTGGTTTTTGCCACACGGCACAACAGGGTCTTGTGGGAGAACTCACTGCTCTTTGATACAGTTTTTTCTATTTACCACCCCATGTACGTCAAGGCGAATAATGAATTAAGCCTCGAAGTCGCTAACTACTTGTTGAACCAGCTAATGGTAAAGGAAAATGAAATACAGGAGGTCATGTATTGTGAAATAAGAAATCCTCTCGATGGAAGATGGGTAGAGCTAACAAGTTCCTCCTTAAGTTGGCTTGATACAATGACTCCACGTGACTGCTTTGACTATGAGTACAAACTTACCGAATTCAAACTTAGCTGGTGTTCACAATAGAAGCTTCGCTCTTCAATTCACTTGTATTGTTTTGCTATTTATTGTTTCAAGTTTCTATAGTTATAACTTTGTACTTTTTCACCGTAAGTTTATCGTTTGATGTAAAACGATCTTTCGTGTGTTATAATACTCATTACTTAGTTGTATGTTGAATGAGTTATTCTATGGTGATTTGATACTATACCTACTTCATTAAGGGATCGGATAGATGAAACTCTAATAGATCATGTTTGATCGAATGAATATTCGCAGGCAACAAAACAATGCTGTCCGAAAGAACATTTATGCTATGTGTATATAAGTAACACAACCAAAAACAAAAGTGCATGCATGCATGAGATTGTGAGAAATTAAGAAATATCACATTCACAATTACAGACCAATTCAATGGAAATTTTGTTATGCACTTAATCAAGCTGGTGTAATAAGAGTTTTGCATAGCATACCATTGATGATGCAAATTAACACTAAAAGAAGAAACAAAAATAGGGAAAAAAGGCAAAGGGCAAACTAATATAATGGCTATAAGTTGTTGGCAGTTTACAAACGACAGAAACAACCAATATCAGTAAAAAAAAAAAAAAGCAAGCATAGCAAAATAAACATATCAAATCAGATGCAAGTTGATAGAAATATGAAACCTATATCACTTTATAATGTCTTTCCACCAGAGGCTTCCAAATGTATCAAGTCCATAGTTTATTGGATTTAATATATGTATAACTAATATACTACGTAGTAGTGGGTTTTAGGCATGTTTTGGCTTATTAGTTTTGATTAAAATATCTTCTAAATCATAAAACCTAAATTAAAACCTCCCATATCACGTACATTCATTTGATCGACCCTCATCTTCAGTTTTGTCCATCCCACTATTTTGGACAGTGGGTCGATTGCACCACAAAACCACAATCAAAATGCAAACTAAATTTATCCCAACAAGAAAGGTCACAAAATAAAATGAGCACTTCCAATCAAATTTTTAGTTTCTTTATTTGTTGTTTTGCCACACAAGGTTTAATCAACAACAACATAAATCCCACTATACAAACTTAGGGTCGATCGAAAATCAACACATGATATGAAGAAATTAAGAATACCCTTACGATGAGTCGATTGACATGAAGTGAGGAACCCGATTATAGGATAGACCAAGATATGAAGAAGTAGCCAAAATTAACACCGGTCGCCATCCCTTGAAGGTTTTTAGGATAGGAGTATCATTATTAGTATAACAAGTGTGTTAAGTGTACCTTGTGTCCCGTTAAGCTAAGATGTAAACGTGGTACCTTGGTTTGGGTTGGTAAAAATATGATAAATACGCTTCTGGAAACGTTTTTAATAAAATGCTATGAAAACAAAATTATCGACTTCGATAATAAATTATAAGACTGAATCATTACTAATTCAGTGTCGGTACCCGTGCGGTGAATGCGAGATAGTTTCTCGGTTTAATACGTAAATAATCAGTAGGTGTCAGAAAATGAAAATTACACATTTACTGATGAAATTAAACAATGTAGTGGTTTCCTGTAAGCTACCATGTGCGGGTTATCTTCCCGAAATAGTTATGTAAGCTCATGTATACTTAAATAAATAGTTAGGTATAATAAGTTGACATTTATTATTTAAAATTTATTTGGAAAATTTCGGTTTGTTACAACTGCACACACTACTGAACAAGTGTTAGCCAATAATATACTAGGGAGTAAAAATTTATTCATCTTGAAATATAACGGGCCACCACTCCCACCAGACCCGATGTCTTAAACATACAAGCTAGACCAGTTTACGTAAATGTGGCAAAATAGACGGGTTGAATGGATTGTATTATATTATTTGTTTCTCACAACAGTTTGTTCCTTTTATTACTACCTCCGTCCCAAAATGTAAGTCCACTTTAACTTTTTCAATCGAACTTTGACTTTAAATATTTTTCTTTATATTATATTTCACTTGATGAAAATTATACCAAATGAAAATGCATTTCAAACACTATCCATTTATGTATTTTGCATCAAGTATTATAAAATACAATTAAAAATATTTAAAGTCAAAGTTTGAGTCAAAAAGTCAAACTGGACTTATATTTTGGGACGGATGGAGTAATTCTTAGCTCTTGGTACGTGCGTAAAAGCAATTGAAATAACTAATTGTAATTTATATAGGCAATATAAGAATGATTGGACACTTATTATGGGCTATATATATTAACTGATGTAATAAGGTACCTTTGAAAGTTTGAATAGACAACTGCGGGTTACAGAAATGAACTGGCACTATGGGCTTTGGTCTATTATCAGATGGGCCTCACAGTAGGCCCATGCATTATAAAACTTATAGTTGCTTGTAATTAGGCCTTATACTAGTAACCCATAATAAGATAATCGTTATTTTTGTCAAAAGTAGCTGTGAACAGTAGCGCAGTGAATAGTAGTTGTGAGTTGTAGCCACAGTTCACTGTTCACTGCTCACCGCTCACAGCTTCTTAAAGAAGTATTGGAAAAATGAGCTTTTCTAAAAAATAGCAAAGCTCATCGCTCTTTTGGCAAACGAACACTAAAAATTAAAAAGCTTATTGCTCACCGCTCATCGACCCAAAAACTATGCGCCAAACATAGCCAATATATAGAACTTACCAATATCATTCTCTTCACAAAACTTTACAAGTTTTATAATTTTTTTCATAACGGAAATGATTTGTTCGTTAACCCTTCTAGAAGTAAAACGTTAAAAATGAATCAAATAATAATACGTTAAATAATAATACGTCTTGAATCTATACCAAATAATTGTTGAATATATTTTTACTTATCAAAAGTTGAAACTTCTATCAAGCTAAAACTCATGAAAAGGTATTACATAATTTATTAAACCTAATCTAGATGTCAAGTTTGGTGGATAGCTATCGAGGCAGAGCTCAAGCTTTCAAACTATAACTCGATATGAACCAAGCTCAAGCTTGATTTTTTTTAAGTTAAAGGGTTACTATAGAAGTCAGTAAAGTTTGTGTGAAATTTGTCCTAAGATACTAAAGTTTCAAAATTCTCTTCCAGGTTACTCAACTTAGTGTGACCGGTTTTATTTGTTACTGTGTTTTTGGTAACATAGAATTACCGGTCAGAATCATATGTGGCTAATATTTAATAATACGTTTATATTATAATAATACACCAGTTTTAATTTTGAAGTATAAATCGTTTTTTTTTTGTTTAATCATCCCAACAAACACACACACTTCCCAAACCAATAACATACACATCCAAAACCCTAAATCTAAAGAATAAAAAATATGTAGAAATATATTTTGATTACGGTTGTCATCTTCTCCAAAAAGGTAAATACACTCTGTGATTACTTAATTTTATTTCCTTTCAACAGTCTTTTAAGCTTTAATAAATTAGGATTTTGTTTGTAAAATTAGGGTTTTCTGAATTTTTATGGGTCCCTGATTCTTTTTGTGGGTCTGGTGAGAGTGGTGGCCGTTATATTTCCAGAAAATAATTTTTTACTCCCTAGTACTAGTATATTATTGGCTAACACTTGATCAGTAGTGTGTGCAGTTACTTTGTGAAGGCTTAAATATTTGTCTTCCTATTAATTATGCCAAACACACATATTTTGTTTTGCTCTTTTTAGCAGACCATGCACATGGTTATACGTATCTTCTTGGTTAGCTCGTCGTGAAGATTGGCAATTTTTGGAATTGTGAATCTTAATCGTTTGGAGGGTTGTATTTGTTTGCATTCTTTTGCTCTCATATTTCATACTTGTCTTATCTTTTCAGGTTTGTTGTACATCTTATCTAATGGTGGCTTTTAGAGCATCCGGTGTGGAGCAACTCGTCCCTCGCCGTTCCACGTGGTTAGCTCCTCACATCTTGCCACCATACCGGGCTTGTTCCTCGTGGCTTGCCGTTGATCACTTCCTCACCTGCATGGTGAGGAAACTTTTTGACAAACGGAACATTGAGATGGGCCTAAGTTTGAGAAACGGTAATATTACCTTTTATTTTTTATTTATTTATTTAAAAAAAAAAACTTAACCAACTTCACTCTATAAAATACCAATCCAATACACATTATTTTTCACATACAAACCAATACACTTTACTCTCTATATCTAAATTAAAAAAAAAAAAAAAAAAAAAAAAAAAAAAAATCTCAAAATCCAAACAAAGGCGGGTATTTCACAAACCTCATTGTCTCAAACCCACCAAATTACGGGGGTTCGTCAAACCCATCTACCCCCTCGTCACAAAATTCTAATTCACCACAAATACCTCAATATGGTACGCAACAATTCAATCTTGAGATAATTTACCATAATCAACAGTATGCGTTTAAAAAGGATATTGATGTAATTTACAAAAGTTAAAGAATAATATTGGCGTAATTAAAAAGGTGAAAAGGACATGTAATATTGAACTTTATTAAAAATATAAATGTAAATGCATCAATGATAAAACTATCATTTAAAAGATTAAAAATAATAATATTAAAAAAATAAAAAATAAATAATAATAGTCCGTAAAGAAGCCCAATCGAAATAAAAAATTACAAAGAAGCCACAAATAAAAAAGAGAGCCCTAAAATTCAAATGGTAATAATCAACCAAAATTCAGAAAGAAAGAAAGATGACAAGAGCAATGGATGAAGATGAAGATATGTTAATGTCATTATTCTTTTTTATTTATTTTGTTAGGTTTAATACCATATGATTATTATGATTTTAAACCATTATTATTATAGGTTGAATATGGATGAAAATAGCAACTTGGAACTGCCACAGAAGCATAATCTTCTTCTATTAGCAGAAGAGGAGGAAGAAAAAGATTTAAAGAAACAGAGATTGACTCCCTTTTCAGAGCTTACCCATCACCAATTGTGAGTCCTCCTATTAATGCTTGCTTTTTTATTTATTTATTTATTTATTTATTTTATTTTATTTTATTTATTTTTATTTTTTTACCCAGGTAAAAAAAAGTGAAATTTTTTCCAGATGATAAAAACTGAAAATTTTTAGTACCCAGATAAAAAAAAAGTGATTTTTTTTAGTACCCAGGTAAAAAAAGTAAAATTTTTTAATACCCAGATGATAAAAACTGATTTTTTTAGTACCCAGATGAAAAAAAGTGAAAATTTTTAGTACCCAGATGATAAAAACTGAATTTTTTTAGTATCCAGGTAAAAAAATGAAAATTTTTAATACCCAGATAAGAAAAGTGAATTTGTATAGTACCCAGGTAAAAAAAGTGAAATTTTTTAATACCCAGATAATAAAAACTGATTTTTTTTAGTACCCAGGTAAAAAAAGTAAAAAAATTTAATACCCAGATGATAAAAACTGATTTTTTTTAGTACCCAGATAAAAAAAAGTGGGAATTTTTAGTACCTAGATAAAAAAAGTAAAAATTTTTAGTACCCATATAAAAAAAGTGAAAATTTTTAATACCCAGATGATAAAAACTGAAAATTTTTAGTACCCAGATGATAAAAACTGATTTTTTTTAATACCCAGATAAAAAAAAGTAAAAATTTTTAATACCCAGATAAAAAAGGTGAAAATTTATGAATTTTTTTAGTACCCAGATAAAAAAAAGTAAAAATTATTAATACCCAGATGATAAAAAGTGAATTTGTTTAGTACCCAGATAAAAAAAAGTAAAAATTATTAATGCCCAGATAAAAAAAAGTGACAATTATTAATACCCAGATGATAAAAACTGATTTTTTTAGTACCCAGATGATAAAAAGTGAAAATTTTTAGTACCCAGATGATAAAAACTGAATTTTTTTAATACCCGGGTAAAATAACTGAATTTTTTTTAGTACCCAGATGTGAAAATGTGAAAATTTTCATTTCTGAGCGGATTGGGTCGTGTCGACAATTTGACCCGCCTTAGACCTGGAGTTTCGCATTATAGGGAGGGAGTGTTTGTTTAAGCTTATATGCGCGCTTATGACCTTATTTGATTGATTTCGGCTTAAACAAACACCCCCTTAATGATAAATATATATCTATTTCGACTATTGGAACTAAATAAGAAAATCAGAATTCGTACTTTGATAGAGAGAAATAAACCTGCCTGTAACATGTGTACTTTTGCATAACTTGTAATCATGCATCATAAATGTCGTGTCATTCCAAAACTATAGCACTAGAAATTCAAACCTAGTTAAAGTTAAAACACATCATCAGACCGGCCCTTAGTCAAATTAGAATTTTAGTAACCATAAAAGTGAATTATTAGTGGCCCAACAATTGTTTCGAGATTTCCCAAAAAATATATTACTGCTTTTACATAAAGCTGAATAATATAACAAAAAAACAGAGGAATTCGGTCATTTTATAGTGGAAATGTTGGGCTCAAATATTTATTAACGTCAATCAATCTTTTTTTTTTTTTTTTTTTTTTTTGGTATCTATCCTTGTGGCTACATATATTTTATTTTGCTTATAGTTTATGTTGATGATGATACTTAGGACGGAATTATTTGGTGATGGTCTTCGGTTTGAGTTGTGTAGCGCGTATCTGATCTACAACCGTAAAGCTGCAACAGACCATAAGCTCTTTGGGACTATTCGGGTAGCAGCTGGTGAGACTGCTAGTGGTTTCTCAACAGATCCGCTCTTACAACAAAATGGTTTTACCGACATATTCAACCGTGAATTCAATAATCCTGTAGAAGTCACATGCATTGGTTATCAATATCTACGCGATATGCATTACTGTTCACTTCCAGTCTCCTCTACCTCCACCGTTCAGATCACTGCCAAACTCTATGTGGAGCAATATACTGAAGAAGAAGAAGATCAAACAAAACACGAGGTGGTTGTTGATGCTGATGAGGTGGTTGTTGATGCTGACGAGGTGGTTGTTGATGCTGATGAGGTACGTGAGAGTTTCTTTGAGTTGTGGGAACGACTGGCTTGCGACTCAGAAGCTGATGACGTGGACAAATATCCTGAAGAAGATCATCAAAGAAAAGTGCAGTATCACGAGGAAGCGTTTCAGGTTTGCGATGGCCATGAGTTTATAAACTTATCTGACAAACCCAATGGCGGTTCCGGTAGGAATATTATAGAAGGCAGAGATGGCAATCTAGACCTGTGTTACGTTGCATTAAAGTATGCAGTAGACGCACATCTGGAAGTAGAATTTGTTCCACCATCTAAGGAATCAAAAGTTGCTGGAAGGATAGTGGCTTATTATGGCAAAAAATTTGATTATTTATTTCCTCCTCAAAATTTCTATGTAGTTCTCTCTCAAACCAATTGTTTTGCATATCTTGAGCATGGCAAAATAAACCTGATACAATATGTGCTGGCTGTACCAGCCCAATTCTCCCTCATATTTGAGGCAGAATTACGTGACAACACCTCTCACGTTGTAATTTTGTCGGGCACTTATGAATTCCCTGTGCCACGTGATGGTCGCAACTCCGTTGGTCGTATTAAGGGTAAGAATTGCTCCTTAAACATGAGAGTGAACTGGAAGCTGCCATTTGAAAAAGCAAAAGTCCCTTCCTCGCCTATCGATTCTCTGCCCCCCTTCTCCTCAAACTCATCTGTCAGTTGTCTGGTAATTTAAGCTCCATCCTTATTGTGTATATTTGCTCCAAGTTCTTGCTATCGTGCTAATCTAATCATATTTGTTACTACAAAACTAGACTGAAAGAAGAAAATCTGGAGCCCATACTACATCAAGCATGGCACATTCTGATGTAAGTCTATTAACATGTGATTCAGAAGCTTAATATATAAAAACTAGAGGATCAGTGGATATGATAATTGTTAACAAGTGATTTTGTATGGTAATACAGGATGGTGATAATAGATGGAGCCTTCAAGGAGAAATTGAAAAGGTATTTAACACCTCACTGGAACGTACCTTCAAAGATCTTAAAGAAGCAGGAGGGTCTTGTAGTATTTCTACTTGCACCAAAGATGTCGACAATGGTGATTACCTATGGTAATTATATATGTTCTTTCTCATACTTGTGCACTTTTACTTTGTTTGTTTTCTGAATGATGAGTACTAATCCAGAACATTTTCATTTGGCAATAGCTCCAGTGTCTTGCACATATGGCCTCAACTAAGGGACGCTAAGTATAAAGGACCAAAACATGCTGGACTGGTAATATTTTTTTGTCAGTGGAAATATCATGGATTTTGAATATACTGCGTAGGTTTGTTTAGTCTCTTTTTCTTTTTCGTTTTTTTATATATATAGGCCGTCAAGGATAATATTATGGATTCTGAATATAAGGACATGATGGAAAGATGCGTCGTATGTGGTCCTGGTTTTGTGAAGTCTAAGTTATGTAGGAAATGGATAGCTAAGGTAATTTTATTTACTTTCCAAACTGTTGTAAAACGCACATGACAATTCTGACCTTATTTCTTGTCTTACTTAAATATCGGCACTTTTTTGCAGAGTATTCATAAGATGCTAACGGATGGTATAGACACATGGGCACCAAAACTGTCTGTGAAAAAAGCAATTATATACTTTCTGTCACGAAATATAACCGAGGAAATGCATATGGGTCATTTACGATCCACTTTTATTGGAGAAGCGTTAGCTCTTATGCTCGAGTATTCTGGAGTTGTTGTGGTCCAAAAAAGAATGCATGATGGGGATCATCTGGACGTTAATCATCTGGAGATTAAGGTACATGCAGTTGGTCTTGCTGTTTGAGTTTCCGTCAAATATAATCGTATTATACCTGTGCATTATATAAAATATAAAATAGGTAAAGCTGTTTGAATGTCTATTAAATGTAAAATAGGAATATACCTCTTATTTTCGAGTTTAATTCCGTTTATATTCAGGGTAAAAGCTTTCATGATCCCGATAAAAAGACTCTAGATTTATTGAGGAAATTGGGTTTGACTAAGGTCAGTGACGGGGATGAGGCGGTATTTATTGAAGGACGAAAGTTACCTCTTGTATATCTCACAGCTTTGCGGTTAGTTTACTTGCTATAAATGTCGATTTTGTCAAAAACATTTTTTGGGGAAAAAGCTCAAAAACCTCTATTGTTTGCATACGTAGGCATGCACTTGATACGGAAAAAGCAGACCGGATATTGTATGTGACTGATGTAGGGCAACGAGATTATATTGGAATGTGCATCAGTGTAAGTAACTTCTATATAACACCTTCCAGAAAAAGATCAAGAAATCGAATTTGATTACTTATTGAGCTCAACAATCTTATCCCCGCAGGCTGCTAAACGTGCAGGGTGGTTAACAAAGGATCATTCTGAATACCTTTTAAGTCATGTAGGATTTGGTCTCGTCCAATTTGATGATTTTAAGAGATTTCAAACTCTTAGTACTCAAGTTGATAACTTGGTTAGTTTGCTTGACCAAGCTAAAAGTCGCTGTAAAACGCTCCTTGCGGGACAAGGTATACCAAGTATATTCATTCTGGCTTTCAACCTGTTTCGAATCAATCCATTACTAGTTTAATGGGCTGATTTAAAATGCATTTCTATTATCAGGCATGGCGGATGAGTGGACTGCTGACGATCTTAACCATGCTGCTGAAGCACTTGGGTATGGCGCTGTTAAGTAAGATTCCCATGCTTTATCATTAATGTTACGACTATTGTACTTATGCTATCAGAACCAATAATATGAGTAGAGTGGTAAATCTTTGATATATGAAGAGCTTGCTGTAATCAAATTTATATTTCCAAAATGAAGTGTAGCTGTGTAGATGCACAAATTTTACAATTTTATTTATACTCAATCAAACAATGCTATACCTTACTTTTTGGTCAAGTTTCGTGCTTATTCATATTTCTATGCTTGTGTTCTTAACAGGTATGTAGATTTGAAGAACAACAGATTGGCTAATTATACATTCGATTTTGATCAAGCGCTTAATAAAGAGGTATGCATACACAGCGCATCTCCATTGCAATGACATTCTGACCTTTTTTAAAAAAGTATTTGAAAAAGCTTTTGACTCCAATGGGGAAGCTTTTATGATGTTTTATCGGTTACTGGTGAGATGTTATGCAATTGTTTGTATTTTCTGGTTGATTTGAAATCTTTACATCGATCTTATTTCTAATATTCTCATATTCATTGATAATTAGGGAAATACTGCAGTATATATACAGTTTACACATCTTCGAATTTGTTCAATCATCAAGGATTCTAGTAAAGACATCAAGAAGTTGAAGGTAAGAATTTCTTTTGTTTTTCAAAATTGAAGTGAAAAACGATTTTATATATTAAAAAGATTTATATTGTTTGGGACAGGCTGAAGAGTTTGTATTGAAGAACGATGATGAACGTGAGTTGGGGTTACATTTACTCCGGTTTACCGAGGTAAGATAATGATTGTTTAAATTTCTCGTACGCTCTAACCGTTCAAATTAATGGCTCAGGAATATGTAAACTTGTGTGTGGACTGTTATTGTTCACATGCAATATCCATAACACTAATTTCTTCATCTGAGTATTTTATTAAAATAACCAAAGACTAAATACAAGTCAGATTGAATTTTCCGGCCGTTATTTTAATGACTCTAGGAATAGCCCTTTTTTTATTTATAAAACAAAATCAATGATGAGATCATACTAGACATGAAAACAAAGATCGATCAAAATGTAATGCTACATAGAAACTCAACTAGTCAACCGATGAGTCCAAAATTTACCTTACGATGCGTCCAAATTTGAGATACGAAATTGAATTTCTAAGATTTGATCTTCTAGCTTTCGAGACTCATACATCCTCCCTCAATTTGTCGGCTCACGCTTTCTTTAGGATTCTACTGTGTTTGAGTGATGCTACAGATTAGGTATAACGTGGGTGATTGGAGAGGAGTGGGCGTGAAAATCTAGGAGGATCGAGTCATATGGGATCGTATCTAATCAAACTTTCCTTTTTAGGTTCTCAGAGAGGTTTGCACAACTCTTGCACCACATATTCTGTGTGAATACTTATATGTTTTATGCGTGAAGTTCAACAACTTAAACGTGTGCGAGGTATATTTACTTACATATACGCTTTTTCTCATACAATATACAATTTAATCCCCGTTTATCTTGAACCAAAGTTAATTTTCTTAAAGTTGGTTTGATTTGTAGAAATGATTTTTGACGCAACTTTGAAAGTTTTGGCAGGTTGGTGGGTCTAGTGACGAGACGAGCAGATTATTCTTGTGTGAGGCAGCTGAAATAGCAGTGAGGAAATGCTTTGATCTTTTGGGGATCGCTCCTATCAGTAAAATC
This sequence comes from Artemisia argyi, assembly GCA_030686995.1. Classification (NCBI taxonomy): domain Eukaryota; kingdom Viridiplantae; phylum Streptophyta; class Magnoliopsida; order Asterales; family Asteraceae; genus Artemisia; species Artemisia argyi. Next base: position 471,388 of record JARVZY010002775.1, read on the forward strand.
TGATCTTTAATTTCAACTTTTTCTTGATTATTGAGTGATCATTTGGGAACTCTGAAAGCGGACTGGATTCCACTGAAAGGGGCAATTTCGACCGATTTACTCATAAATGGGCTTATCTTGGTCGTGCTTCTTTAACCATTTGGCGTGGAACCTATACCGAAGTGATAACACCCCAACACTGAATGGACTAGATTACGAGGAATCATGAGTGACTTGTATTGAAAGCTTTCCATTATGACCCAAACCGAATATACAACCCACCCCTGTCCATTTCGACGCCTATAACTATTGCGGAAATGGAAATTAGAGTAAGACAGTACCGGATTTCTCTTTAGCTGCAGATTTCTTTGGAGTCACATAAGGCTTCTCTTCAGCCGCATCTTTCTTCTTCCTTGAGAACGTTTTGGGACCAGTATAATTAACCGACATAGAACAACTACTGTGTGATTCAACACCAATATGGACGGTAAATCAAGAACATGAAACTGATGCCGAATAGGTTACAGATTTCAGAAAATTATAATGTATTAAATATATTCCGACTATAATTAACCGACATAGAACAACTACTGTGTTATCTGACACAACCGGGGTATAACCGTATATAGAAGGTTGTGAAAACCAAAACCACTTCCTATCTAAAGTCGTTAACTCATTCAAATGCTTTAAGGAATCATATAAGTGTCAACAACAACAAAGTAATAACGAACCAGGTGACTTGGCCATTTCCCTTGGCAGTAACTACATAAGAGTGCGTCGTCTAGTTTGTTATGATACACTTTAAGCATCATGCATGGGTTTGGAAACATAATCAAAACCTTAAAAGTATGACTAAACCAAGCCAGACTCAATTTTATTAGGAGATCCCGTTATCTACATAAAGCATCAATTACGATACTCTAAGAGTCTTCGATAGCAAATCAATATCAAAGGGGGATTTCCGTTGTAAATGTTTTCGCAAAAAACGAAGACATACAAAAAGCTCAATCCTTTGAACATGTCATCAAGGTCCTGTATTTAGTTAGAAATGAATCCTAAACATCGACCAAATGAGGTGCATGCAAAAGATGAAATATTGAAATATTTACGCAATGAAAATGAACACCAAGTACCTCATCTATGGTTTGGTAGCTGGTGGTGTCTTCTTTTGAGATGAGCTTGTCTTTTTAGGTGTAGCTAATTTCTTTTACAAGTTGCATAAAAGAGCAGGTATCAAACATTTATAGACGTAGTTCAGTAGAAATACAACGATAAAAACATGGAGATATGGTACAAGTAGACAAAGTAGGCAAAGAGAATTAGAGAAAATAAAGGCCAAAGTACTTTCATACAAAGTATTTTCAGCCTCTGTCAGATTTTTTTCAGATCCCTAAGGCCTTTTTTTTTTTTTTTTTTTTTTTTTTTTTTTTTTTTTTAAGCGAGAAATGATTTGCACACTCCTTTAATTGATTGTCACACTCTAAATTATACTGTCTTGACATTTATACCCTCACATAATGAAAATATGTAAAGTAAAGTGAGGGTATAAATGTCAACACACTCTAGTTTAGAGTGTGTCAATAAATTTAAAAAATGTTCAAATCATCTCTCGTATTAAAATGGCTCAACAGTTATTTATTTATTTTTTATTTTTTTTTAGCGTGTACACAAGTCGGTCAACAAAGTTACTGTAAGTCATTGAATATGAAGGTAATAATAAGACCGGGTCAATAAAAGTGCCACATAAGCAAAGACTTGTTGAAAATATAAAGCCTGTTACTTTCAAATAATCTAAAATTTATTTTCTTTTACATTTTTTTAAACAAACTAAATTTTAGTTGATTCAAATAAAAATATAAAGTATACGGAGTATAAAACTAAAAGTAAAAAATATATATTACATAAAAGTTGTTCTTCTATTAGTTTAATTTGATTACATGAAGCATCTATTTTCATTGATTAAAAAAATTATCATACTTGTCATGGTTTCCTCTTCAGGATAGCGAACAAAATTTTTTTCTTTTGTAGGTACTTCTTTTCTTTCAAATTCATCCTGGTATTTTGCGAATTTTTTTGACATTTTTGCCCCTCTTAGCTAATAGAATTTTTTTTCCCGAAGGGCAAAATGTCACGTAGTACCTTAAAAATGATGAATTTGAAAGAAAGTACCCACAAAAGCAAAAAAATTTGTTCGCTACCCTGAAAAGAAAACTATAGGCAAGTATGATATTTTTTTTTAATCATTTGCCCTTTTATAAACGATTACATGTTTATTAATTTTCGTTAGTAAATAAGTGTATGTAAAGCAAAACAAGAGAAACGATTTGTACCAAATTTAAGATAGTATTAAAATTACAAATAAAAACCTTAAATTTTATTGGATAAAATAAAAGGTTGGTCAAAACTCAAAAGTTGAAATTAGTGCAACTCATAAATGTAATATTGTTACTCATCTTTCTTCTTTCTCTTTCTATTGCATATTTCTCTCTCAACTATGTTCTTCTTTTATCTAACATGAAACTCACTAACATATTAATTTTACCATGTACAAAATTACTAAAAAATTCTTTCCCTCAACGTTGTCTTCTTCTCCCTTTCACACATACCACTGAATTGGCGCCTAACAAGTTTTTAAAGAGTGGGGGTGTCATCACTTGAAGGTGGCGGCGCAATTTTCTTGGCCACGTGGGAATTGGCGTTGGTACCTCATGGTCTTAGTGTAAAGGGTGTGATTGAGGGTTTTTCTCACCACATCACATTTCCATCATAAGAACACTTCATTTATATTTTCCCCAACTTTCTCCCAAATTCTCTCTCTTCCTTTAATTTTTTTTTATTATTTAAAAATACTCTTAAATAACACAAAACTACCAACAACAACCAATAATATACAATCTCTCTCATCTCCCCTCTTTTTTTTCGGCACTAAACTCCCGCATGAATTATTTTTTTCCCACGGTTTCCCCGTATCCCACACCTTCTACCCTTAAAAGCTACAACCAAATACTCTCTTAAATAACTAGGGCCTGCAGCCACCCACCTAACACATTTACTCTTTTTTTTAACACTACCTAACACATTTACTCTTTTTACCCACCTAACACATTTACTCTTTTTTAACACCCACCCACCAAACACATTTTCTCTTTATTTTAACATTGTCTAACACATTTACTCACTCAATACACATTTATACACTTTCTATCTCCAAAGTCAGTTATCACTCGCATAATTCTCTCTTTAAAATCACACTCATCTATTTGTAAAAATAACCACTAGTCGGAATCCACCACTAACTATTGGAAATCACTACTAACCACTGGAAACCACAACCTACCACTTCCAATTGCCACGTGGCTAAGAAAATGGCGCCTATGACACCTTTCATTTTGTGCTTCAATGTTTGGAGTTTAATTTCTTGATCTCAAATTTTGTAGATAAATAGCTTATTCCTCTATGATTTTGGTTATGGATTTTGTATCGTTTGGATTTTGATAGGTTGGTCACTTGGTCAGATATTCAAGTGCTTCTGCTCTAATTTTCTAATGTTAAACTAATTTTCTACGTACCTAGTAATCTTCTCTGAAACGAATAAGTTTTCCTTGTGTGCCTGCCGCACCAGTATTGTGGCGGAAAATTTACAACAGGAGTCTCTTGTACATGTATAGCGTAATCTTTTCTTGTTTAAGTTTGGATTGAGCCTCATAAACTGGTTAGCGATAAATACTTCACTGTCCTAACGACGGCAACATGATAATCTTTAATTAAGGCCCAATCCATGCAAATAAGACATGAGGTGATAATTTTCAGCCCATTTGCTTATGAGTTATGAATGGGTTGTTTCAGGCTATGTGTTATCTCTAACGGGTCGGGACTGTTAAAATAAAAAAATATATCAAAAAGGAAATGGCTTTTGCGGATCACACTTGTCAAATGGATTGGGATTTGTTCAAAGTATATTCCAATGCAGACACTTCATAAATTACGAACGTTACATGTTTTCATCCGAAGCTCTTTTGACCCTTTTCTTAACTAGACAGAACCAAAATTATTGGGTTGTAATTCTTTTATCACTATGCCTGTCAAAAAAAATTGATGTAAAAATTTTGAGCGGTTATCTTATAAATATGTAATTTAGTTAATCTCAATCTGTGTATCCATGGATGACACTTAAAAGGAACCCATTATTCATGCTCACTATTATCAATTTGTCCCATATTATTGCAGGTTATTTGTACACCTGGAAGCGTAGTCTTTGTGAGCATCTTGCTTGTTCGCAGGGTATGGACTGAAATATCATATTTTCAAACGGGTCGGTACACTAGGATAGATGATTTTGATGACGAGAATCAGGCATGGACCAGAACCCAGCCTGTATCTTGATTCGTAGCATTTTTATGAAAGAGAATAAGGGCTCGCTTGGTTCAAAGTGGGGAAAGGGCAAGGGAAAAGGAATGCAAAGGAATGAGTGAGATGGATAATCAATACCTTAACCCCCCCCCCCCCCCCCCCCCCCCCAATTTACTCTATAATGGTTGATTACCCACTTTAGGGTAATCAATCTCTTTGCACTCCCTTACCAAGCACAGTATAATGAGGGAGGTGAGACCTTTTGAATACCTTATCCATTCCCCACCCCCCTTAAACCCCCCACCAAGCACCTCCTAAGTTAACGTCTTCCTGGTTCCTGATGGTGATGGAATATGCAGAAGGGCCATCTTCTCCCGTGAAGAAATTTGAAAGACCCTATTAACTCTTTTTTTTTTGTCTAACGATTTCCTTGATGATCTCATTTTTCGTTATATCGACAAACCACAAAGACCATTTACTTAATTAACTCTAAATCAAATTTACAAATTAAACTCATATTTGCCTTTGCTTCAAATCTTTAATTCCTACAACCAAACTTATGCACATATATATATCTACACATAGTACAAGTTGCCATACAATATTAATTTAAGGTTTTGGTTATATAATGGAAACTAAGGTTATGTGGCGTGAAACGTACACATGCATGATTCTTTTATCTTTGAAGCATAGTACTCGTATAACGTACTTCATCGAAGCATAGTATTGGTATAACGAAGTTTTAATCTTCATAGTAAACAACAATAAACACACACAAAAACAAAAAACAAAAACAAAAAACAAACAAGCGACTTTATGGCGTGAAACGTACACATGCATGATTCTTTTATCTTCGAAGCATATATAGTACTATTGGTATAACGTACTTCATCGTCTTTGCCTGACCTGAACACCTCCATTAAAAAAGGACACCTACAAATGTTAGTTAATGTTAACAACATATTGATTTCAGCATAATCTCCTGAAGATCTACCTACGGCCACTTAAAGAACATCTATGATAATTTACAAGAAAAATCAAAAACTATGACTTGTAAGAATTGAACAATAGGTTTTCACTTACTGTAACTCATGCTTTAATATGGATTTACAAACACAGCTATTATATATGCAAGACTTTAAATGCATGTTCTCATTCTGAAATTAAGGGAATTGAAATCTGGTATTTTTACGTATTCATGAATGTACGTACCTCGCTAGAAAAACTTCCTCCTTAGGCGAGCAATGTTCAACAATATTGATAACGTTAGCCAACCATAAACATTCTCAAAGAACCCAAAGTAAGCCAACCTCCAACTCCTGATGAAGTGCAAACTAGCAAGAAGTCCCATGAATCCAACAACAAAGCCTGGCCCCATGCTAACATAAGAAAACAAGCCTTCATCATTATCTTCTTGACCTTCATCTTTACCGTCATTACTGTATGAAGAATTGGATGGTTTGCATCTCGATAGTGGCGGCCCACACAATCCGTTGTTCCCTTCATAAATGGACGGGTCGTCTAAAGTCTGGAGCTGATTTCCAACCGGAATAGGACCAAATAATTTATTGAATGACAGGTTCAGGTAGCCTATAGAGTGCAAGGTAGCCAAACTTTGGGGAATTCGACCAGACAACATGTTCATTGACAAATCCAAAGATTCCACTTGCTGTAGGTTTCCAATCTTTATTGGTATATTTCCTTTAAGCAGGTTTCTTGAAAGATTCAAATTCTTCAAACCCACAAGATTCATCAAAGAATCTGGAATTTCTCCAACAATATTGTTGTTCGATAGGTCTAAGGATGTAAGAAACTTTATTGTCTTTGTGAAGAGCAACGGATTTCCTTTCATGTTAACCAATATATTTTCGTAATATTGGTAATAAAGGTCGTACTCATTGTTACTATTATCTTCTATCATGCCACTTAAATTCCCAAAGCAAGGAGGGATCGTCCCAGTTATGCTATTATGTGCCAAGTTTAAAAGTTGAAGACTGCTGAGGCGACAAAGCTGTCGTGGAATCTTGCCTGTAAACTGATTGGATTGAAGATTTAAGATTCTAAGTTTCGGTAGACTTTTACCGATCCAGAAAGGGATACTACCCGTGAAGAAATTTTTTCCCAAATCCATGGTGACCAAGCTTGTCAAATTCTGTAAAGAAGGGGGGAGATCCCCCATAAATCTGTTGTTGCTCAAGTGCAATGAGCTGAGATTGCTTAGAAAGCCCAAAGAGCTTGGAAGAAAACCGGTTATTGTGTTATTTGTAAGATTTATCACATCCAAATCCAAGTTCCATAAGCACCGAGGAAGCCTTCCAGAAAAATTGTTGTGTGACAGATCCAATACCCTGATACCAAGTATATTGCACAGGTGTTTTGGAACAGCTCCTGTTAACTGATTTTTTGAGAGATCAATATATCGCAGGTTTTGGTTCACTGTTCCATTGGTCTTAGGAACATTTCCTGACAGTAAATTATCTGACAGGTCCAACATCCAAACATTCGACGGTAATGAGATGAGTGGTCCCTCAAATTTGTTCGAGTTCATGTACAAGAACAAGTCTGTTTGGGTGTTAGAGTGAAATGCTGGCAGTTTGCCACCGATCTGATTGTAAGACAAATCCAAGTTAGCAATATGAGTTGCGATGTTCTCAAACCAATCTGGTAATGTATCTCTAATACTAGAGTTTGAAAGATATAGATTCTCAAGATTTGTTTGTGTTTGAAGCCAGCCCGGGAATTGGGGACCAATGTTGCAGGAGCTTGCTTTAAATTCACGCAGTTGAAATGGAGGATTCCATCGGGAGCTGACATTCAACGCTAAAGAAGTTGAAGACAAATCTAGTAAGGTTAAGTTCTTCAGTTTGATGAAGTGAACTTCCGAAAGATTTCCCTCCAACGAATTATAGGAGACATCCAGCTCTTTTAGAGACGTTAGGCCACCGAGTGAGGGAGGTACATGACCAGACAATGTATTTCGGTTGAGGAGCAGATTTTCAAGTTTCTTAAAGTCTCCAATCGTATTCGGAATACATCCACTGAACTCGTTTCCTGCAAGCCTGAGATACACAAGACTCTTTGCCAATAATTCTGACATACTTCCTATTAAACTTGGAAGATCTCCCACAATTCTATTCCAAGATAAATCAAGGAAACTCAGTTGGTATAGGTTCTTTACATCTGCAGGAACCAAACCACGGAACTCATTGTTACTAAGATCAAGAAGAGTGAGGCTACTCAAATTCCAAAACAGACCTGGCACCAAAGTATCAAAGGAATTGAACGCAAGGTCAACTGAAGCAAGAGCACTCAACGTTCCAAGAAAATCAGGAATCTGACCATGGAACTCGTTGTGAGAAAGCTCTAGATGTGTAAGGTCAGTAAGGTTGGATAACCAGACAGGAATGGTAGAATTGATGTAATTGTATGAGAGATCGAGTGAATTAAGAGACGTGAAATTAACAGATGTAACGGAAGGGAAATTGATATCACAGCCGGCCAAGTTCAGTGTAAGCAAAGATGGGAGCATGTTAACTTCACTGAACCAATCAAGTTGATCAGTGATGTATAACCCAGATAACCCCAAATGCTTTAATGATGATAGTGAAGGCACCCACTGTAGATCATCTATGCTCATAGAGGATAGTCCATTAAGATCAAGATATTGTAACCTTGAGAGATTTCCTAGATGATGAGGAACTACACCACTAAAACCTGAGCATGAAAGATTAAGGTATTCCAAATGCTTAAATGACCCTAAGAACTTAGGAATATCTCCTGAGAAATAATTCATGCTCAAGTCCAAGTAACGTAAATGCTTCAAATTCAATAATGAAGGGCTTACCTCACCTCCAAGTGGGTTGTCATAGTACCATCCAATTGTGTCTGTGTTAAAAAACACTGGAGTTCGAAGATCAAGTCTGATAACATGACCACTTCGCTTGTCACAATGAACTCCTACCCATTCACAGCATTCTACTCCGGTCCATGTTGACAGACGACGATACCTGTCCGTGAGTCTCTCTTTGAATATAAGAAGAGATTTCCGCTCCCTTTCGATACATGTAACACTTGAAGAGTTTGTAATCATGCTTTCGCTGCTTGCGCCAAGTCTTTGCAAGAGCAGGAATGTAAAAATAACAAGAAAGCTGGTTTCCATTTTGGAGTAAGATAGAGTTCGAAGTCACAACACCACACAAAAGAGTTTTTGCATTCCTTTGCATTATCATTATCATTGTCTTTCCAAGCGCCTCATTTCAACCAAGCGCCTCCTAATATTTTGGATGTACATATTCACTAATAACTTCATCTTATTTTATTTTATTTTAATTTAATTTTTATTATTATTATTATTATTATTATTATTATTATTATTATTATTATTATTATTAAAAAGGTGAAGTATTGGAACTTTCAAATGAAAGGGTAAACTACAAATTTTGTCCCTAACCTATCGTGAAAGTGCAAAAAAACCACCAAGACATAAAAAAAAAGGCGTGCAAAAAAGTCACCCACGTTATGGATAAGCGCAAAAAAGCCATTTTCACTAACTTTCGTTAGCTTGCTCGTTAAGTGGCACGTGAAATGATTAATATACCCTCTTCTTCCCCTCTTTCAGGGACATAATTTGCAATTTACCCATTTTTTTTTTTTTTTTTTTTGGAAACCGCCACCACCCTCTACCACCACACAACCAACACCACCACACAACCACCACCTGTTACAAGATCCCGGTTACTTTAATCACTTTCCAAATTAATTTACCATATTTGCCGAGATAATCCATCTACAATATATATTCAGTTCACGTCATATAAAATAATATTGCTTTGAATGGTTCTTGATCTAATAGTATTAATTTTCCCCGGAAGAATTCCCTTCATCAAGTATTACTAGAAAGGTATCCGCGCGATGCGGGGGCGGATTGTTGGGGTGAAGAGGAGGGAGGTGGGGTGGTGGAAAGTGGTTGTTGGGGTGGTTGTTGAGGTGGTTATAAATTGTTGGGGGTGGTTGTTGAAGTGCTTATAAATTGTTGGGGGTGATTGTTAGGGGTGGTTGTTTCCATAATTAGTAAGTAAATTAAAAGTCTGAATTTTTAAGACTTTCTAATTATAGAATAGTCTCAAATACATTATATACAAATTCTCCTAACACGGAAAATAAATTAGTACTACTCTTTTAATTTCTTAGAATTATGTTTTGTGCTCATTTAAGCTTCATTTGATGAACTCTTATTTCAACTTGTCATCTTGCACACACAAAATCTGAAAAGCCCACAATTACAAGATTCCGCTACTCCAAAGGTGAGATCTTTAATATAAACATCTATTTATCATGTTTAACGAGTATGGCCCCGGTCCGCCGCGTTGCGGCGGGCCGTTGTTTCACGTCGTTGACCATTGCACGGTATTTTCTTTTTAAGTAGAAATGGGAAAAAGCACGTTTCACCATATAGAAGATGCGTATATTAAACGGAAAGTAAATAGTACACATATCAAAAATGTTCTAATTTGCATTCATAAATAGGCGCTGTTACATTCATAAAGCTTTTTTGCATTTGGTATTGGCTCGCGACCTCATCAGGAATGTCAAATTAATGGGGACTGTTACATTCATAAAACTTGTGCAGCGATTACTCTTTAGCTCTTTCTTGATAACTTGTTCACATGTTTCATTCAGTCATCAAATAGATAAACAACTACAAAACCTTTCAGTATCAGATGATATTGTTGGAAGGAGAAGCTTTTTCCTATGTAAGTGGATAAATAGGTTCACTAAGGACTTGCATTGCACTAATACCAAACACCACCCGGATATGACGACTGCACTATTCTCCGCATTTTGCATCTAGAATGGCTCGATGAAAATAGGATTCTGTCAGCACTTGATCCTAAAATGATAACAACTCACATTTCATTATTTTCTTATATTACATGTACAGGTAGGTGTGTATTTCAAGTAAGATGAAAATATGGACGGTTTAGCTAACTGGGTGAAAATAATGTTCTGCACTAATGACATACATTTAGACCACCTTTGTCGTATCTGACCAGTTTGCATTTAAACAAACTACGGTAGCATCTACATGTCGCAATGAATATTAAAATCATACGATGAATTCATTCAAGCTCTTGAACCATACACAGGTCAAGTAAGTGGTGTTTGGATATGCACTTTTACAAATTATTTCAGTTTGACAAAATAGCCACCAAAAAAAGATTATTATAACACTCATATAAGTGGCAGTAAATAACTACTATGTGAATATGTTCAGATTAAGGATAACAAAATATCAGCCTCATCACTTAACAGAAAACAGTTACAATTAAACTAACAATAGTTAAATAAATAAATATACATAGCGGAAGAGAGGAGGAAACCAAAGTCTAAGTCTGCTTGCTATAATTCATCACAGCAGTATATCATCTGAGCCAATGAATGTTTAGATACCTTGAAGGTTACACATTTCATAGCTGGGGCACAGGTTTGATATCAGCAACCCTTTCACAAATACCTGTCACCCAACAAAAATATAAAATTAGATTTATAACAAACTCATAAAAGAATGTTATGTCTTAATAACTCGTATAGTACGCTTTATAATATGCTATGCATTATACAATACATTTGTTAGTGACCTTTGTTGCAGTTGAAGCTATATGGCTAACATATTCAATAGGTTGTTGCTGGACCTGCAAAATTTAGATGTACACCAAAATAAAAATAAAAAAATCCTGAAGCAAAAAACAGATCACAATACCCCCAGATTAGTTTTCCTAGAAATGAGTATCTTACCTCCCGTTCAAAGACTTTAATCCCCTGCAAAGTAAGATGATGTTTCCATTAGAATATGTGTGATTAATTTCAACCTAATACATCAGTAAGTAAACAAATGTCTGAACTTACTTGACTGTTCGCAAGAGTAATTTATATACATAAAAATGCCATAAACTAAATAACAGCTTTACGCAGAATTACTTAACCAAATGACAGCTTTATGCAATAAGGTGTAGCTGTTATTACATTAAATAGAGGGTGGTATAAAATCTCAGTCGCACATATTGGGTTTAGAGTAGAAATTTTATTACTTTAGGTAACCCGTTGGGGATATAATGAAACCCAAATCAACCCATCGTGTCAGTGAAATTGTGTATGTTTTGCACCACCAACACAAATCTAATAAGCTAACCCAAATGGCCCGTTAATGTAAAAATGAACTCTTATAAACCATGTTGACCTCTATAATACTCCTATGACTATAATATTATACTTGTAGAAGCATCA